>OZ024857.1:45351531-45361531 GCA_964017155.1 Oasisia sp. SBJ-2009
CGTGTTTAGAAGACATGTCTCAGTTTCAGTCTCACCTGGTCTCTATACTACACTATCTACAAACGTGTTTAGAAGACATGTCTCAGTCTCAGTCTCACCTGGTCTCTATACTACACTATCTACAAACGTGTTTAGAAGACATGTCTCAGTGTCAGTCTCACCTGGTCTCTATACTACACTATCTACAAACGTGTTTAGAAGACATGTCTCAGTCTCAGTCTGACCTGGTCTCTATACTACACTATCTACAAACGTGTTTAGAAGACATGTCTCAGTCTCAGTCTCACCTGGTCTCTATACTACACTATTTACAAACGTGTTTAGAAGACATGTCTCAGTCTCAGTCTCACCTGGTCTCTATACTACACTATCTACAAACGTGTTTAGAAGACATGTCTCAGTCTCAGTCTCAGTCGCACCTGGTCTCTATACTACACTATCTACAAATGTGTTTAGAAGACATGTCTCAGTCTCAGTCTCACCTGGTCTCTATACTACACTATCTACAAACGTGTTTAGAAGACATGTCTCAGTCTCACCTGGTCTCTATACTACACTATCTACAAACGTGTTTAGAAGTCATGTCTCAGTGTCAGTCTCACCTGGTCTCTATACTACACTATCTACAAACGTGTTTAGAAGACATGTCTCAGTCTCAGTCTCAGTCGCACCTGGTCTCTATACTACACTATCTACAAACGTGTTTAGAAGACATGGCTCTGTCTCAGTGTCAGTCTCACCTGGTCTCTGTCCTCCAGGTTGTGTCTGAGACTTGTCACTTCATCCTCCAGTTGCTGTATCCTCAGAGCCCTGTCAGACGACTCCTGGACACACAACATTACATGTTACACAGACAGCAGGGGCAGACTGGCAGGACCAGTGTGACACCGACACCATGAGTATCATGACGTCATGATGCCATGAGTATCATGGTGTCATGTGACACTGATGTCATGAGTATCATGGCGTCATGTGACACTGATGTCATGAGTACCATGGCATCATGATGCCATGAGTATCAATGCGTCATGTGACACTGATGCCATGAGTATCATGGCGCCATGTGACACTGATTACATGAGTATCATGGTGTCATGTGACACTGATGACATGAGTATCATGGCATCATGTGACACTGACGCCATGAGTATCATGGCGTCAGGTAACACTAATGTCATGAATATCATGGTGTCATGTGACACTGACACCATGAGTATCATGGCGTTATGTGAGACCAACATCATGAGTATCATGGCATCACGCACAGTGTTTCTTAACCCATGGTAAATTCTGTGTTAGCAAATGTAGTTTTCTTAATAAATTAAAATTACTTTGGCACATACTGTGTGAAGCTGATTGATCAAAATGTTGTGATTCACATCCTTGTTTCAAAAGTAAGTTAATTTCTTACAAAACAACCAAATGTTGGATCCTTGAACAATTTGTTCCACAAATAAAATGTAATTTAAGATATTCCTGTCAAACAAAATATACACCCAAAATTGTCCTCAGTGTTGCTTTTTATTTTAGTAAAATTGTATTCTTGAGTTGTATAGTTGCCCATTATAAGTGTATATCACATTGTAGCTAAGTCTAGGACATATTCGCATTAGTACGCTTTCCTAATGCATTAGAAACAGCTTCCATGTTACATTGTGAAATAAAGTTACTCTGACTCTTACTGTCAGCTTTCAGCTGAATGTGTATTTGGTTACTAAGCAGTCAACGTTTTGTTACCATGCAGACCTAAACTAATGTATTTGGTTACCAAGCAGTCAACGCATGGAGACCTGAACTAATGTCTATGGTTACTAAGCAGTCAACATTTCGTTACCATGGAGACCTGAACTAATGTATGTGGTTACTAAGCAGCCAATGTTTCATTATCATGGAAACCTGTGTTCGTAAACTGGTCAGTTCCTCGCATGACCTTGACAAGGCTGTCATTAATTCATCCTTCTCAGCATCCCTCTTGGCAATCTCTCGCGCTGAGAACACAACAGACAAACACGTCTTTACAAGACTGTCAGTAAATAACCCAAAGTGACGATAAATGGATGAACAACCAGTCACTCTCATTGCCCCCCCCCCCGCACTTCCCTCCCATTAACAATTACATGGTCTAGTGACTGGAGTCTAACTGAAAAAAGAGGAAACACCTCGATATCATAAACGCAGAATGTCTGATATTCATAAATAATAAATTTTAGATATGCACCTAACCGAGAGTTGATTATGAATTTAAATGTAATCACATTAAACTGTTGTATAAAGTTAATGACTTAAATTAAATTAATTGCATTACTGAAGTTAATAAATAAACAAGTGAATTGAATTGAACCCGCGCCTTGTGTTAACCCACCAAGATTCTGGACTTTCTCGTCGAGTCCAACAAAGTTTTCCTGAGTCTTCTGTTGTCTCTCTGCCTCCATCTGAAACACACCAGTGATGAACAGGCCATGTGACATGTGGTAACACTCCACACAGTATTACTATATTGAAATAATAGCCCCAATAAAAGCAAGCAAATAGAGCAAAATCACATATAAATTATAGAATACATAATTATCATGAGTTTGTGTGTGTGTGTGTGTGTGTGTGTGTGTGTGTGTGTGTGTGTGTGTGTGTGTGTGTGTGTGTGTGTGTGTGTGTGTCTATGTCTATGGTGTGTGCGTGTGGTGTGTGTGCGTGTATGTGTGTATGTGTTCATGAGTGTGTGCCTGTGTATGCATGCATGCATGCACACATGTGTGTATGTGCATGGCATCAATTACGTAAACTACCCACTGCAGTGATAACACGTGTTTGCAGGCTCTAATCACCACCTGCCTTTGTACAAGCGTGGGATATGAGTGAGTGATTTCCCTAGCCACCAGGGGGACACAGAGAGAGGAGTGGGGACCAGTGTCCACGCCACTAGACAGACAGGAGCCAGGGCCAGGAGAAGACAGACAGGTTCAAAGTTCACTCTTGGCACTTCAACAAGTAATTAGAATTGCGCAATCTAATTTAAAACCTCGTCATGAGTGAATCTTTCCAACTGATTCATCAGACTGGACAGGTCAGTGAGGACACTTGAGGAACATCTGCACACACACGCACGCACGCACGCACGCACGCACGCACGCACGCACGCACGCACGCACGCACGCACTCACACTCACTCACTCACTCACTCACTCACTCACTCACTCACACACACACTCATTCACTCACTCACTCACTCACTCACTCTCACTCACTCACTCACTCACTCACACACACCCACACCACACACACACACACACTCACTCACTCACTCACACACACACACACCAGTTGAGATTTACTTTATGACCTGAAAAAAACTAAAAACAGACAAGTGGCACCTATTTTCAAGCCACGACTGACACCTTTTTTGCTCTTTACTTCATTCTTTTACCCGTCGACCACCAGTCCACCCATATTTCTACCCGTCCACAACAGGTTTTACACATCCAAATGACGGGTGAACGGGTCTCTGCATAAAGCTATGATATCAGCGTGTGTTGGTACCACAAGGAATACGTGTGTATTAAAATCCAACGAATGTGGATGAATAAAGCGATTAACAACATATAAGCTGAACAGAAACAAGTACACATGAAGTTAATTCAATGTGTATTTAAATATAATAATTTGGTAAACAATGTTGATGTGTTATAAAGAAAGTGTACATCTAAATGTGTCAACTAAGACGTACTGAAGTATGCTGCAGCTTGTGAAGACAGAAACAGGTTGTGAAAGACGGCATTCAAGGTGCATTCAAGGCAGGAGGGATCATCGCCACAGATCATTTTCAAAACATAAATTCTATGTTTGTTGACAACGGAATCACAAGACCAGTTTCAAAGCAGTGCTAAAATCATTGAACAAAGTGAACAAACTTTGTTGTTAGGCCAAATAGCTTGCATGTTGATATTTTTATGCTGTTATATGTATAGAGCCACTCCACTTTTACCATTGTTCGCCAATACATGACTGTACCCAGTTAAAAATAGGTGTTTGTCCAATTGTTTCACCAAAGTCAAATGACTTAGTTGATCAAATTACCCAGCTCACCATTAATCTGAAATGCAATAGGTTTAAAGATGAAATTTAAGAGGGATCTTTAATTATGGCATGTATCCATGCTCTTATGTGCTTCCTTGTTACACTCGATGAAAACAAACACAAATATCTGCTTTGAAAATGATTAATGATTGGAGACAATGTGAATTACTATCGCCACTAGGGGGTGCCAAAGATTGTGGTAAATGACACGGCAGGCATGCACAGGATTAGTACGGACAAGCTACCTTCGCACGTTCAACATTGTCAGTAGCATAACGCAATTCACACTCTTTCGCAGCAAGTTCTCTGGATACTTGACAAAAGCTGGAGTTAACTGTCGTTAACATCTGAAAGAAGTTGGTTCGCGTCACAAAAATTAATGACTGAATCAACATCATTATCTAAACCAACCACATGACCTAGCAACCAGATCCATGAAAAAAGGGCACCAGAAACGTGCAGCTATGAGACATTCTGCTGTATATTTTGCCAACAATTTTGGCATTATAAAAACGTATATTTTACAGAAATATCTGTACGATAGTTTCAAATGTTTATCATGCAAGACTAAATTTTTTTTGTAATGACACAAAATAAATGTTGTAACAAAAAGTTAATGTTAGGAATCAGAAATGAAGTATTCCCAGAAAAAAGTTTGTATTAGTTATGAGTGACATTAGTACTAAATGTATAGTATGCATTAGTAGTTAAACATATATTAGTGATTAGACATAATAATTGTTATTAGTAACAAATATTAGTGATGAAACAAATTGATAAAAACGTGCAGGTTTGTTTTTTGTATGGTCAGACAACTTCTTTTCCTCCTTACATCTGGTAAGTAGCTAAAGGCCAATAGTTTGCCAACATTTCGCCTTCAACCCTTTTTTTTTATTTTTTTTAATAGTCATCAACACCAGCACAGAAACGTATGCATAATTGTATTGTGTTTTAATGCAAAAAATCCACTTTTGACAGTCAATTAAATTATTTTCTGGTAGAACAATTAATTAAGCTAATGAAAATGAACTGACGAGACATTGCTAAGATAGATTTAGTAACATTGTTAGAGTTGAGACGAACACAGCTGAATTGGTGCAAAGACGAATTAGTTGCTGTCAATATCTTATGATGTGTCAAGAGCATCTCATTGCTGGAGTCGACTTACCTGCTCCAGTAGCTCCACTTGGCTCTCAGCTGCCTGTAGACTAGAGTGGAGCTCCTCCAGCTCACCAGTGTGCTCTGAAATGTTTCGCCACAAAAACTCACGAGTCTGTTTGGAAATATTCGGGCTGAAATATGTTACAAACTGTCAAAGTGACATGTCTATAATAACAATCACATCTGTAACAAAATATATAAAATAATACACTGTATGTATATTATGCACCAATTTGCAGATTACAATATAAAAATAATACAGTGCATAGCTACTAATATTCAATAATAATGATGGATCTCACTTAATTATTTTTACAATATCAGTGACAATATATGTCACCTACACTTAGTTTTAGTGACAATATCTCACATGCACTTTGTTTTACACTATCAGTGAAGATATCTCACCTCCAATTTGTTTTACAATATCAGTGAAGATATCTCATCTCCAAGTGTTTCACGATATCAGTGAAGATATCTCACATACACTTTTACAATATCAGTGAAGGTATCTCACATACATTTAATTATACAATATCAGTGAAGGTATCTCACATACATTTAGTTTTACAATATCAGTGAAGATATCTCACATACATTTAGTTTTACGATATCGGAGAATATATATCACATACATTTAGTTTCACAATATCAGTGAAGATATCTCACATACATTTAGTTTTACAATATCAGTGAAGGTATCTCACAAAATAATTATAGTTTTTTATATAGCGCTAATTCCCGCAAGGCGGATCGATGCGCTGCACAAGAGATATACTAAATGTATATTAATAAATAGTAATATAAATTATATAAATTAATATAAATCATATTACTTTTTGGTTTTAAGATGCACTAGTAAACCTTTGTATGTAAATTATATAAATAAATTAAAAATAAATTATACACTGTTTTTAAGATGTATAGTACTAAAACTTGGTATGTAAATTATATAAATTAATCTGAAATTAAAACCTTTACTAAAACTCTGTATGTAAATTTATATATATAGATTGATAGAGAGAGATATATATATATATATATATAGATTTATATATATAAATTAATCTAAAACATAAACACTGATTAAAACGTGTATGACATTAAAAATAAATTCTTAAGCAATGCACATACATTTAGTGTTACAATATCAGTGAAGGTGTCTCACCATGTACATTGGCCCTGAGTGTGGTCAGGTCCCTATCCACAGCCCCCTTCCTGTCCCTCCCCCCATCCAGGGCAGCCTCAATCTGCCGCAGCTCTCCGTCCAGACACTCCAGCTTTAACCTTCTGCTCTTCACTCTCTCCTCAATCTGCTGCTCCGTTCTGCAACCACAGAAGAAAAGGGTTAAGAGATGTGGTTAAAATTGATCAGTATGTTCAAGTTGACTGAATCATCTCAATTTGAAGTTTCACAGTAAGTGTTAATATGACTGAGATCAGCCTCGCATGCCGGGGAGATCAGCCTCGCATGCCGGGGAGATCAGCCTCGCATGCCGGGGAGATCACCCTCGCATGCCGGGGAGATCACCCTTGCCTGCCAGGGAGATCAGCCTCGCATGCCGGGGAGATCAGCCTCGCATGCCGGGGAGATCAGCCTCGCATGCCGGGGAGATCACCCTTGCCTGCCAGGGAGATCAGCCTCGCATGCCGGGGAGATCAGCCTCACATACCGGGGAGATCAGCCTCGCATGCCGGGGAGATCACCCTTGCCTGCCGGGGAGATCAGCCTCGCATGCCGGGGAGATCAGCCTCGCATGCCGGGGAGATCAGCCTCGCATGCCGGGGAGATCACCCTTGCCTGCCAGGGAGATCAGCCTCGCATGCCGGGGAGATCACCCTCGCATGCCAAGGAGATCAGCTTCGCATGCCGGGGAGATCACCCTCGCATGTTGGGGAGATCACACTCGCATACCAGGGAGATCACCTTCGCATGCCAGGGAGATTACCCTTGCATGCCGGGGAGATCAGCCTCGCATGCCGGGGAGATCAGCCTCGCATGCCGGGGAGATCAGCCTCGCATGCCGGGGAGATCAGCCTCACATACCGGGGAGTTTACCCTCGCATGCCGGGGAGATCACCCTCACATGCCAGGGAGATCAGCTTCGCATCCCGGGGATATCAGCCTTGCATGCCAGGGAGATCAGCCTCTCATGCCAGGGAGATCAACCTCACATGCCGAGGAGATCACCCTCGCATGATGGGGAGATCACCCTCGCATACCAGGGAGATCACCTTCGCATGCCAGGGAGATCACCCTCGTATGCCGGGGAGATCACCCTCGCATATTGGGGAGATCACCCTCGCATGTCGGGGAGATCACCCTCGCATGCCGGGGAGATCACCCTCGCATGCCGGGGAGATCACCCTCACATGCCGGGGAGATCACCCTCGCATGCCGGGGAGATCACCCTCGCATGTCGGTGAGATCACCCTCGCATGCCGGGGAGATCACCCTCGCATGCCGGGGAGATCACCCTCGCATGCCGGGGAGATCACCCTCGCATGCCGGGGAGATCACCCTCGCATGCCGGGGAGATCACCATCGCATGCCAGGGAGATCACCCTCGCCTCACCTTACTCGACTAAGAACAGCGAGTTATTTTTGTGCGTTGGCTTTCCCTTCCGCCCGACTGCCACTGGCCTACATCTGTTAGTTTGTCATGACAATTGAGTCAAACAAATTATTTATTGACCACAATTAAATTCAAGACTTTTCAAGACTACTTTATAAAATTCAACGATGTGATTGTTATTATAGACATGTCACTTGAATTTGGTCCAATCAAATTCAAGCCTTTTCAAGACTTTCAAGGCCCCGTACGGGCCCTGCTGAAGTCACAAGACATCACCTTTTCAGTTGGTAGACCTGACTGTGTAGACCTCGGTGGGTCTCATCCAGCTGAACCTTCTCTCGCTTCAGTTTCGCAACAGCCGTCTCAGCTGTCGTCCTCTCGGCTTCAAGCTCCACCAACTTGGCTCTAGCCTGCTCCACTTGTCGCTTCAGATGCTCCAGTTCTGTCGTCAACTCCTGGACGTCGCTCGTGTCACCCTGCAGCTCGCTGTCATCCTGTCGTTAAACACAACAACGTTTGGTCTGTATGTGATTGTTTTCCTCGTGTGTTCTCAGTGAAATGCTCCAATTACTGCTCCACTTACTGTTCCACTTACTACTCCACTTACTGCTCCACTTACTGCTCCACTTACTGCTCCAATTACTGCTCCACTTACTGCTCCACTTACTGCTTCACTTACTGCTCCACTTACTGTTCTACTTACTGTTCCACTTACTGCTCCACTTACTGCTCCAATTACTGCTCCACTTACTGTTCCACTTACTGCTTCACTTACTGCCCCACTTACTGCTCCACTTACTGCTCCACTTACTGCTCCAATTACTGCTCCACTTACTGCTCCACTTACTGCTCCACTTACTGCTCCAATTACTGCTCCACTTACTGCTTCACTTACTGCTCCACTTACTGTTCCACTTACTGTTCCACTTACTGCTCCACTTACTGCTCCAATTACTGCTCCACTGACTGCTCCACTTACTGCTTCACTTACTGCTCCACTTACTGTTCCACTTACTGCTCCACTTACTGCTCCAATTAATGCTCCACTTACTGCTCCACTTACTGCTCCACTTACTGCTCCACTTACTGCTCCACTTACTGCTCCACTTACTGCTCCACTTACTGATCCAATTACTGCTCCACTTACTGTTCCACTTACTGCTCCACTTACTGATCCACTTACTGCTCCACTTACTGCTCCACTTACTGATCCAGTTACTGCTCCAATTACTGCTCCAGTTACTGCTCCACTTACTTCTCCAGTTACTGCTCCACTTACTGCTCCAATTACTGCTCCACTTACTGCTCCACTTATTTCTCCAGTTACTGCTCCACTTACTCCTCCACAAGAGCAATATTTTAAAATGAATCTCTCTATTTCTCGTCTACTCGTTAAATATTTTTAATATAAGAATAAACATTTTTATAATACATAGCCTGCAGAAATATATTTAGTTAACCTGAGAAAGCATTCTCAGTTTTAATATTCCGACCATACAAAGTTCACGCTGTAAACCAAATTTTAAACATGGTTTATTGCAGAATAAACGCATGTATGCATGCAGAGCCATGCACACAGGACTACCTACACATGTATAACATAATTTTGTAGACCATTTTAATGTTAAACAAATTAAACAATGCAGTACCAACTCACAAACTTTACGTACATTTATTAACAACATTTTGACATTACTTCTAACACTAACATTAGTCATGGTAAAAACCAATTAAAACATTAGAGGTTACCATAAAAAGTGCAAATACGTCTTCTTGCACTGCACCATGGGATTGTTCTAGACATCAGTATCATGCTTGATAAGCATGTTCATTTCAATGTTACTTTCTATTAATGCTTTCAACCAAACATTGATATAAAATGCATCAAACTTAGCATAAATGACTGGTCAGTGATATATAGATGACCACTCACCCAGCTAAGATCCTGCTCTTTCAGTTTCCTTTTTGTCTTCAAATCGGTCAGTTTGTCTTCGACCACCTGAAGAACACAGAAGGAGATATCAACACAACAGTGGTGAGCGGTGGTTGCGTGGTAGAGCGCCGGACTGTCAATTGAGGGTTCAATCCCACCTACCGCCGTTTAAAAACTTAGGCAATTTTGTTCACCCCACATTTGCCTGTGTCTTTCGGAAGAGACACTAAAAGTCGGTGGTCCCTTCTAACTGGTGTCT
>OZ024857.1:45366531-45394031 GCA_964017155.1 Oasisia sp. SBJ-2009
TCCCTCTCCATCCATCCCACCTCCCTCTCCTTCCCTCCCACCTCCCTCTCCTTCCCTCCCACCTCCCTCTCCTTCCCTCCCACCTCCCTCTCCTTCCCTCCCACCTCCCTCTCCTTCCCTCCCACCTCCCTCTCCTTCCCTCCCACTTCCCTCTCCTTCCCTCCCACCTCCCTCTCCTTCCCTCCCACCTCCCTCTCCTTCCCTCCCACCTCCCTCTCCTTCCCTCCCACCTCCCTCTCCTTCCCTCCCACCTCCCTCTCCATCCATCCCACCTCCCTCTCCTTCCCTCCCACCTCCCTCTCCTTCCCTCTCACCTCCCTCTCCTTCCCTCCCACCTCCCTCTCCTTCCCTCCCACCTCCCTCTCCTTCCCTCCCACCTCCCTCTCCTTCCCTCCCACCTTCCTCTCCTTCCCTCCCACCTTCCTCTCCTTCCCTCCCACCTTCCTCTCCTTCCCTCCCACCTTCCCCTCCTTCCCTCCCACCTCCCTCTCCTTCCCTCCCACCTCCCTCTCCTTCCCTCCCACCTCCCTCTCCTTCCCTCCCACCTTCCTCTCCTTCCCTCCCACCTCCCTCTCCTTCCCTCCCACCTTCCTCTCCTTCCCTCCCACCTCCCTCTCCTTCCCTCCCACCTCCCTCTCCTTCCCTCCCACCTCCCTGTCCTTCCCTCCCACCTCCCTCTCCTTCCCTCCCACCTCCCTCTCCTTCCCTCCCACCTCCCTCTCCTTCCCTCCCACCTCCCTCTCCTTCCCTCCCACCTCCCTCTCCTTCCCTCCCACCTTCCTCTCCTTCCCTCCCACCTTCCTCTCCTTCCCTCCCACCTTCCCCTCCTTCCCTCCCACCTTCCCCTCCTTCCCTCCCACCTCCCTCTCCTTCCCTCCCACCTCCCTCTCCTTCCCTCCCACCTCCCTCTCCTTCCCTCCCACCTTCCTCTCCTTCCCTCCCACCTCCCTCTCCTTCCCTCCCACCTTCCTCTCCTTCCCTCCCACCTCCCTCTCCTTCCCTCCCACCTCCCTCTCCTTCCCTCCCACCTCCCTGTCCTTCCCTCCCACCTCCCTCTCCTTCCCTCCCACCTCCCTCTCCTTCCCTCCCACCTCCCTCTCCTTCCCTCCCACCTCCCTCTCCTTCCCTCCCACCTCCCTCTCTTTCCCTCCCACCTTCCTCTCCTTCCCTCCCACCTCCCTCTCCTTCCCTCCCAACTTCCTCTCCTTCCCTCCCACCTTCCTCTCCTTCCTTCCCACCTCCCTCTCCTTCCCTCCCACCTCCCTCTCCTTCCCTCCCACCTCCCTCTCCTTCACTCCCACCTCCCTCTCCTTCCCTCCCACCTCCCTCTCCTTCCCTCCCACCTCCCTCTCCTTCCCTCCCACCTTCCTCTCCTTCCCTCCCACCTCCCTCTCCTTCCCTCCCACCTTCCTCTCCTTCCCTCCCACCTCCCTCTCCTTCCCTCCCACCTCCCTCTCTTTCCCTCCCACCTTCCTCTCCTTCCCTCCCACCTCCCTCTCCTTCCCTCCCACCTCCCTCTCCTTCCCTCCCACCTCCCTCTCCTTCCCTCCCACCTCCCTCTCCTTCCCTCCAACCTCCCTCTCCAACCCACCTCCTTCTCTGTGGCCGTGTCTTCGTGTTGCTCCTCCTCAGCTCCTTGAGTTCCCTGGCTGCGTCCTCCCTCTTCCCCAGTAAGTCCCTCTGCACCTCCCTCATGTGGTGGAGCTGAGACTTCTGCCGTCCCACAGCCAGGTCAAGGGCTTCCAACTCAGCCCGGCGGTCCTACAACACACGGTCCATGGTCTCACTGGAGGGTGACTTAGAGACCCAGGGAACAGTCACTGGTCTCACTGGAGGGTGACTTAGAGACCCAGAGAACAGTCACTGGTCTCACTGGAGGGTGACTTAGAGACCCAGAGAACAGTCACTGGTCTCACTGGAGGGTGACTTAGAGACCCAGAGAACAGTCACCGGTCTCACTGGAGGGTGACTTAGTGACCCAGAGAACAGTCACAGGTCTCACTGGAGGGTGACTTAGAGACCCAGAGAAGAGTCATTGGTCTCACTGGAGGGTGATTTAGAGACCCAGGGAACAGTCATTGGTCTCACTGGAGGGTGACTTAGAGACCCAGAGAGCAATCACTGGTCTCACTGGAGGGTGACTTAGAGACCCAGAGAAAAGTCATTGGTCTCACTGGAGGGTGACTTAGAGACCCAGAGAAAAGTCATTGGTCTCACTGGAGGGTGACTTAGAGACCCAGGGAACAGTCATTGGTCTCACTGGAGGGTGACTTAGAGACCCAGAGAGCAATCACTGGTCTCACTGGAGGGTGACTTAGAGACCCAGAGAACAGTCACTGGTCTCACTGGAGGGTGACTTAGAGACCCAGAGAGCAATCACTGGTCTCACTGGAGGGTGACTTAGAGACCCAGAGAACAGTCCCTGGTCTCACTGGAGGGTGACTTAGAGACCCAGAGAACAGTCACCGGTTTCACTGGAGGGTGACTTAGAGCATTTTGCTGTAATTTATTCATTTTTTTGTCGCAATTAATTAATTGAACTTCTTTTATATCTCTATTTTACATTATAATTTATTATTTTAACTTTTAAACTAACAACATTAATTTATGTATTTATATTGTTTAATATGTCTTATTTTCCTATTTGTGTCTATGTTAAGTGCTATGAATTCTCTGGATATGGCACTATGCAAAATAAACATTATTATTATTATTATTATTATAGAACTCACATTCAACGAACGTTTTCAAAACAGTGATATTGCTGCTGCGATATCCCTGGGACATTATTACTGTGACACATTATGAAGTATCCTTTTGGCACATCCTGGTGTTGACAGGTTTCACTATATGTAACGCAAAGATCAGTTTTGACATCACATGAATGCACAAAAGTGCGGAAATTTACTGCAAAAACTCCTTTTTTATTACTTGAGTTTTATCTCAGGTGTTTAAAAAATATGTCTGCAAGCACTTAGCTTAACTGCTACATTGCCAAGTTAAACATTTAAAGTAAGGTTAAAACTCTTACTTTACTTTTATGTTTAGTGTCTTCAGCAAAGGAAAACATTTCTATATAGATTGTATCGATAAAATAAAATGTTTAAAATTTGTCAGAAACTGTAGCACAGGCAATCCATAATTTCTTTCACATTGTCACATACCTTTAGTTCCACTTTCAGTTTCTTTAGAGCTCTTCTTTCAATATCGTCAACAAACAGAACGTGACGACTTTCTTCACTGCCGGATGCAGACAGCTCCTAAAGGAACAGTAACACTAACATTTTAGTATATTTAATATATATTCCACTACATTTCATTACATTTAAACAAAGCAATCTTACTGTTAAGCGACACTTTCACACAGAAATATAGTAAATACAATACAGTAATGTTATCAAAGCAATGGTGCCAGCTTCCAGGTTGTAATTGATGATTCATTTAATATTACGTTCTTGTGACTACAACATGCGTGTTGAAGGTTTACTGTCTGCCAATTTGTGTTTGGATAATTTATAACCTCAGAACAATGTTTGCAATTTGAAAGATTCCGCCTGCAACACGTTCAAATTGTAAATAAAACATCTATTTTCAAAACAAAATTGATTAGCAATAACACAGAGCTGAGCAGATTTAACTGCAATACACTTTGATGTTTAACTTTGCCACGTTCTAGCAGCAAACTTCTTCTCGTTACCAATTATTGCTCGGTTAATTCTGAGTAGAGAAGATGGCACCCTTGCTTTAAGATATAGTCTTAGCACGAACTATTGTATGTTATAAACAGTATCTGGAATATGAAAGCACATAATTGCGTGGCACGTACCCCATATTGGCTCAGCTGAGACTTGAGAGAGCGAATTGTCTCCTGTAGTTTATTCGCATAATCCTCCTGCAGAAAAACATGTCATCAACAATGTGACTTATTCACTCATTGACGCTGGTAGTACCCTTTTGAAAGGTATAAATCACACATGCACTGACACTATAACTGTATCTTGTAATGCTGATAGCGGTGAGCAAAAAAATATTTAACTGAGTAACAACTGAATAATGATAATATTTTTACTGAATGCTGAGTGAATCTGCACAATTCGCAGTGGGTGAAATCTGTGCATTTTCATATATCCGAAAACTCCTTGTTAAATTTGTCTTATTTTACTGTATGTGTCTTATGTTAAGTGCTATGATTTCTCTGGGTATGACACTATACAAAATAAACATTATTAAATTCAAGGAATGTTTTCACAACAGAAACAGCTGCTGCAATATCGCTGGGACATTATTACAGTGACACATTATGAAGTATCCTTTTGGCACATCCTCGTATTGGCAGGTTTCACTATATGTAAAGCAAAGATCAGTTTTGTTTTGAGATGATATGAATGCGCAAGTGCGGAAATTTACTGCAAAAAGAATTATTTTATTACTTGAGATTTTATCTCAGGTGTTTGACAGATTACGACTCGGTGTATATCGAGGTTGGCAATGAGGCTTAATAATATATTTTTTATTTAATATAGCGCCACATCCAATTTGAAATTGTTCGTGGCGCTTTACATACATTAAAATCCTAAAATACAAATACACACCAGAAGAAAAACATAAATATACTAGTAACATATATAAACAATTAAAAAAAATATATATATATAAATATAATAACACAAATTATTGAAGCTAAATAAATATATATATATATATATATATATATATATATATATATATATATATATATATATATATATGTATGTATAATAAATAGGTTAAATAAAATATCGATAAAAGTACACAAACATTAAACTAAGCCGCGAGAACAGTCAGAAAGAAATATATATATATATATATATATATATATATATGTATATATATATATATATATATATTTGTGTATATATATATATATATATATATATATATATATATATATATATATATATTGTCCCATTATATTTTTGTGTAATGGGCTTCATTCTAAAACCATACTTTAAAATTTGACTACCCTAATATTAGTGGGGTTACCAACTCCTAGGGTGTTTTCAATTACTATTTTATTCTTATGACTACAACATGCATGTTGAAGGTTTACTGCCTGATTACCCAGTATTTGTGTGTAGTTACTTTATTAAGCTCAGAAAAAAATTAGCAATTTGAAAGATTCTGCCTGCAACTCATTCAAACTATAAACAGAACATCCAGTTTCAAAATAAAAATTGATTGGCAGTAATGCCAAGGCAATCAGAGTTAACCGCAATGGCCTTTGATGTTTAATTTTCCCATGCAGTAGGTTCCCATTACAAATTACTGCTTTGCACTAATGGTGCTGTTGTCAGAGACATTTGTATGAGGTGTATACTTGTAAATGACTCATGTCACAGACCAGACATGTACTAAAAATATTAAACCCTTGCTTGTACATATAATATTTATAAAAAAATTATGTAAATATTTTTTTTGGCACTGTGTTCAACTGGCCATGAGATGAGATATGGTTTGAATAATACAACCAAAGTGATATTGCTAACAGCAGTTGTGAGGGACATTGTTTGAAGTACTGCTGATACTGCCAAGCAGAGAGATGTTGTTCTCATCATGCTGCTGCTTGACTCAAATGTCTTATAGGACGTGCACGGTTAAAACATACATCTGTATAAACATGCGATTGTCTTGCAGTTTCTTAAAAGTGTTACTTTGCATATAGGAGTCATTTATCACAGAATGGATGACATTGTACAGTGTCTGTTTAATTTACACATTAAGTGAATATGTAGAATCTCGATGGCTAAGTAAGGTTTCACTGTTGTCCATATGGTTATACATATGTTAGCTAATGTTGAAAATCAACTTGATGCGAGATCCAGTGGGTTGTCTAAATTCTGGTGGGCTACCTTATTCTAGTGGACTTAATATGTTGGTGGGTTATCTTTATTCTGGTGGGCTATCTTTGTTCTGTTGGGATGTATATTTTGGTGGTTTATCTTTATTTAAGTGGGCCATCAGTATTCTGGTGGGCTGTTTTATTTAGTTGATATGTTATTTTTATTCTGCTGAACTGTCTACTGAAATAGTGTTTGTGACTGGTTATAAGTTGTGTGTCCACACTTTGCACAGCATTCTTCAATACATTTGTTTTATTGTGTTACCATGTCAACCCTTGAAAATATGACCTGACACAGGTCATTCATTATGATGTGACAAGATGGTAGCTACAACATTGTAAGGTGATAAACTGTGTCCAGTGTTTTATGTATCACCTGTGAGCATATTGGGTTGAGTAGTAACTGTAGTAATATAGGTTTTTGTGCGTAAAAGTACGACATTAATGCTATGTTCCATTCCCAAGGCAGTCTAGATGCCATAAACAAATGCATATCTGGACAGCTCGAAGAGATGGCAGGAGTAGTGAAGTTAGAATTATACACAGATCAGTCATATATAAAGGTGGAGGGGATTTAAGAATGTATGATCATGGTTTCATATATACAGAAATTTGTTATTAATAATACTTTAACTAAGAAATTAGATCAACCGTAACATATTACTATTCGTTTTATATTTATTCTCTAATCTCTCCTGTGAATGTTTACGTGCTATTTACACAAATATTTCCACTCCATTGGAAGAAAGATTCAAATTGACTGAAATATAATTGTCAAAACATTTCATAAATGGCAAACGTTACCTTGTAGATACAAAAAAGATTATTAAACGCATACCATAGTGCCACACTGCTGTGTGATACAACCTTAGTAGCATGAAGCAACATACATATGAACTGAAAAACGTTTCATGCTTACACGTTCGTGCATATGATATGGATGGTTTCACAAGTTGTCGGCAGATGGTTTTAAAGGTACTCAATCCACTCGTTTGCTAATCGCCAAACCGGTTCTTTTATTACCAGATGTGTAATGTGTTAATAGTTTAACAAGATTTAACAAGGTTTAACAAGTTAACTAGTATGCACAGTCAGTTAATTTTTTTAATGCGTACTTGTCATTTTATAATTGTAAAAAAAGAATCGCCGTTACACCGGGTATAACTGGCGAAACAATCAGCAGCTGCCGACGCCCTGTGCTTTTTGGGTCACGTGTTTTATGCGAGATCGTCTTACTACGGTACAATAACAAATCGCACGTGCTTTTGCGCGTCATGACTAAGATTGCAAGTCAAAGGCAGTGTCGGTATATCAACATCCGCTAGATGGCAGCAGCGCTCAGTGTCCGCGTAACGCATCCCAGAACTCGCGCAGGTTTTTTGCCGCCGACGCGACTGGCTGGATCACATGGTCTCGGAAAACGGCGTGTTTCTCGCTATGCATACTAATTTTGTTTACTGTTGGCATTGATATCGACCAATGAATGCCTTCGGAAGATGATCAGCGGGAAAAATATGTTACTTTGCATTCGGCGGTTGATGATTACGGTTGGTGAACTTTGCGTTGCGTTTATTTATAACCTGCTGATAAAGATTTGCGTGTAACCGAAAATGTGATAGTTGTAACCCACTTCTACGGCATCTTAGCTTTCATATGGTATAAATATGAACTATGTACGTCAATCTAGGAAGCGAGGAAATCCCGCCGTAGCGGGTGGTACCAGGACAGTTTTGGAGCGTTTTTCATGTCGTTCAGAGCTGCGGCCTGCGCTGTTCATAATTTATGCGTTCAGGCGCCATTAACATTGCGTGGCATTTGCAACGGCCAACGTACGCGCCATGTAATCTGTGCTATCCTCATGTTATGATTATCAGTTAAATAGTAGAAAGTTATTATTAAATATGTGTTGCATCAATAATCAATAGTTTAAGAAAAACACGAAATTTCAAAACAGTTAAATTTACGGCATTAGGGCAGGTCATCACGATTACTTGTGATTGCGTGTGCGACCTACTTCCATTTTAATCAATGCAGGAAAACATTATTAATCTGATCAATCCACATCTAAAACAGTTGGTTTTTAGTAAATCGTGTAAACAGAACTTAATACATGTATATTATATGTGTGTCAGTATTACTATTTTATTATAGAAAGTAAAGGCAGTTAATATTTCCACTTTAATATATACACCACCAAATACCTGTAATTCACATTTTACCATTTAGTTTACAGTGACAATATTGTTGATGTTATTAATAATATTTACCATTTTGTGTGGTATTTTATGTGAAATATTTTCGTTATTTCAATTTCATGTAGACACTCAGGAAGTGTGGTCGTGAAGAATATGGATAAGTTACAATATCAACGTTAAGTTATATACAGCTAAGTTTAATATTACATGTGATAGTTAAAAAAAACCATTTCCTGTTTAATTTTTTTATCATAGAGTTAAGTGCTGTAATAAAATTTTCTGTAATGTTGTATGTAGTATTGACTGTAATGTATTGAATTGTAGGCATTGCTCCTGACAAGGGTCGACTCATCAGCAACTTGGAGAGGTTCCCCATGGACTAAAACAGAGCAATTGTGAACTTTAATGCATATCGCATGGACTTATGCACATTACCTATATAGTGAAACCTGTGTGAATGTCAATGATGGCAATGCTCGCATGGGTCAATTTCTCAAGAACTGACAACATTCGCAGTCGCTTCACATTCGTTGCTCAGCTCGAATTTATTTGCAATAACAGTGTATACACATGAAGAACATTGCAGTATATTCTTGGGAATTGTAGATACTGCTACTACAATGTTTCCATTCTTCAATAAATGACAGAACTGTGACATCAGCAGAAATTGATGGCGTGACTAGTTATACATAGTCTACACCTGTTGCTCAACTGGAAGTAACGTGCAGTGAAATGTACTCATCAAAAAAGTTCATGTAAATGCAGTGGGCCAAATATAGAAAAACATGGGAATGTAGGTCAACTGTGAAGGTCATGTCAAGGTCACAAAATAAATCGCATGTCAAAGGGTTTATCAAGATTTATGGTGAATTTATGAATTAATTATGCATTAAATTCCAGTATATAGGTCATGTGTGAAATATAGGTCAAATAATTAGGTCAAGTTCTAATAACCTTTTAAAGTGTTCATAAAGTTGCTATATTGACAGTTTTGATATATAAATGTTAACAAGGGTCATTTCCTAAACAATGTCACCTAAATTATACCATTAATTGGAATTTATACCATACTGTGGGTCAAATCTAGGTCAACTTTGAAGGTCAAATCAAGGTCACAAAAAATTTACATTTCCTAAAGGGTTGACCCATTTTTGGTTTCACATGCGTAAGTTAAATGGTTCCAATGTTATTATTGGTTTCCAACCTATTTTATGCAGTAATTTTGCAGCCTGTGCACAAGAAATGGAACGAAATCCTATAGACAAAAATGCAGCAATTTTAAGGTTTAAAAATTGAATTTCTCCGTAAATATTGAAGATTTCGAAAAAATTCAAAAAGTGTTATTAACTACATACTAGTATCTATCACATGGCACCATTTAAATGATGATATAATATATTCTAATTTTTTGTTGATATACCTAAGTCTGTCTGGCAGTGATTCTTCTATGAAGGTACGCATTAAGTGCATTAACGCAGTCAGCAACAAGAGCGAGTAGTCGGGGGCTAATTCACTCTTGTGAACGTTGACTCGACGCGGATTCTCTAACTTGTAAGATTAGAATAAATATAAGTCTGAGTGTCACTGACAAGGCAAGCCAGTTTGACTTTGTCTATGAGTATGAGTTGACAGTCACCATCGATATCGCTCAGCATCACAACCTGTTTTGATATGTACCGGTATTGTATTTGATTACGCAGGATCTTGTTAATAAACTTAGTAATTGCGAAAGTACATATCCAGAGAGAATAGATGACGTGAGGGACGAAATTAAAAATAAAATTGACATGGGAGACTGGTAATAGCTTGGGGGCAAGGCTTGGCTCTTGTCGGTCGGGCAAGAAACGTTGTATTTTTAGGGGGAGCATCCGTTATCTCGTGTAACAGAACGTCAAACGGAGAATTATATTATATTTCAATTATAAAAAAAGTTTTGCGACTCACATGTCAGTACTATTACTGAATTTTGTTGATTTCTATTATATGTTATGCAAAATAATTTAATTTTTTATAACAGTGATGATTGATGGTGATGATTTTTTTCAATAAAAAATAAACATGAAAATAAAATGTTAATACAGTAGGTGTACATTATATCATGCAAGTATTACATATAACATTCTTGCACTTGTCTCCATTGTAGTCAATGCCTGGCTGTAGTCTATGTACCTGGTATCTTTCAACTCACACGTTCCAGCTGTTTTCAAATATTTATCAAAATTTTCATCACAGCATTATATGAATGTATAATATATTCGAATTATAATATTGCTACAGGTCATACTACAATGCAAAGTGACACAAGGCAGAGGAGAGGCTAATATTAAGATAGTCACATGGGTATGGCAGATGCAGTGATGATACGTAGTCTGCGGGAGGCTCACATCTGATCAAGCCAGGTAATTTAAACATTTTAACAATCAACAATGTATGAATTATCAAAAATATTTTAATATGTCCATTTAAATATACATTTGTGTTCTTTAACATATTATCTTGAACATGGAAAACTAGAATAACCTTTGCTGTTGTATAATGCATATTATACCCAGTGTGTCAACACAGACATTAATGCACATGAGTCGTGGGGCATGGCTACATAGATCAATTTTTAAAATTACCTTCAAAATGGTGCATTTTGAAGGATGCTTTAACTTATTCCCTGGGAAATAGAGAGGATACAAATGCACAGCTACAAGTGTAAACATATTTATAGCAAGAAATAGCTATGAGGTGGCCATCCTGGCATATTTTGTGCAAAATGACTTAGAAAAACACTGATTTGGTCCACCTCAGTCATCATATAGCAGGGGAAATACTGAAGCGATGACTCAAGAAATCAATAGTATTTACAGTTTTGAAGAAGGTAGACATACATATTATGAATGTTTGAATATTTTCCGAGGGAATGTGCTGTTGGCATCACAATAACCTGATTTTGTCATTTCCAACATTTGCGTTGACCAGACAACCTCACATATTCATGTTTGACATAAAATGTCAAAAATGAAAATGTGTACACCATGTAGTAGTTATTGCATGGCATCATTATTTACTCCCAACTCCACTACCATGTTGTTGTTTGTTTACTGAAATTGAATACGTTTTTCTTTACAGGTCAACAAGAAACTGAACAATGCTTACTAACACTAGTTCAACAAGTTACAGGACAGTTGTATTTGTGGACAGGACTATACAACTATGAGCCGTGCAAGATGCTGCATATTAAATGTCAAATATTCGAATGTACTCCGCAGTGCTGGTGGTGTGTATACTGGCTTCCATGCCGGGCAGATACCCTGACTGACTAGAATGTAGAATGCAGAGTGCTTGACATGCGAATATGGTGATGCCTGACTAGCTTTGCAGTTGGTGATGGAACGGTGGATGTCATGACCAGCTTGGATATCGATGACATTGTGTGAGTTCACTCTCTTTGATGATACTGCATACCAGCTTCCTGGCATTTTGCTGTACATCCACATCCAGGTAAGAACAGGTAAGTTCTGCACTCAGCAGGGTGGTCTAGACACACTCAGCAGGGTGGTCTAGTCACACTCAACAGGGCGGTCTAGACGCACTCAGTAGGGTGGTCTAGACGCACTCAGCAGGGTGGTCTAGACGCACTCAGCAGGGTGGTCTAGACACACTCAGCAGGGTGGTCTAGACACACTCAGCAGGGCGGTCTAGACACACTCAACAGGGCGGTCTAGACACACTCAACAGGGTGGTCTAGACGCACTCAGCAGGGTGGTCTAGACGCACTCAGCAGGGTGGTCTAGACGCACTCAGTAGGGTTGTCTAGACGCACTCAGCAGGGTGGTCTAGACACACACAACAGGTGGTCTAGACGCACTCAACAGGGTGGTCTAGACGCACTCAGCAGGGTGGTCTAGACGCACTCAGCAGGGCGGTCTAGACACACTCAACAGGGCGGTCTAGACACACTCAGCAGGGTGGTCTAGACACACTCAGCAGGGTGGTCTAGACACACTCAACAGGGCGGTCTAGACACACTCAACAGGGCGGTCTAGACACACTCAGCAGGGTGGTCTAGAAACACTCAGCAGGGTGGTCTAGACACACTCAGCAGGGTGGTCTAGTTACACTCAGCAGGGTGGTCTAGTCATTAGCTGGTCTGTCTACAGGTAGATTGTATTTACAATGGTATGATCTCATGAGGTCTCACTAATCAGCCTTTTTCAGAACATTTACGAAAAGGAATACGGGAACCTTGTGACAATACCTGAACCTTGTTACAATTTGGGAATCTTGTGATGATATGAAAATCTTGTGACGATATGGGAACCTTGTGACAAAATGGGAACCTTGTGACAATATGAGAACCTTGTGACATATGGGAACCTTGTGACGATATGGGAACCTTGTTACAATATGGGAACCTTGTTACAATATGGGAATCTTGTGACATATGGGAACCTTGTGACAATATGGGAACCTTGTGACATATGGGAACCTTGTGATAATATGGGAACCTTGTGACATTGATATGTTGCTGTCTCAGGATGAAATATACTGCAGAGAGGTTAAAGGGAAAACAAAGTCAATGTTTGGATCATATGGGATTAACAGAGTGAATAAAAAGTAACTACTTCCAACAACAATCATATTTTTAACGTCAGTGGTTTACCAGGAAAAAAATGTAAAACACATAGACATAGAAAGTCTACAGACTACGCCATTTTAGAAACAAAATGACGTCAGAGAGTCTTCTTGGTCGGCGTGAACTGTGCATGCATATTATTATCTGTTACTTTCTAACCTAACCACGAAAACGACCGCCAACAGCCGCCAAACTTCTCCCCACATTTCTTACATACATATACATACACTACATTACAAAAAAATCACTTGTATTCGTCTAACGAAGAAAATTCACAACAGAAACGCAAATCTTGGCGAACGGCAACTCGACAACTTCGACTACCGAAAACTCGCTATTATAAGTTAGCTTTACACAAAATACCGCTAGATGGCGCGCGAATATTTATTAACCTTACTGCATTCGCACGCGCGAATTAGTTTAATTAATTATAAATAATATAATAATAATTAGCTGCATCACTATGATCTACAGAAAATGTTAAACGGCAAACTAAGGCAACGCTTTGGTGATATGGGTCTAATAGAGTTGATAAAAAATAACAATTTAATATACAAATATATAATTTTATTAGTTTATTTTATATAGCGCCAAATCCACAATTCTCTTCTCTTCTATTCAACATACTGTTATTAAAGTATATGCAATAATAAGAATGCTACCCACAGGTAATATTTAAAAATAAATATTAAAAATACATGTGTCTGCATAATTATCCAAAATTGCCTATTAGTTATAAAAGAAAAAGGAAATTACGTGTTTTTCAATGAAGTCACATTGTTTATTTCATCAATATTTCTATAAACATCCCGCGTGTACTGCGAGCATGCAAGCTTATATTACATAAGCGATGTTTTAACAATAATAACTAAAACAATAACATGTTAATATTACTGTTTTTAAATCCTTCTTTTTCTACCACCATAATATTTCCCATATATTCATATTCCTTTTTACATTTTAGAGATTTATTGTTCCGATAATTAATAAAGTGTCTTGTTCAAAAATAATAATTATTACATATCTGATGGTGGAAATGTCATTCATGAGTAGAACAAATAGCTTCAGTAATATGTTCTTATGCATAATGGTTGTGTATGTGCTGAATAAAAATTATTATTACGTCGTACTTATTTTACTACTTTAATTATTTATTACTATTAACCATACTTTTATATTCATTTATTTCACTTGTTGTTATGTAATTTGTATGTTTATTTATGACTGATAGGTCAGCTTAGTTAATGATATAGAAACATGTATTTTCATTATTTATTTTTAAATAATATTATCTGTGAGTAGTTTTCTCTTTATTGTATTTTTAATAGCATTATTTTGTGAAGCGCCACAAACAATTATGGATGTGGCGCTACATAAATAAAATATTATATTATAATAAAAACAATTGTTTGTTTATTTAATATAGCGCCACATCCAATTTAAACTTGTTCATGGCGTTTTACATACATTAAAATGCTAAACAACAAATACACACCAGAAGAAAAAAAAACATAAATATACTAGAAACATATATGAACAATTATAAAAATAAAATATCAATATAAAAATAATAAAACTTATAATTTCCTGCAAATCATAGTGATGATAATAATTAATTATTATTATTATTATATTATTTATAAGTAATTAAACTATTTCGCGCGTGTGAAGTAAAACAATTAAATATTAGCAGTCAGAAACGTGGCGTCTAGCGGTATTTTGTGTAAAGCTTTTAAAAGCGATTTTACGGTACCGCTGAGCGGCCGAACAAGTTGTACTCGAGGTCTGCGCGTTTTTGTGTGTGAATTTTCTTCGTCAGAGGAATGCAAGAGATTTTATTACATAATGTAGTGTATGCATATGTATGTAAGATATGTGAGGAGAAGTTTGGCGGCTGTTGGTGGTCGTTTTGATGGTTAGGTCAATCAAATCGGGTCGTCTAGGATCCGCGCTGTGTCTGTGACTGTCCAAACGAATCCACCGAACCACTGTTTCAGTTCTGCTCGATTCATAGGTTAACAAGAAGACATCTTACTGATACTGTCTTTCACTGTACTATTACTATAAGCGTTTGAGGAACAGTGTGGCATATTGATGTCGCGATTTCGTTGTAAACCGACGTAAGGCAACTTTTAGCGTACCGCTTGGCTCTCTGTTATGACAGCTGAACCAGCAGACGACTCTCTGACGTATTACTTTTCCAAACTGCTGGGTTGTGATTGGTTGCAAGATCCAAGATGGGCCGGTTCATGGTGTCGGTGATTTAGCTAGATTTTCCCACTTTAAGACCACTTTCTGAGGTAACCACTAAGGTGAAAAATTGGATTGTAGATGCAAATGATTAGCTAGTGTAAACTCTTTTAGGTGCATAACACTAAACTGTAGCCTTTTTTTCACTTTAACGCAGTGTGTAACACAATGATACATGTATTTACATCAAATAAAAATTTACATAAAATAGTATGTACATAATTATATAAAATATAACATTTCCAAGTCTTCCTTCAAGTCTTCAAGTGTTACTGTTATACTGCTTAAAAGTGATATTTCACTATCCGGCAGTTGTGGTTAAAATAAACGTTTCGGGTAAATTTAGGATTAATAAAAATTAACTTAGGCTTAATTATGGCTACGGTTACTTTAGGGTCAGCATAACACCGAAATTTGTGAAGGTCGTTTATTTAACGTCGCCTGCGATAATTTACCGATGTAGATCGCGTACGAGTTTGGCGCGAGTCTGTTTTCTTAATTTTATTCTTCACAGGAATGAAAATTATTTTATTTGTAAACTAGTATGTGTATATGTACATAGGATATGTGAGGATATGCTTGGCGGCTATAAATAAGACGTTGTTTTCATGGTTAGGTCAGAAAACCAAAAGATCGATGCGTTGTAGCCACGGCCACGGGATGACGCCGTGTCCCGGCAAGACATCCCGATACCGTTCAGTCTTCAGTATTCTAATCATATTTGAAGCCACTGAATATTCATATTCGATTCGATTCGATTCTTTTTCGAAATTTCTAGGATATTCGATTCGAATGAAATTACAGATTCGTCCGTTCCGCATTTCATCTTTCGCCAAATTGCCGATAACGTGCATTTTTCGTTTCGCCAATCTGTAAAAAAAAAATTGTATGGCGAAAGCCTAGCGCGAACCCAGTAATTACTGGTCCCCCAATTAAGCAGCCCTTAGAGAGGCCCAGTAACACAATACAGATGCCTTGTGCATCCTTGGCTATTAGAAAGTCATGATAAGGAAGATAACAAATCCTGCATGGGTAAATTAACACCTTAAAGAGTATATAATTCTGCTCCGCTTTTACCCACCTTAAATGTCACGGTACTGCTTCACGTCCGCGCGGACAGCCAGTCGCTGCCACGTCCCACGAACGTCGCCCGGTACAAAATTACGCAACATGTACGGGAGTGTCAGCGACCGATGTCGCTTCGATCAGCGCAGCAACTTGTATCTTGCCGCATCTATTCACGCCTCGAAGTGCTGACCCAGGGAATATCATCGGGCAACCGGAACGTGTTTATAAACACGCCGAACGCTGTGTGTGTGTGTGTGCGTGCGTGCGTGCGTGCGTGCGTGCGTGCGTGCGTGCGTGCGTGCGTGCGTGCGTGCGAGTGTGTGTGGTGTGGTGTGTGGTGTGTGTGTGTTGAGGTCAGCTTAGAATTTAGAATATGTTGAGGACTGCAGTAATGATATTAAGAAGTCAAGGGGTAAGTAAGGCCAATATTCCAGTGTTGCACTGTTGTACGCGTTTAATGAACTGTATCAACAAAGTAATGTTTGCCATTTATGAAATGTTTTGACAATTATGTTTCAATAAATTTGAATCTTTCTTCCAAGGGAGTGGAATTGTTTTTGTGTAAATAACACGTGAACGTTCACAGCAGAGAGTCTAGAGAATAAATATAAAACTATATAGTAATATGTTACGGTTGATCTAATTTCTTAGTTACTCTATGTTACATAGAAATTAGAAAAATCCATATAAATGAAACCATGACCATACATTCTGAAATCCCTTCCACCTTTATATAAAACCGACATGTGCATAATTCTTACTTCACTACACCCACTCACTCTTCTAGCTATATATATATATATATATATATATACTCCTAAAGGCAGCTTATGTCGACCGATTATGCACAAGGACCGGCTTATGTAGACCGCTGTTTTATGTAGACCCTCTCTCTTTATATATATATATATTTATGCGGGACAACGCTACCATCTAAATTTGTGACACAGAGACGTGGCTAGTTTGCTGAAAACACAAGTCAGATATATGTTTGTATGCGAGCTTAAAAGTAAGCCAACTACCCTTTCAAACTCGAGAACTATCGAAAGAGAGGCTGGACACTGAGCTTGTCAGCGTCCTAATCTGTTTACCGTATACACCCGAATATAAGCTCTGGTTTTGTTGCCCACATAAATGCCTTTTGAGTTTCATTCAAAAGGTGTTTTTATGCGGGACAACGCTACCATCTAAATTTGTGACACAGAGACGTGGCTAGTTTGCTGAAAACACAAGTCAGATATATGTTTGTATGCGAGCTTAAAAGTAAGCCAACTCTTTATGTATAACTAGCACAAAATAATTCCAATACACTAGTACACAATGTCATCACCGTTATAACAAACACATAGATTGACAGCAAAGGTGGGGGAACCGACCACACCAGGCCACTTCTGTAATAGAATGGCTCCCCCCACCCCAAAGGATATGTGTCACAAAGGAAAGTTACGTAACTTTAGTCACAAGTTCACCAACTAAGCCTCATAACTACAGGTGTAGAAAAAGTGCTAACGGCGTTTGCATACGGCCGAACAAACCCGTAAGTGTCATGCGTGTCAAAAAACAAATAACATTAGGCTAAAAAGTATACATGGGCACCCGTACAGGCTATCAAAGCTACATGAAATGCCCCGCCTAAGCAGAAAACGGTCGTGCGCTACATAAAACCCACACACACTAAAGCAATATAGTTGCAACCCAAGTGCGAATATGAAATGCCACCTAGAAGGCAAGAGGCCCAGTTAATGCAAACAGCGAATGTGAACCTTAAGCATAACACGTGATGATTAAAAAGCGCACAACCTGGTAATTTGCAACAAATGAAATCTAGACCATGTTAATTGTTATAAGATTATATACCGACATATGTCAGTAACGCAACAGCGACACGTTGTAGGTTGCCACTACCAACTAAGTACATGTAAAGAGCAAGGTGTGTTACATGGAATGCCCCACCTAAGTAGAAAACATCCTGATAACCTAGCGAAGGACACCTTCAGCGATGAATAGCACTAGAGAAATGATGACGTCTAGAATGAGTAATACACTTCTGTATGTGACAGGGAATGTCCCACCTAAGCAGAAAACATTCAGTGCACATGTTAGATGGGTTTTGGTTACATGCAATGCCCCACCTAAGTAGAAAGCATCTGGATAACCTAGCGAAGGACACCTTCAGCGATGAATAGCACCAGTGAAATGATGACGTCTAGAATGAGTAATACACTGCTGAATGTGACAGGGAATGTCCCACCTAAGCAGAAAACATTCAGTCACATGTTAGATGGTTTTGGTATGTAACAAGTGGATGTATATAAGCATTGGTGTTCCAAATGCCCCACCTAAGTGGAAAACACAAGTTTTCGGATATGCCGTCCGCAGTGTCATGGTCCGAGCTATCCAACGAGTCCGAGGTGTCCAACGAGTCCGAGGTGTCCAAAGAGTCCGAGGTGTCCAACGAGTCCGAGGTATCCAACGAGTCCGAGCTGTCCAACGAGTCCGAGCTGTCCAACGAGTCCGAGCTATCCAACGAGTCCGAGCTGTCCAACGAGTCCTAGGTGTCCAACGAGTCCGAGCTGTCCAACGAGTCGGAGCGGTTCAACGAGTCCCAGCTATCCAACGAGTCCGAGCTGTACAACGAGTCCGAGCTGTCAGACGAGTCATCTGTCAGTCTCGCAGGTATCCGAGTTGACCTCGTGAAGCATCGACGTGTAGGTGGAGGGCCACATTACCTTCCAGGTTTAACCTTAGGTATTGCAGAAATACGAAAACACAGCAGCGCAGTATTTCGTTCACACAAAAGAAATATGAATATACAGGCACCATGCCGTGATGTCAGCCTGTGACAGGTAGCACACATATGTTTGTGGCCATGCCAGAATAACCTGAGACAAGAAAGTGGCAAAGTGAATCCAATACACTGTATTAACCTCAGGTAATTGAAGTGTGCAGCAATAGCGCACCTATAAAAGTTAGAAAATACATTAACGTAAGGAGGTCAATACAGCAATGTAACGCGACCAACTATCATATGCCAAAATGTGTTATACAGCAACACCTGGTTCCATATAACAAGATGACATGTACACAAGGAACCCTATTTGTGTGGGACATCATCAAGCCTGTTACATAATAGAAGGTGAGAACGTGGATGTGGAGACTCATCCTCACCGCCCTGGTCCAACAGCAGTGGATGTCCAAAAGGAAAACCTGTTGATGAAATCAGACTCGAAAGAATAAACATCATCACCCTGGGCCGACCACAAAGCACGCCCGACAGTAAATGTGTGTCTATAACAGCCTGCTGAATGCATACCGGCACGAACGCATATATGGGAGTGGAACAAACGACATCTCCCTGGGCCGACCACAGTCAACCGAAACAATGTATGTGTGGTCTCCAACAGGGTGGTCATGCATACAGGCACAAACACATATATGGGAGCGGCACAAACATCATCTTCTTGCGGCGACCACAGTCAACCCAAACAAGATATATGTGGTCACCAACAGGGTGTTCAAGCATACCAGCATGAGCGCATATATGGGTGTGGAACATAACATCATCGTCACACTGGGCTGACCACAAAGCACGCCCAACCATACATGCGTGGTCAACAGCATGTGCCATTCAAATGGAGAGGCATTAATGTAATCATGCAGGTAGCATGTATGGATGTGGATCACGTCCACATCAACCTGTGCAACAATCGACATTTTGTCCGTAACATGTCCGGTTTAAAACTGAATAATGTGGGTCTGGAAATAAATCCTCATCATGGATTGACCATCTGCAGACCCAGTAAACATGTGCAGGTATAGTGCTAGTAAAGAAAGCAAAGAATAGAACACACATTATTGAAGTATGTAGACTTGCTAACCAAGTGTAGAGCTACATGGGTACATGGTCCGTAACAAATTGTGATGGTGAAGTATTACCTCCATTACAATTTTGTAACAAATAAACATTAACTCCATGTCATATATCGATCAGGCCGTCCGGCAGCCAGGTAGGCTAGTACGAAATCCTGAAAGTAATAAATAATATGTGCAGTTGGTAGGCACCCTAATCAAACCAAGGCCTCAGGATATCACCTATTAAAAAGGAGTAAGTATCAAAACACAACGCAAAATCTACTTAACGACTTGACACGGCAAATACAGCTGGTGCCTAGAAGATGGAGTGAATTTGCCAACACTGTTGTGTGAGGAGTATATAATAACATCTCGACGCAGAGACCTGTAATACATGGTCAAACCAAGTTCATTCAACTGCATGCCCTCTACCAAAAGATATTGTTGCCAGTTTTCCAGGAGACCCTGGTGACGGAGGAATTGATTGGGGCGTGTGTACCGAGGACCGGCTACATAAATTCTCTTTTTTCAACGAAGTATTGTAAGATACAACACTGTAATTAAAGTCAACGGATCAGTGATACCTGCCAGTCGACAACCTGCGGAAAATTCCAACATTACCACCTGTGTGACATGATAAATGGATATCAATAGACGCGCCGCAGCCCTCTACAAAACGTGAAACCCGGCGACAACTCATCAGTCCCAATATCACGGAAGCCAACATGAGGGCTCATGCAGCCAAACAAAAGCGTCTTCTGTTCCAAGTGGGCAGTTGTCATTCCTCCCTGCCATGGAAGGGAGATAACATGACCACCGGGACACGGTGCGAAATTGCGGGTGTTTTCCCGGTTCATAAACTGTAATCTCCGGAAAAAAACCTGTGTCCGTAAAACACAATGGTGACCGGGTAACATGATGACTGATCAGACACAAGCATAACATCGTATATTGTGGCATAGGAGCCTGATCGGGCTATATAGCGTCTAAAAATATTGACGTTGGCCCCTTTGGACAAGTTTGTGTAGTAGCAAACGATAAGTGGTCACCGATGGCAACGAAACAACGTTATTGCATAATCGCCAGGTGGCGATACGTGTAAAAAAGAAGGGGGCGTAAAATGTACTAGTAGATCCGCTGAATGGCTGTACGGAATCAGAGATCGTAGCGGGAGTCTTAAACACCCATACCGTCGTGGACTGGTGCAATTGAAGTTAACACACCTGTAAATATAACGTTATGGCACACAAGGCAAAAGGAACACGCAGGGACTCCAGCAAACAACGATCTGAAATGTTTGAAAAGTACTCGGTCATGAAGACATGAACGATAACGTGTAATACTAACAGCGTTGCAAAGAACGAGACGAGATAAAACTGAAACTGAAAGTGCGATAGTAAGCAGGTGGAATCGAAGAAATTACGTTAATAACACCACAATGAAGCCGTAATGGCAATCAAGTACGCTGACGTGGCCTGGAAGAGGCACAGCCCAAACGGCAAATGCATTACACGGCCATAACAAGGCACAGCCCGAATGGCGAAACAATTACACAGCCTGTAAACAGGCACACACAGAAGGGCATAAAATATCCAATGACACGGCCTTAAAAAAGGCACAGCCAAAATGGCAGAGAAGTGACAGTTACACGGCCTTAAAAAAGGCACAGCCATAATGCCATAAAATATCCAATTACACGGCCTTAAAAAGGCACAGCCATAGTGGCATAACATTTCCAATTACACGGCCTTAAAAAAGGCACAGCCGTAATGGCAGAAAATGTCGAATTACACTGCCTTAAAAAGGCACAGCCACAATGGCATAAAATATGCAATTACACGGCCTTAAATTTGGCACCGCCATAATGGCATAAAATACCAAATTACACGGCCTTAAAAAGGCACAGCCATAAAATATCCAATTACACGGCCTTAAAAAGGCACAGCCAGAATGGCATAAAATATCCAATTACACGGCCTTAAAAAGGCACAGCCAGAATGGCATAAACTATCCAATTACACGGCCTTAAAAAGGCACAGCCAGAATGGCATAAAATATCCAATTACACTGCCTTAAAAAGGCACAGCCAGAATGGCATAAACTATCCAATTACACGGCCTTAAAAAGGCACAGCCAGAATGGCATAAAATATCCAATTACACGGCCTTAAAAAAGGCACAGCCCGAATGGCATAAAATATCCAATTACACGGCCTTAAAAAGGCACAGCCAGAATGGCATAAAATATCCAATTACACGGCCTAAAAAGGCACAGCCAGAATGGCATAAAATATCCAATTACACGGCCTTAAAAAGGCACAGCCAGAATGGCATAAAATATCCAATTACACGGCCTTAAAAAGGCACAGCCAGAATGGCATAAAATATACAATTACACGGCCTTAAAAAGGCACAGCCATAATGGCATAAAATATACAATTACACGGCCTTAAAAAGGCACAGCCAGAATGGCATAAAATATCCAATTACACGGCCTGAAAAAGGCACATCCATAATGGGAACAACTTACAATGACATGACCTGAAACAGGCACAGCCATAATGGCAGAAAATGTACAATGACACGGCCTGAAAAAGGCATAGCTGAAATGGCAAAGTGACAATTACAAGTCCTTAACTGACAAAGACACATTGCTGTGCAAAAATCACCGCCATAATGGCAGGAAAGTTACATTTGCAAGTCATGGAAAAATCACAGCCTTACAAGCAGATAATATACAAAGACAGGTGCACGAACAAGGCACAATGTAAACCAGCGAAGCAGGTAACGGTCTGGAAAATGCAACGCCAGTAAGTAACAGTCCCCACAGGATACACCGGGAGGATACAAAGCAAGTAGCAAAGCAATGATTACATGTGGTATGATTATACATGGAAAAAAAATTGGCACAGTGTCTATTGCACTGTGCAAATGCATTATGTAATATATTTGAACTAATTATAAGGAAACATGAAAACAATGGAACATCATTTACCCTTTTTTTAAATTGGTATTGTATGTATAATGTAGTAGTAATTGTAGTATGGGTAGTTGTTGTTGAAATAAATTTAATTCAAATTCAATTTAATTAAAGCAGCGCCCACGTGTCGAAGAACAGTAAAGGAGCTACTAGTTATTTTCTGTAGCAAGAACGATCCCGCGAACACTGTGGAAAGATTTCTGATTTCCTCCGTCATTTAAATGGACCCCGTCTAATAAATACTGCTGCCAGTTCGACAACACCCGTCACCCGTGATAGGACCAAAATTGTACTTATGACATGAGATGTGGTGGCGACGAACATGTATGTATTTAAGATATAGGAAGACACGGGTATTAAACTCATCATCGAGGCGATAGAGAGAAATGTCAGAATCGCGGTAAAACATATGGGAAATAACCATTGCCACCAGTGAGATATGACGGGGAAAGTATCACTTTATCGCCCACGTCAACAATATAGAATACAGGGAGGGGTAGTCAATAAGTGGTGCCAAAGTCAATAAAAACGACATCCCGACTGGCACTGATAATATCCCGGGTTAGGGAGTATAGCCAAAGCCCCGTTAACTCCCCTCTCAAAAGAAAGATAGCTTGATATCGCTCATCCAGAGCGAGGTTCATGGACCGATGCGATGGTCGAAGACGCCCGAGGCGAACAAAGGATTAACGCACAACAGCGATGTTAATCATCGCCTTTAGACATGATTAGTGCGATTCGCACGGGCAGTGACAACATAAACGGTCAACAAATTTGCGACGACATAGTACTGAACAACAGAATGATAAATGTCGCAATAAACGGAACCTCGTAACATAATTGTTTAACAACAATCGAGAGCAAATCAATATTTACCCTTTCAAACTCGAGAACTATCGAAAGAGAGGCTGGACACTGAGCTTGTCAGCGTCCTAATCTGTTTACCGTATACACCCGAATATAAGCTCTGGTTTTGTTGCCCACATAAATGCCTTTTGAGTTTCATTCAAAAGGTGTTTATATATATATATATATATATATATATATATATATATGTATATATATATATAATACACATGGTTATATACACATGGTTATATCAGCGTTCGGCGTGTTTGTAAACACGTTCTGGTTGCCCGATGATATTCCCTGGGTCAGCACTTCGAGGCGTGAATAGATGCGGCAAGGGACAAGTTGCTGCGCTGATCGAAGCGACATCGGTCGCTGGCGCTCCAGTACATGTTGCGTAATTTTGGACCGGGCGACGGTCGTGGGGCGTAGCAGAGACTCGCTGTTCGAGCACGTTTGGCTGTCTGTCGAACGATCATGGGATGTGCCGATTATGTTGCGCCGAGCCGGGTCAAACTCGAAAGAAGCGCATTTAACGTGTTCTAAGCTGATACAGTTCTAAATAATGGTTTAATTTGAAAGAAATGATCTAACTAATAACATTGAAAGTCTTCGAAAAGGCATCGATTGACGGCTTGTCTCTCCGGGTAGATTACCCGGACGTGAATCAGCACCATGACATTTAAGGTGGGTAAAGGCGGAGCAGATCTATATACTCTTTAAGGTGTATACCCAGCCAATACACTGCTAAGGCTCCAGTTGGCTCTATGCTCTTTAATTAATTGCAGAATATTTGTTTGACGAATAGATATTATATTTTAGTTCTAATATATACAATATTAACACTTCCGTCAGCAAATGTGTTTAACAGTGATTCTATTTTCAAAGCTTCGGGTTTACTGTTCCAAAGAAATGGATATGCCAATTTTTTTATTTGTTCCACCTTGTTTGGTACTGAGGTAAGACTCCCTACGTACCAACCTGACCTCCCCTATGGGACTCCAGTGTTTCCATAGTCATTTTTCTTGGGATTGTAGCTATAGGCCGTCTCCAGGTATATGAATCTAATTGCCATATCCTCCTGTCCTTCCAGTTTCTTCTCTACTACCTACCTCTGGACAAACATCCCATCCGTTGTTCCTCTTCCTTGTCTAAACTCCAACTGTTCTTCAACGATTTCCCCTGACACTATTGCTTTTATTCTGCCATCCAGAATTCTTTCCAACAACTTCAACATATGGCTTAGCAACGTAATACCTCAATTGTTTTCCAGGGTCATGCACATCTCCCTTTCTTTTCTATATTCAGACAATTAGCCCCGTTCTTTATTCCGCTGTGAACTTCCCGTCTCTCTTGCAGGTGTTCAGCAATTGTTTTGTCGATCATCTTCCAACTCGCTCAGCCACCGCCACCATATATACTCAATGCCTGTTTATCTTTCCAAATAGGCCTATACGATAAACCGTAAGAATGGCCCGGGCTGTGACAAGTTTCATAAAGCTTACATTACCTCCTACCACTGTGTGTGTGTGGGGGGGGGGGTACGTGTACGTGTGTGTCGTATTTACATTCATTGCTTACTTCTATTAGAAAACCTATGCAGCATCGATCATCTGGTTGTGTTTTACATTTTACCCCAACAGTAAATACAAATATGGGGAATAGGTGCTTTTTCTGTGACTGTATTACTTGTTGGAATAGAGGTCTATGCTTCCTTCGATCAAGTGTTAGATCAGACGCAGGCTGAATTATTATGCGATTCTTAAATATTTTAAATATCTTGCTTTTACAATTTTGAATTAGTAATGGTTTATGAAAAATAGATATAAAATCAAATTACTTTACTAAACCGTTACGTTGCGGTTTGTGTACGAGACAATCAATTGCTGCACGTGACCTTAGTCAAGCATAACCATTGCCAATAGTATTTATAATGGTAACGTATGGGCGGCATCATATATGCTATATCAAACTGATCCCATTTTGTGTGGACACACCGGTGATATGCAAGAGGTTACGTGACGTGATAATGTTAGTGTACGCTGCGCACGTGTTTGATGATAATATACTATATTTTTGCTCAAAAATCAGTAAGAAACTTTATATTATCGGTAATGTCTATGCTAATATAAAGTCTTCTTCGGAAGGAGGGTACAGATTAATACAAAAAAGAAATGTGACGATGACAACAGTATACCCACACAACACAATCTCTTACACATAAAAGCACGTCTTTTTTTCTCCCGTTAGTCTCTCCCCTCAGTCTCCCCTCTCTCCCTCTCCTTCCTTCATCCCTCTCCTTCCCTCCCTCTACCCCCTCACTGCATTATCAGAATAATGTTTGTTAGTGCTAATATCACCCATCTATCTAATCCCTTATATAGAATACCATTATAAAGAAGTGTCTTGGTGATTTGGCGCAGGAATTGTGGAACAAATTGTAGTGAACATCCATGCATCCGGGACATTATGTATTGTTGGAAAGTGTTTAAAGGCATATATTTTTATTAGACATTTCAATTAATTCAAATTGTTTTCAAATGACGGACAATGCTTTAGAATTTCATTTTAGTGCCATACACGTTTTAATCAGTGTTTATGTTTTAGATTAATTTATAGATTTATATATATATATTTACGTACACAGTTTTAGTAAAGGTTTTAATTCTATATTAATTTATATAATTTACGTACCTAGTTTTAGTAGTATTCATCTTGAAAACAGTGTTTAATTTATTTTAAATTAATTGATATAATTTACATACAAGGGTTTACTAGTACATCTTAAAACAAAACAAAACAATTATTTATATAAATTTAAATAATTTACATTTCTATTTATTAATATACATTTAGTATATTTCTTGTGCAGAGCAACGATCAGTCATGTGGGAATTAGCGCTATATAAAAACTGTATTATTATTATTAATATTTAAACCGTTCAGTGTCCATTTTTAGCAAATAGATGAAAGAAATGCACAAATGAGTAGCGCTGCAATCCGTTTTCGTTCTGATGCACAATGTGTCAGAGTGAACAAGTTTGTGAGGCTGTTTCTCTCTCTTTGTCTGTCTCTCTTCTGATTTACCTCTCCCCATCCCATTCTTTTAAAAATACTCAACATTTTCTCCCTTCCTCCCTGCTTGGCGGCCCTTCGCCGTCTCCCTCTCCCACTCCCTTACTTTCTTTATCCTCTACTATTTCCCTTCTCACTGTCCCTCTACACCCGTCTTCCTCCATACTTTCATCAACCAATCCTTTTCAACCCTCCCGTCTTTCTACTTAAGCCGCAATTCGGTACGGTCATGGGTATTTGCACATTCGACAAGAACAGCGAAGCTACTTGTGCCATTCATGGCAAACTTGATTTGCCCGTGTGTAATAGCTGTCATGTGTCATTGTCAGTTTAACACAGACAATGCAATGTTTCACTGCCGTGGACATTCTTAGACTGACGTGCGGCCTCCGACAATGGTATGTTCTTGGTCCCGCTCAAGAACGCACTAATTGACAATGTATAATTAGCAACATCTGTCGCGTTGAACATGGCAGTTGCTACAAAAAATGCCTTAAGCGTTCGATCGAAAGCATGGATTTGTCGAATTTTAAGTGCAGTTGTAGTCGAAATGCAGTTCTCCCGGTTTTCAGTACAAGACCAACTTCACGTGTTTACGGATGCTTCGTTTAGGGTCGGGTGCAGCGTATCGTATGATATTCAGCAAACGATATACATTTGACGCTCTATGTGGTTTGACAGTTGGTCTCGAATGAGCTGCACATGTTGCAGTTTGGGGAGTCATCAGACA
>OZ024857.1:45399031-45411531 GCA_964017155.1 Oasisia sp. SBJ-2009
ATAAAAGCATGCAAGTTATAATGTATACAGTGTACCAAGCTTTATCATAAACTTACGACGTATACAAAGCATATAATAAACTAAGCAATAAATAATAAACTAGTGAATGAAAAAGTGATACCATCATAAAGATGGTAGTCGTTCATACATTTTACCACATTAAAGAGTCAGAAATTAAAATGTATACTAAAATACTGATCCTGATGATAAATAAGTTGAGCTTCTATAAAACAGTTTGTCTCGCATGCACAGTTATGTAAAATATAAAATATAAATAAAAATGATGTGGAAGTATACAATACTATAAGTGGAAGTATGCAACACTATCAGTGGAAGTATAGAATACTGTCAGCGGAAGTATATATAATACTATCAGTATACAATACTATCAGTGGAAATACACAATACTACATTCAATGTATTCTGTTGGTGCTACACAGCTTTGGTTGAGGGTCAGAGTTCCATTTGTAGACTCACTTTTGAATATTCAAAGAAACAGTAGGTCCATTACAAAAGATCACAGTACAGACCCTCAGTCTCAAAGGCCCCTCCCCGGCATATACCTCTGGAATTATGCAATTTTTTTCAGAATAAATTCATAATCAAAACTTGTAATTTACATCAGTTTGCATAGACCAGTGGCACTTCTTGGCAACATATTGGTCATAATGTATCAGGTACAGACACGAAAACTAACTAGTTTTAAGCTATTTCATTTACATGTAATTCATATGATTAATACGGCATTCGGCCGATGTTCTTAAATTTACCCGATGCGATTCAGCCCTTCTGCTGAAACAGTAAACTTGGTGAGAGATGCCATCTACTTCCGTCCACATGACCAACTTGGTTGTCGATTCACGACGATGGACCCTTTTCAGCAATGTTTGATGCACTCCCGGCTGAGTGCAGCCTCCGACTGCTGTGACGATTCGGTGAGTATGCTCGCTTTGGATATGCCCCCTCACTTGGATATGCCCCCTCACTTGGATACGCCCCCTCACTGGTCAGTTTGTCTGTGTCCTGTTGACCACAGAAGGGTAGCGAATCAGACAAGAGGTCATCATGGCATCAGTTTGGAACGCTATGCCAACTATTTTCACTTCTAAAACTTTACTTTGATCTTCTAAGGCATCTGTAAAGATGCTTATTTAATTCACGGAAGCATTTTTGCTGTAATTTATTAAATATTTAGTTTTAATTTATATATTAATTTCTAAGTGTTATAACTGAATGAATTGCTTTTATGTATTTATTTTGCACTATAATTTGTTATTATAAACGAATATCATTAAATTATGTATTTATATAGTGACATGTTTTGTTATTTCGTATTATATTTTATGTTAAGTACTAAATTGCTGTGGATATGGAACTATACAAAATAAATATTATTATTTCACATCACAAATCGTGTTTCTAGTTCATAGTGTATGAACGGATTAAAGTGGCTTCCTTGATTAAATCCAATTTTTTTGGTGTCCAAATATAAATATGTAATCTAAATAAATGTATTTAATATATGTCAGTGATTTAATGCTCTAAAGTCTTCCGGGTTTTTGAGAGAATAAGGAAGTCAACAACAGGAAATAGGACAATCACATCGTGATGCAAGAATATTTGAATTGAATATTCTGCAGCAATTAAATAAGTAAGCAGTTTTTCAATTGATTTTATCAAAGCTACACTTAAAAATCACAGACACAAGCTTGCATGTGATGTGGTAATGAATACTTTGTAGATTTGCTTTTCTGTAAAAATAACTGAACACGAGATGAAAGCAAGATAGATTACAATCGAGTCCACCTTTGCACCATTGCACTATTACGCCCCAGAATACCATGCTAAGATGTCATCACAAGCTGTCAGCTTGTCAGCACAACAAGCTGTCAGCATCACTCCCTTACCTGCATATCAAACTCTCCCGCCGGAGTCGGAGTTCGGGAGCGGTTCAACAGGACATCACTAGATGGCGTAGTAGGTCGATGTGAATCACTTTGGCACAGAACCTGTCGAGAAACAATGTCATATAGCAACAACTGTGTCGATTATGAACACAGGTCGTCTAGCTGTTGAAATATCAGACATTTGTCTCTCATATGTCAGCGTAAAGCAAATGTAACTTCAAGTCTTCAAGTATTTACTGCTAAAACGTGATGTTTCACTATACTGCAGTTGTAACGTGACTGTGTGCTAAAGTAGTAAGTTAATAAAATAAATATGACAAATAGACAAATACAATTAACTGTATATTTTAAGTGTACATTAAAACGATGAGTAAATTAATAAAATAAATATAATAAATAGATACAAATTATTTGTACATTGAATTTCACGGTCATGCAATGTAAAGGATACTACACTGTGAGCTAAAATAATACGTTAATAAAATATTAGAATAAATAGATTAATAAAAGTATTAGTACATTAAATAAAAAAACAGGTAGTCCATTAATGATTAACACTAAAACAACCTACTATAATGTCAATGTCTGAATGACTGAGATGGCGTTAACAGTTTTGCATTAAAAACAATTACCAAGAAGACACTCAAATACACAGCCACCCCAAATAATGCCCCATGAAACATTAAATGAAAACAATTGGCCCAATGATTTGAGAGCATAGAGAAAAATAACACCCAACGTGGCATAACTGACGAGGAAACCATCTTTGTGGGACGGAACAAGGGAAAGGATGTATAAAGCACTGAAGGTCAAGTGAAGGTCACCTGTTCAAGGTTATTCAGCTTCCGTTGCAGCTACTGGATGCTGTCATGTGACACCTGTCTCCGACTCTCCATCACCTCAGCGTGACGACTCATCTTCTGCTCAAGCTGTAGCAAACACTTACGTTACAGTGTTACAGATGTAACACCGTTACATACACACTTTTGTGTAACGCCCACTCCTGTGTGTGTTAAAGATAATCATGTTACAGACATACCCTTGTGCTACAGACACAGACACAAGACCCTTGTGTTACAGACACCCATGTGTTACAGACACAGGTGTTACAGACACACTTGTGTTACAGACACAGGTGTTACAGACACACTTGTGTTACAGACACACTTGTGTTACAGACACACGTGTAATAAATAAATAAACTGAGATAAATAATTAAGTAAGCTAAGATAAATAAATAATAAATATGCTAAGATAAATAAATAAAATTAGGGTGTAAAAATACAGTTTCAAACAGAACAATTTAAAACCAGTCAATGCTATGAAATATAAACCAGTGCCATCAAGGCATTTAATACAAACGAAATAGATAAGTTTTGAGTTGTTTCAGGAAAGTTGCCAATGTTCCAGTTGACCACTTCACATATGTCTCTACCCAAAAGTTGCACCATTGTGTCAGTGACATCTCTGAGACGTTGACAGAACTAGTCACCTTCAGCTGGTATTGTTGTTCTTCAAAGTAGTTAGTGTTTCCCTTTGCCGTTGCGTCCTGTGGCACTGGGGTGTTGGCGCCACTCCGGATCTGAAACAGAACTCACCAGTCATTGATCGGTTCATGTTGTAAGTTCACAAAGACATTCCATTAACATGTTTCACTCTCAAGGTTTCACTCTCAGTGATTCACTCCCGAGGTTCTGACTTAGTGGTCATTGTGACAATGGATGACTGACCGCTTGAGTGGACATAGTGACCACAACAACAATCTTATATGATTCAAAAGAAATATATCTCAGCCAGGTCCAACAGCCATATCTGAACAGGAAACGAGATCCCCATGAACCTTGCCACAGAAAACATATAGTGTTCACTTAATAAAACCAAGTAATGTTTAGCAATGGTGGTAGCTTCTGGTATTTCTTGCATCAAGCCATTATTAATATTATTATTTTAACAAGGAGAATAAACCAAGTTTTCAATAAAATATAAAATTTAAATTTCGATGACATTTTTCTTCATCGCTGGGAAATGATCATTTAAAGCGACATGGTCCATTTGTGGCTTTTTATTTTGATTGCAAAATCATGTTGTACAGTATAAATTATACCTATTATAGCATAAAGACAGTCAAAATATGTTTTCATGTATCATTTAGGAGTTGAAAATAGACGCAGTAAGGGGTGCTTAACTCTGTTTACACATCGACCACGAGGCGTTTTCGAAACTAATGTAGGCGAGGCTAAGAGACCAGGAAATGCATGATCACGTGATGCAGTATCACGTGAACACAAGTTGACGCCACTAACGCCACACCCAGCCAGGTGCACCACGAACGGACCATGTCGCTTTAAAAGTGCTACAAATCTGAAGAAAAAGACAGAAACACAAGCGTGACGAAGCGTGACGAGGCGTGACGACACGTGCACACATGCGAGAGAGTTACCACGACGAGGGTTTGTTTGAGCACGCTCAGATGCTCCTGCAGGTTGTCCTTCTGGTCGTGGAGCTGCTCCAGCTCCGTGGCCATCTTGATGCGGGATCGCTCCAGCTCCAGCATCCCCTCCGTCACCTCCTGGGCACACGGGCGATAGGGTGACTCACAGATAGGGTGAGAGTGAGATAGGGTGAGAGTGAGATCAGGTGAGAGCGAGATAGGGTGTGAGTGAGATAAGGTGTGAGTGAAATAGGGTGTGAGTGAAATAGGGTGACAGTGAGATAGGGTGTGAGTGAGATAGGGTGAAAGTGAGATAGGGTGTGAGTGAAATAGGGTGACATACTTACACAGTCTGCCATGCCTTAATCTGTGTTTCAACCGAAAATTACTACCTATACCCCGTTCCAGGCCAACATTTAAATTGGCCTTGATCTTACTGCTAGCGGGAGATGTTAGTCTTCATCCTGGACCTGTGGTCAGGCATAACATCCGCCTGGCCACCACTAACATTCGTTCAATTCGTGAAAAAACTGCCTCTATCACTGATCTTATAATTTCCAAAACAATAGACATTCTCGCTGTGACTGAGACCTGGCTCAGACCGCATGACACAGATGCATGTATTGCCGACATCTCCCCTCCTGGCTATACCTTCCACCATCGACCACGTCCAGTTGGACGAGGCGGAGGTGTCGGTTTCCTTATTTCAAAACTATTTAACGTAACCCCGTACACCAGCCCGGACTATACCACATTTGAATCTATTTGTCTTAACATATCTAATTCGTGCTTCTGTGGGGTTTTCATTTGTATTTATCGCCCTCCAGGTCATCCAGCTAACTTCTTTGAAGAATTCCAGGATCTTTTGGAAAATGTTGCAACCATGCACACAGAATTTTACATTTTGGGCGACTTTAATCTTCACCTGGATACACCATCTGCAACAACTATCACGTTTAATGATATCCTGGCATCATTTGACACAAAACAACATGTCAATTTCCCAACACACATACATGGACATTGGCTTGACATCTTGATAACTCGTTCCTCTTGTAAAAACATTCAGACACCCACAGTTGTAGATGGCTTATCGGACCATAACACAGTAATTGCAGATCTTAAAGTTCCTTTAGCCCCAGCCGTGTCCAAACACAACATGTTCTACAGAGCCATTCACAGTATCAACATTGCATCATTTATGACTGATATAATTACATCCGACCTTGTCACACATCCTAAAGAACATGTATCAGACCTATACAAACAGTACCGTCAAATACTGAAGACATTGCTTGACAAACATGCACCCGCTAAATCCAAATCTGTGTCACAAAAGCCGCCAGCTCCTTGGATGACCCCGGAAATAATCCAATCTAAACGGCGCCGTCGCTATCTGGAACGTGTTTGGCGTAAATCTCGGTCATCCTTAGACAGGTCACGCTACACACGGCAATGTCATCTATGTAACCAACAAATGTCAAAAGCAAAGTCGTATTATTACGAAAACATGGTCGCAAATAACTCCGCTACACCAAAACAACTATGGAAATGCATCAATCAGATTTTACACAGGCGGCCTGCTCCTTCTCTACCAACCCATGCATCAATCAAGTCACTGTGTAACTCTTTCTCAAGTCATTTTAAAGACAAAATCAGCCTGATACATTCAGCCTTCACAGATCACACTTCAGACACTATAAATGCCGACTCTCCACAACTAAATTCTAAACTCACATCGTTTGAACCAGCCACAACTACTGAAGTGAAAAAAATAATCATGTCATCCCCAAATAAATCTTGTGATCTTGACCCACTTCCGACCATACTACTGAAAGCATGCCTTGACGTTTTAATTAAACCAATAACAGATATAATAAATGCATCACTCTGCTCCGGCTTATTCCCTGAAGACTTTAAATGTGCACATGTAAATCCAATTCTTAAGAAGACAACTCTGTCAAAAGAAGATCTAAACAGCTACAGGCCTATTTCTAACCTTAGCTTCATTTCCAAAATACTCGAAAAGGTTGTTGCAAATCGACTTACTTCTCACATCAACATAAATGGTTTAACCAATGCATCACAGTCTGCGTACAAACAATTTCACTCAACAGAAACTGCTCTTTTAAAAGTACACAATGACATAAACCTTAACATTGATAACGGCAATGTTACTGCACTGACCCTGCTTGACCTATCCGCCGCTTTCGACACCATTGACCACGACATTCTCATTACACGCTTATCAACGTGGTGTGGGATATCTGGCACAGCCTTGAGCTGGTTTACTTCATACCTTACTGACAGACGACAAGCCATTAAAATAGGTAACTGCTTCTCAGACATGCTGCCCACCTCTTGTGGTGTCCCCCAGGGTTCTGTTTTGGGTCCGTTGCTTTTCACTCTGTACACAACACCATTAAGCTCAGTTATCCAGAGTCATAACCTGGATCATCACCTTTATGCAGATGACACACAAATCTATGTTTCTCTGACCACACCAGATACTTGTCGCTCCCTAAACCAGCTCAGGGATTGTCTCCAAGATGTCTCCCTCTGGATGAAAAATAGTAAATTAAAACTAAATGCAGATAAGACTGAATTTCTCATCATTGGTACCTCAACGCAGCGGGCAAAACTCAATGGCTTTTTCCCGACACATATTCTGAGTCAGAGTATCACACCAGCCACCTCAGTTTTAAATCTCGGAGTAACGTTTGATGAAAACTTCAATTTCAAAAAACATATCTCGAAAACATGCCGTTGCTGTTTTTACCATATCCGTGATCTGCGCCGTATCCGCCGGTTTTTATCACTTTCCGTTGCTAAAACCATCGCCACAGCTCTAGTAAGCAGCAGACTCGACTACTGCAATTCCCTCCTTTACAATACCGCAAACAAGGACATAGCCAAACTTCAGCGTGTCCAAAATTGTTTAGCAAGGGTAGTCACGCGTTCTCCACGTTTTTCTCGCTCAGTGCCGCTTCTAAAATCACTGCATTGGCTACCTGTGCACTATCGCATCATTTTCAAAATGTGTACAATAGCCTATCAAGCACTCTCATCTACACAACCAGCATATCTAAATTCAATGCTAACTCCAACAAGAAATTCCAGACAGCTACGCTCAACCAGTAGTAACCCTCTTCACATCCCTCGGGTGAAAACGAAAGCCGGGACCCGAGCTTTCTCGGTTGCCGCACCAGCGGTGTGGAATTCGCTTCCTGCCAGTGTTAAATCACAAGGTAATATAGTTTCATTCCGCCGACATCTAAAAACCTATCTCTTTAATGCTGCCTATCCTCCTTAGCCTCCTAGCTTTTCCATCCATCCGTTGACGACTCACGCATTGCTTTCGATTATGAGATTGATTAATCCCCTGGTTTTGTCGCGCCACTGAGCTTGATTTTCGAGGATATTGGCGCAAAAGAAGTTACTATTATTATTATTATTATTACAATGATATAGGGTGAGAGCGAGATAGGGTGAAAGTGAGATAGGGTGTGAGTGAAATAGGGTGACAATGAGATGGGTGTGAGTGAGATAGGGTGAGAGCGAGATAGGGTGAGAGCGAGATAGGGTGAGAGCGAGATAGGGTGAGAGCGAGATAGGGTGAGAGCGAGATAGGGTGAGAGCGAGATAGGGTGAGAGCGAGATAGGGTGAGAGCGAGATAGGGTGAGAGTGAGATAGGGTGAGAGGGAGATAGGGTGAAAGCGAGATAGGGTGTGAGTGAGATAGGGTGAGAGTGAGATAGGGTGAGAGCGAGATAGGGTGAGAGCGAGATAGGGTGAGAGCGAGATAGGGTGAGAGCGAGATAGGGTGAGAGCGAGATAGGGTGAGAGGGAGATAGGGTGAGAGCGAGATAGGGTGTGAGCGAGATAGGGTGAGAGTGAGATAGGGTGAGAGTGAGATAGGGTGAGAGCGAGATAGGGTGTGAGCGAGATAGGGTGTGAGTGAAATAGGGTGTGAGTGAGATAGGGTGTGAGTGAGATAGGGTGAGAGTGAGATAGGGTGTGAGTGAAATAGGGTGTGAGTGACATAGGGTGTCAATGAAATATGGTGTGAGTGAGATAGGGTGTCCGGGGATAGAGGGTGACAGGATAATAGGATGTCTGGGCAATAGGGTGACAGGCTGATGGGGTGTCTGGTAATAGGGTGACATGTTGATATGGTGTCTGGGCTATATCCCAATGTAAAATCCCCCATTGCTTCAAAAAGACACCTATTATCCCTGTTCCCAAATATTCTACAGCCTTTTGTTTAAATGCTTGGTCCTCCAGTTTCAGAATTCAATTATCGATCAATTGCTTGACTGACTTCGGTTTGCATATCGTGAAAATAGATCTGTCAACACCAGTGATGACAACAACACAAGAGATAACAGCAGTGATGACAACAACACAAGAGATAACAGCAGTGATGACAACTACACGAGAGATAACAGCAGTGATGACAACAACGTAAGAGACAATAGCAGTGATGACAACAACGTAAGAGACAACAGCAGTGATGACAACAAAGTAAGAGACAACAGCAGTGATGACAACAACGTAAGAGACAACAGCAGTGATGACAACAACGTAAGAGACAACAGCAGTGATGACAACAAAGTAAGAGACAACAGCAGTGATGACAACAACGTAAGAGACAACAGCAGTGATGACAACAACGTAAGAGACAACAGCAGTGATGACAACAACGTAAGAGACAACAGCAGTGATGACAACAACGTAAGAGACAACAGCAGTGATGACAACAACGTAAGAGACAACAGCAGTGATGAAAACAACGTAAGAGACAACAGCAGTGATGACAACAACGTAAGAGACAACAGCAGTGATGACAACAACGTAAGAGACAACAGCAGTGATGGCAACAACGTAAGAGACAACAGCAGTGATGACAACAGCAGTGACAGAGAACAGAATGAGAAGTGTGAGCCGCGGACCAGGCAGATCAAGAGTGTCACTCACTGTTTTGATATCGTCCTTGAGTTCTCGCAGTGTGTCCTCCAGTTCATGTTCCCGGCTGGACAGTTCCTCCTGGGATTGCAGCTGGAGGGAAGAGACGGATGGGATCTGGGGACAACAGGGACAGACAGGGACATCGGGTCATTTGGTGGGCCACAACCAGCTGGGCCAGGAGCAGACAGGGACAGGAGTGTTGTGTGTGTGTGTGTGTGTGTGTGTGTGTGTGAGTGTGTGTGTGTGTGTGCGCGCGCGTGCGTGCGTGCGTGCGTGCGTGTGTGTGGTGTGTGCGAATGTGTGTGTGGCACCGCTCTACCCACTGGCTTGGCGTAGGAATAAGAGGTAACATACCCGCCGCACTATTTCCATGTGTTCCGCTCTCAGATAGTTGAGTTCGTCTCCAAGCCGATTGGCTCGGCTGTAGTGCGCGTGGGCGATGCCTTCAAGGTCGGCAATCTCAGCAGCCGACTTCTCTCTAATCTGACGAACCTCCTGGTGAGTAAACAATGAATTACAAAGGTGGACCATTCAGCAGTGATTATTATAAAGTAATCTAATAATTGCCTAGCGCGTAAAAGACCCGCAGTTAAATTGGTTCACGGTGTCACAAGGCAGCACTGTAAAAGGAATTATTTTTGATTTCATTCTTTATCCAAAAAAACATAACTTCAAACATTGTATATTCTCACCTGTAAATCTTGCGCGTTTGTTTATATTTAAATACTAAAGGAGAATTTGTATGAGCCGTCTCAGATATCATTTTGTAAGTTGCTCATTAGTTTTCTACAGTTGACCAGCTACATTAGATTTCTACAGTTGACCAGAACATGTTATCATGTACATGTAAAGCGCCCTGAATAGTTTTTAAGCTAGATTTGGCGCTATATAAGTTTATTTTATTTATTTATTTATTCATGATAAATTCAGACAGCTCCTAATAATAACTCATTATACGAAAAAGCTGGATACAAACTTGTCTCTATACTACACTATCAACAAACACGTTTAGAAGACATGTCTCAGTCTCACCTGGTCTCCATACTACACTATCTACAAACATGTTTAGAAGACATGTCTCTGTCTCAGTCTCACCTGGTCTCTATACTACACTATCTACAAACATGTTTAGAAAACATGTCTCAGTCTCAGTCTCACCTGGTCTCTATACTACACTATCTACAAACGTGCTTAGAAGACATGTCTCAGTCTCAATCTCACCTGGTCTCTATACTACACTATCTACAAAAATGTTTAGAAGACATGTCTCTCTCTCAGTCTCACCTGGTCTCTATACTACACTATCTACAAACATGTTTAGAAGACATGTCTCTGTCTCAGTGTCAGTCTCACCTGGTCTTTGTCCTCCAGGTTGTGTCTGAGACTCGTCACTTCATCCTCCAGTTGCTGTATCCTCAGAGCCCGCTCAGACGACTCCTGGACACAACATCAAGTATCACAGACAGCAGGGGCAGACTGGCAGAAGCAGTGTGACACCGACACCATTAGTATCATGGCGTCATGATGCCACGAGTATCATCGCGTCATGATGCCACGAGTATCATGACATCATGCTGCCATGAGTATCATGACATCATGCTGCCACGAGTATCATGACATCATGATGGCATGATTATCACGACGTCATGATGCCATGAGTATCATGACGTCATGATGCCGTGAGTATCATGACATCATGATGCCGTGAGTATCATGTCGTCATGACGCCATGAGTATCATGACATCATGATGCCGTGAGTATCATGACGTCATCACGCCGTATCATGACGTCATGACGCCGTGAGTATCATGACGTCATGATGCCATGAGTATCATGACATCATGACGCCATGAGTATCATGATATCATGCACAGTGTTTTTTAACCGTAGGTAAATTCTGTGATAGAAAATATAGTTTTCAACGAAATGAAAATTACTGTAAAATTAAGATTGTAAGCTTTCAGCTGAATGTGTATTTTGTTACTAAGCAGTCAACGTTTTGTTACCATGGAGACCTGAACTAATGTCTATGGTTACTAAGCAGTCAACGTTTCGTTGAAAATTAGCAAATAAGTTATTTATTACTTTTAAATTAAATTTATATGCATAATTTATTACAAATATATAATAAATATTATTATGGAATAATAAAAACAAATATTTACCATATCATTAGCTCTTATTGTATTGAAAATTTGATTTTTTCAGTACTTTTCTTAATAAATATTGATAATTAATAATAATTAATTAATATTGACACTTTATGCCAAATACTGCTCCGGTAAAACACCAAAGTACCCTATTATTGCCCACATACAGTTTAGACAGTCAATTGTGATTCATTAGTCCATAGAAAGCAGATAACACTTAGTGATATAATTGAGGCCTACCTTGATCTTTGGACGGCAATCTTGGGGTGTTCTTATGAAATTAGGCAAAAATGGCAAAAACAGAGGCAAAACAACACTCAAAACAGGATATAAACGTAGGCGCATCCAATAGGTGGCAGCACGTCCTTTGCCAAGTTGATTTTAATGCTAATATATATATATAATACACATGGTTATATCAGCGTTCGGCGTGTTTGTAAACACGTTCTGGTTGCCCGATGATATTCCCTGGGTGAGCACTTCGAGGTGTGAATAGATGCGGCAAGAGACAAGTTGCTGCGCTGATCGAAGCGACATCGGTCGCTGGCGCTCCAGTACATGTTGCGTAATTTTGGACCGGGCGACGGTCGTGGGGCGTGGCAGAGACTGGCTGTCCGAGCACGTTTGGCTGTCTGTCGAACGATCATGGGATGTGCCGATTATGTTGCGCCTAGCAGGGTCAAACTCGAAAGAAGCGCATTTAACGTGTTCTAAGCTGATACAGTTCTAAATAATGGTTTAATTTGAAAGAAATGATCTAACTAATAACATTGAAAGTCTTCGAAAAGGCATCGATTGACGGCTTGCCTATCTGGCTAGATTACCCGGACGTGAATCAGCACCATGACATTTAAGGTGGGTAAAGGCGGCGCAGATCTACATACTCTTTAACTTTAAGGTGTATACCCAGCCAATACACTGCTAAGGCTCCACTTGGCTCTATGCTCTTTAATTAATTGCAGAATATTTGTTTGACGAATAGAGATTATATTTTAGTTCTAATATATACAATGTTAACACTTCCGTCAGCAAATGTGTTTAAC
>OZ024857.1:45414031-45474031 GCA_964017155.1 Oasisia sp. SBJ-2009
TATATAGAATACCATTATAAAGAAGTGTATTGGTGATTTGGCACAGCAGCACCTCGACTGTGGATTGAATTACCTGTGAACATTCGTGCATCCGGGACATTGTGTATGTTTAGAAAGTGTTTAATTAAAGGCATATATTTTTATTACAGATTTCAATTAATTCAAATTGTTTTGAAATGACGGACAATGCTTTAGAATTTCATTTTAGTGCCATACACGTTTTAATCAGTGTTTATGTTTTAGATTAATTTATAGATTTATACACACACACACACACACACACACACACACACACACACACACACACATATATATATATATATATATATATATATATATATATATATATATATATATACGCACACAGTTTTAGTAAAGGTTTTAATTTTATATTAATTTATATAATTTACATACCTAGTTTTAGTAGTATTCATCTTAAAAACAGTGTTTAATTTATTTTAAATTAATTGATATAATTTACATACAAAGGTTTAGTAGTACTTCTTAAAACCAAAAAATTAAAATGATTTATATTAATTTATATAATTTACATTTCTATTTATATACATTTAGTATATTTCTTGTGCAGAGCAACGATCCGCCATGCGGGAATTAGCGCTATATAAAAAACTGTATTATTATTATTATTAATATTTAAACCGTTCAGTGTCCATTTTTAGCAAATAGATGAAAGAAATGAACAAATGAGAAGCGCTGCAATCCGTTTTCGTTCTGATGCGCAATGTGTCAGAGTGAACAAGTTTGTGAGGTTTTTTTTTCTCTTTGTCTGTCTCTCTTCTGATTTACATCTCCCCATCACTTCCTTTTAAAAATACTCAACATTTTCTCCCTTCCTCCCTGATTGGCGGCCCCTCGCCGTCTCCCTCTCCCACTCCCTCACTTTCTTTATCCTCTACTATTTCCCTTCCCACTGTCCCTCTACACCCCTCTTCCTCCATACTTTCATCAACCAATCCTTTTCACCCCTCCCGTCATTCTAATTAAACCGCAATTCGGTACGGTCATGGGTATTTGCACATTCGACAAGAACAGCGAAGCTATTTGTGCCATTCAAGGCAAACTTGATTTGCCCGTGTGTAATACCTGTCTTGTTTCATTGTCAGTTTAACAATGCTTCACTGCCGTGGACATTCTTAGACTGACATGCGGCCTCCGACAATGGTATGTTCTTGGTCCCGCGCAAGAACGCACTAATTGACTGTCGCGTTGAACATGACAGTTGCTACAAACAAATGACTTAAGCGTTCGATCGAAAGCATGGATTTGTCGAATGTTAAGTGTAGTTGTAGTGGTAATGCAGTTCTCACGGTTTTCAGTACAAGACCAACTTCACGTGTTTACGGATGGTTCGTTTAGGGTCGGGTGCAGCGGATCGTATGATATTCAGCAAACGATACACATTTGACGCTCTATGTGGTTTGACAGTTGGTCTCGAATGAGCTGCACATGTTGCAGTTTGGGGAGTCATCAGACATTGGGATATACAATTAGACGCCAAAAAGAGAGCCACGACTGCTACAGACAATTGCTTTAAGGTAGGCTATTTGTGTAATGTTGTTTTAGAACGGCAACTGTTGGTAGTACATTACATTAGTTGCCATGTGGTACATGCAGTGTCGACATTCTGTATCGCTAACATGCATAGTCAAACCAGCAAGGCATTACGGAAGACAAACATTATCATCATTATGCATAACTGTTAGCATCGTTCTACTGTGAATATAATTACACAGATAATACATTTCTCATTAATCAAAACATTACTTGGCAACATAGTTTATATGTAATGAATGGATCCACTTGCTGATTTGCGTCGATGTAAATCGTAGGTAAGCATTGTATTTATTTATGAAAGAAAATAACTAATAATGTTTTAATCCACCTGTGTTTATTATTTTAAATTATGAATTCTCGTTTACCAAGGCGAGTTATATTATTCACTGTAGGGTGTACTATATTATGTATCTGCGTTTAAAAATAATGCCTTATTTAATTTTATGAAGGAGGAAATGTCGGCAACGCCATATTGTTGCCCAACTTCCGCTATAGAACCATGAATCTGGTTAAGTCTACATTAATAATTATAGTTATGCATGTTAACATGTTTTATGTATGATATCATATAGCATGACATATAAGCGAAGTTATCATGTAATGCTACAAAATAAATAACATCAGATATATCAGCTTACGTGTTTTACAAGTTGACACCACAATTTCAGCAGCTAAGGCTCGGCATGGGTTTATAAGCAAACAAAATGGCTACCTTCTGCAACTGAGTGTTCCGACCGCACGTGGCGGAAGGGGTTACCAGTGACGCTCATCCTATGGAGGTCACAACCGGTGCGGCGAACCGGGGTTTGGGCCAGGTAATTTCCCTCCCATAGGAACACTTCCGGCGGAAGTCGGTCAGTTGTGAGGAAGTAAGGATTGTGACCAACCGTGCCAGGGAACGTTATGAGGAGCAACCGATGAGGTACCCCTGGCCGAACTAGTTACATTAGATTGTACTACAGGCTATATACCCAGTGTCTCCCACTTCCTCAGTCCCTCTCTTTTGTTTTTCAAAGGTTTTTTCTTGTAGGAAACAGTTATACTCGCAACAGCACATTGACTTATTTTAAGGTATATTATAAATGTTTTAACAGCTTTAATCGTACACAACTCAGCCCCACGGTAAGCTTTAGTTAATTTGTTGTACGTACGTAAATATTATTGAAAGATATAAAAATGCTTGAACTCTCTTACATTTCAAAGGTGGAACGTCCACGCCTAAGCATACGTCGCCTTGTATGTAACTACAAGGGGACGTACCTAATTATATGTTGGAATTATATTATGTTGTATTAAAAAATATTTATTTTAATATCTGTTGATATATTTCTTGATTTTTTCATTCTATAGTAATAATTATTATATTTTTCGTATATCGCGCTTATCCAAATAACTGTTTTGGCTGGAATTATAATTGTAAAAGAATTAATACCATGCATAAAATCATCAATATTTTATTGATAGTAAATTTTTAAGATACAATCATTTCTACTATACAAAATAAACTACATTGTCATCAATAAGTAAATAAATATAACTATGGTATATTAATAATAGTACATTGAATGTATGAATAAATAACTGCGATCATTCATTGTTAAGATACCTTTAAAAATGAGTTTGCATAAGTTTACACAGGTATAATATTACCTAGAATAACCTTTTCTTTGAGATATTCATTATTATTATTATTATTAATATTGTTTCTTAATAATTAAGAAACACAGTTAATACAAATACCCAGTCAGTATACTCGTGTACATTACCAACCTTTCATACGTGTACATAACACCTGCATCAACAAAACAACTATTAAATACACATAACAAAAATGTCGAACATACTTTGAACTTGCATAGTTTTCTTTTTATTATATATAATGTAGGATTATACATACATTATTCATTATTACACACACACCACACGGACACACACACCCCACACACCACACAGACAGACACACAGACACAGACACAGACACACAGACACACAGACACACATACACACAGACACACACACACACACACACACACACACACACACACACACACGCGCGCGCGCGCGCCCGCACACACGCTCGCACACCTAGCGAGTATTTTATTGAAGATAACGAACTAGAGGACATTTTGGATAGTGTTAGACGATACTACATGTTCTGGTTTAATAATCATAACTCATGCTTGTAGGAAACAGTTATACTCGTTTTGTAATTTTTTTTGGCAAAAACAATCTTTGAAATTAGGTGTTGGGCAGCTATAATGACGTGATATGAAGAGTTCAAAACCACAACTAGCAGGCTTGTCCATAAAAATGAGTTGGTGCATGCTTTTACAGATCGTGTACTAATTATTATGTATTCCTGTCAGTTCATGTACCTGTATATTAATTTTCTAATAATACAGTTGTGACATAATACAGTTGTGACTGATTGCAGTCAGAATACTGTGTTTTAATGCAAAAGCACTGCTAAATGTTTCTCTAAACCAAATTGTTTTCACTTGTACAGTTTAGGGTAATGTCGGTTCAGTGTTGTGTGTGGTAGGTTCATACCCTGCTGGTGTTATTTATGCAAACACTACATGTTGTGTGCACACACATTGATTCCATTTCATCAGTTCAGGTGGTTTTGTGATATCTTAGAAATGTATTAACTGTAGTCAAACTTATAATGTGTGTGTGTGTGTGTGTGTGTGTGTGTGTGTGTGTGTGTGTGTGTGTGTGTGTGTGTGTGTATGAGTGTGTGTGTGTGTGTGTGTGTGTGTGTGTGTGTGTGTGTGTGTGTGTGTGTGTGTGTGTGTGTGTTTGTGTAAGCAGGAATATGAACTTCGCCTTGATAAATGTTGCCAAACAAAGAGGGATTAATATACAACGTCAGAGTTCTGCCAAGTCATCAAGTTAAATACAACAATCATAACTCTTGTAGAGATCAGCTTAGGATATGTTGAGGACTGCAGTAATGATATTAAGAAGTCAAGGGGTAAGTAAGGCCCATATCCCAGTGTTGCAATGATGTACGCGTGTAATGAACTGTATCAACAAAGTAATGTTTGCCATTTATGAAATGTTTTGACAATTATGTTTCAGTAAATTTGAATTTTTTTCCAAGGGAGTGGAATTGTTTTTGTGTAAATAACACGTGAACGTTCACAGCAGAGAGGTTAGAGAATAAATATAAAACTATATAGTAATATGTTACGGTTGATCTAATTTCTTAGTTGCTCTGTTACATATAAATAAGAAAAATCCATATAAATGAAACCATGACCATACATTCTGAAATCCCTTCCACCTTTATATAAAACCGACATTTGTATAATTCTTACTTCACTACGCCCACTCATTCTTCTAGCCATACATTTATTTTTGGGATCTAGATTGCCTTGGGAATGGAACATAGCAACAGGAGGTCATGTTTATTAAATAATCGTTTTTATGGGTTCAACACACATTAATGTTGTACTTTTACACAAAAACCTATATTACTAGTCACTACTCAACCCCTGGCACATACACATATTGTGCACAGATAGGCATTAGCATTCTGCATTTGTTAACATAAATTGATATTAAGGATAAAATAGCAGAAGTTCAAGAAGTTTTCAGAAGTGCCCAATTTCTAAAATCGATTGATTGATGGTGACCTTGGATTAATGCAAACTACACCAGTTCGCAACTCTACGACAGGAATAATCGTAACGGGGAGATGCAGGGCTTTCTAATTATGTAAAATTTAAGTGTGTGTGGGGGTGGTGTAAAAATCGATCTGTTAGAGAGATCTGCCACTCCCCTAATCTATCAGTTACACATATGTAAAGCTGGACCAGGAAAGAAATAACCACTAACTCTTGCACTTCGATATATCTGATAATTTATTTAACAAGACATTTGCCACAGTGGCAACAACCGATGGACAAACAAACAAACTTATCCTCATGACATGTACAGTTTGTTGTAAAAGTTCACATCATATAAACTAATAAAATGTATGCCATGAGAACACGCAATATTTGTATATAACAATAACATGTAGGTAGGTGCATACTATACAATGAAGCAAGATGGACGGAAATTGAAACAAATAATGGTTACCTTAACATTTAAAATAAAATTACTACATATGACTGATCATAACAATTGTGTTACAAGAAATCAAAACAACATCACAATTATAAAAGCATGCAAGTTATAATGTATACAGTGTACCAAGCTTTATCATAAACTTACGACGTATACAAAGCATATAATAAACTAAGCAATAAATAATAAACTAGTGAATGAAAAAGTGATACCATCATAAAGATGTTAGTCATTCATACATTTTACCACATTAAAGAGTCAGAAATTAAAATGTATACTAAAATACTGCTGCACTGATCCTGATGATAAATAAGTTGAGCTTCTATAAAACAGTTTGTCTCGCATGCACAGTTATGTAAAATATAAATAAAAATGATGTGGAAGTATACAATACTATAAGTGGAAGTATGCAACACTATCAGTGGAAGTATAGAATACTGTCAGCGGAAGTATATATAATACTATCAGTATACAATACTATCAGTGGAAATACACAATACTACATTCAATGTATTCTGTTGGTGCTACACAGCTTTGGTTGAGGGTCAGAGTTCCATTTGTAGACTCACTTTTGAATATTCAAAGAAACAGTAGGTCCATTACAAAAGATCACAGTACAGACCCTCAGTCTCAAAGGCCCCTCCCCGGCATATACCTCTGGAATTATGCAATTTTTTTCAGAATAAATTCATAATCAAAACTTGTAATTTACATCAGTTTGCATAGACCAGTGGCACTTCTTGGCAACATATTGGTCATAATGTATCAGGTACACACACGAAAACTAACTAGTTTTAAGCTATTTCATTTACATGTAATTCATATGATTAATACGGCATTCGGCCGATGTTCTTAAATTTACCCGATGCGATTCAGCCCTTCTGCTGAAACAGTAAACTTGGTGAGAGATGCCATCTACTTCCGTCCACATGACCAACTTGGTTGTCGATTCACGACGATGGACCCTTTTCAGCAATGTTTGATGCACTCCCGGCTGAGTGCAGCCTCCGAATGCTGTGACGATTCGGTGAGTATGCTCGCTTTGGATATGCCCCCTCACTTGGATATGCCCCCTCACTTGGATACGCCCCCTCACTGGTCAGTCTGTCTGTGTCCTGTTGACCACAGAAGGGTAGCGAATCAGACAAGAGGTCATCATGGCATCAGTTTGGAATGCTATGCCAACTATTTTCACTTCTAAAACTTTACTTTGATCTTCTAAGGCATCTGTAAAGATGCTTATTTAATTCACGGAAGCATTTTTGCTGTAATTTATTAAATATTTAGTTTCAATTAATTAATTAATTTCTAAGTGTTATAACTGAATGAACTGCCTTTATGTATTTATTTTGCACTATAATTTGTTATTATAAACGAATATCATTAAATTATGTATTTATATAGTGACATGTTTTGTTATTTCGTATTATATTTTATGTTAAGTACTAAATTGCTGTGGATATGGAACTATACAAAATAAATATTATTATTTCACATCACAAATCGTGTTTCTAGTTCATAGTGTATGAACGGATTAAAGTGGCTTCCTTGATTAAATCCAATTTTTTTGGTGTCCAAATATAAATATGTAATCTAAATAAATGTATTTAATATATGTCAGTGATTTAATGCTCTAAAGTCTTCCGGGTTTTTGAGAGAATAAGGAAGTCAACAACAGGAAATAGGACAATCACATCGTGATGCAAGAATATTTGAATTGAATATTCTGCAGCAATTAAATAAGTAAGCAGTTTTTCAATTGATTTTATCAAAGCTACACTTAAAAATCACAGACACAAGCTTGCATGTGATGTGGTAATGAATACTTTGTAGATTTGCTTTTCTGTAAAAATAACTGAACACGAGATGAAAGCAAGATAGATTACAATCGAGTCCACCTTTGCACCATTGCACTATTACGCCCCAGAATACCATGCTAAGATGTCATCACAAGCTGTCAGCTTGTCAGCACAACAAGCTGTCAGCATCACTCCCTTACCTGCATATCAAACTCTCCCGCCGGAGTCGGAGTTCGGGAGCGGTTCAACGGGACATCACTAGATGGCGTAGTAGGTCGATGTGAATCACTTTGGCACAGAACCTGTCGAGAAACAATGTCATATAGCAACAACTGTGTCGATTATGAACACAGGTCGTCTAGCTGTTGAAATACCAGACATTTGTCTCTCATATGTCAGCGTAAAGCAAATGTAACTTCAAGTCTTCAAGTATTTACTGCTAAAACGTGATGTTTCACTATACTGCAGTTGTAACGTGACTGTGTGCTAAAGTAGTAAGTTAATAAAATAAATATGACAAATAGACAAATACAATTAACTGTATATTTTAAGTGTACATTAAAACGATGAGTAAATTAATAAAATAAATATAATAAATAGATACAAATTATTTGTACATTGAATTTCACGGTCATGCAATGTAAAGGATACTACACTGTGAGCTAAAATAATACGTTAATAAAATATTAGAATAAATAGATCAATAAAAGTATTAGTACATTAAATAAAAAAACAGGTAGTCCATTAATGATTAACACTAAAACAACCTACTATAATGTCAATGTCTGAATGACTGAGATGGCGTTAACAGTTTTGCATTAAAAACAATTACCAAGAAGACACTCAAATACACAGCCACCCCAAATAATGCCCCATGAAACATTAAATGAAAACAATTGGCCCAATGATTTGAGAGCATAGAGAAAAATAACACCCAACGTGGCATAACTGACGAGGAAACCATCTTTGTGGGACGGAACAAGGGAAAGGATGTATAAAGCACTGAAGGTCAAGTGAAGGTCACCTGTTCAAGGTTATTCAGCTTCCGTTGCAGCTACTGGATGCTGTCATGTGACACCTGTCTCCGACTCTCCATCACCTCAGCGTGACAACTCATCTTCTGCTCAAGCTGTAACAAGCACGTTACAGTGTTACAGATGTAACACCGTTACATGCACTCCTGTGTGTGTTAAAGACATAATCATGTTACAGACACACTTGTGTTACAGACACACTTTTGTTACAGACACACTTGTGTTACAGACACACTTGTTTTAAAAGACACACTTGTGTTACATACACACTTGTGTCACAGACACACTTGTGTTAAAAGACACACTTGTGTTACAGACATACTTGTGTTAAAAGACACACTTGTGTTACATACACACTTGTGTTAAAAGACACACTTGTGTTGAAAGACATACTTGTGTTACATACACTCTTGTGCTACAGACACACTTGTGTTAAAAGACACGCATGACGTACAGATACACTTGTGTTAAAAACACACTTGTGTTACAGACACATGTGTGTTAAAAGACAGGCTTGTGTTACAGACACACTTGTGTTAAAATACACACTTGTGTTACAGACACACTTGTGTTACAGATACACTTGTGTTACAGACACACTTGTGTTACAGATACACTTGGGTTACGCATGTAATTGTTACATATAAACTTGTGTTAGACATTATAGACATGTAACAAACATGTTTGTCACACAGACATGTTTGTACACTGATACACGTGAACAATCATTGCCAAGTAATGCAGACAATCTCACAGGTTGTTTTGACACCTCTTGTGATAATAATAATAATAATTATGTTTGTTAACATAGCACTTTTTAAGTAATTAAATGCCAACCAAATCAAAGCGCTTCACATTAACATGATGTGTTGACTAATAATCTAAAATATAAATGAATTAAATACATAAGCTAAAATCAAATAAATAAACTAAGATAAATAATTAAGTAAGTTAAGATAAAAAAATAAATAATAAATATGTTAAGATAAGTAAATAAAATAAATAAAATAGGGTGTAAAAATACAGTTTCAAACAGAACAATTTAAAACCAGTCAATGCTATGAAATATAAACCAGTGCCATCAAGGCATTTAATACAAACGATATAGATAAGTTTTGAGTTGTTTCAGGAAAGTTGCCAATGTTCCAGTTGACCACTTCACATATGTCTCTACACAAAGGTTCCACCATTGTGTCAGTGACATCTCTGAGACGTTGACAGAACTAGTCACCTTCAGCTGGTATTGTTGTTCTTCAAAGTAGTTAGTGTTTCCCTTTGCCGTTGCGTCCTGTGGCACTGGGGTGTTGACGCCACTCCGGATCTGAAACAGAACACACCAATCATTGATCGGTTCGTGTTGTAAGTTCACAAAGACATTCCATTAACATGTTTCACTCTCAAGGTTTCACTCTCAGTGATTCACTCCCGAGGTTCTGACTTAGTGGCCATTGTGACAATGGATGACTGGCCGCTTGAGTGGACAGTGACCACAACAACAATCTTATAATTTAACAGAAATATATCTCAGCCAGGTACAACAGTTGGGATCTGAACAGAAAACGAGATTCCCATGAACCTTGCCACAGAAAACATATAGTGTTCACTTAATAAAACAAGTAATGTTTAGCAATAGTGGTAGCTTCTAGTATTTCTTGCATCAAGCCTTTATTAATATTATTATTTTAACAAGGAGAATAAACCACGTTTTCAATAAAATAAAATAAATATATAAATTTCGATGACATTTTTCTTCATCGCTGGGAAATGATCGTTTAAAAGTGCGACAGAAAGAAAAAGAAAGAAACACAAGCGTGACGAAGCGTGATGAAGCGTGACGACACGTGCATGCATGCGAGAGAGTTACCACGACGAGGGTGTGTTTGAGCACGCTCAGATGCTCCTGCAGGTTGTCCTTCTGGTCGTGGAGCTGCTCCAGCTCCGTGGCCGTCTCGATGCGGTATCGCTCCAGCTCCAGCATCACCTCTGTCACCTCCTGGGCACACGGGCGATAGGGTGACTCACAGATAGGGTGAGAGTGAGATAGGGTGTGGGTGAGATAGGGTGAGTGAGATAGGGTGAGAGTGAGATAGGGTGAGTGAAATAGGATGAGAGTGAGATAGGGTGTGAGTGAGATAGGATGAGTGAGATAGGGTGTCCAGGCAATAGGGTGTCTGGGGGAATAGGGTGACAAGCTGATAGGATGTCTTGACAATAGAGTGACAGGCTGATGGGGTGCCTGGCAAAAGGGTGACATGGTGATAGGGTGTCTGGGCTATTTGCCAATGTAAAATCCCCCATTGCTTCAAAAGTCAACTATTATTCCTGTTCCCAAAAATTCTACAGTCTCTTGTTGAAATGCTTGGTTCTCCAGTTTTTAATTCAATTACCGACCCATTGCTTGACCGATTTCGGTTTGCATATCGTGAAAATAGATCTGTCAATTATGCTGTCTGACAACAGCAGTGGTGACAACAAAGTAAGAGATAACAGCAGTGATGACAACAACGTAAGAGACAACAGCAGTGATGACAACAACGTAAGAGACAACAGCAATGATGACAACAACTTGAGTGACAACAGCAGTGATGACAACAACGTAAGAGACAACAGCAGTGATGACAACAACTTGAGAGGCAACAACAGTGATGACAACAACTTGAGAGACAACAGCAGTGATGACAACAACTTGAGAGACAACAGCAGTGATGACAACAACGTAAGAGACAACAGCAGTGATGACAACAGCAGTGTCAGAGAACAGAATGAGAAGTGTGAGCCGCGGACCAAGCAGATCAAGACTGTCACTCACTGTTTTGATTTCGTCCTTGAGTTGAGTGTGTCCTCCAGTTTATGTTCCCGGCTGGACAGTTCCTCCTGGGATTGCAGCTGGAGGGAAGAGACGGATGGGATCAGGGGACAACAGGGACAGACAGGGACATCGGGTCATTTGGTGGGCCACAACCAGCTGGGCCAGGAGCAGACAGGGACAGGAGTGTTGTCAAAAGTACATAAATATGTTTGGTACATTCATGTATGTGTGTGTGTGTGTGTGTGTGTGTGTGTGTGTGTGTGTGTGTGTGTGTGTGTGTGTGTGTGTGTGTGTGTGTGAGTGTGTGTGTGTGGTGTGTGTGGTGTGTGGTGTGTGTGTCTGTCTTGTGTGGTGTGTGTAGGTGTGTGTGTGTCTGTGCGTGTGTGTGTGTGTGTGTGTGTGTGTGGAGTGCGTGTGTTGTGTGTGTGTGTGTGTGTGTGTATGAGTGTGTGTGTGTGGCACCACTCTACCCACCGGCACCACTCTACCCATTGGCACCACTCTACCCATTGGCACCACTCTTCCCACTGGCACCGCTCTACCCACTGGCACCGCTCTATCCACTGGCACCGCTCTATGCACCGGCACCGCTCTACCCACCGGCACCGCTCTACAAACCGGCACCGCTCTACCCACCGGCACCACTCTACCCACCGGCACTGCTCCATCCAGCGGCACCGCTCTACCCACCAGCACCACTCTACCCACCGGCACCACTCTACCCACCGGCACCACTTTACCCACCGGCACTGCTCCACCCCAGTGGGACCGCTCTACCCACCGGCACCACTCTACCCACTGGCACCACTCTACCCACGGGCACCGCTCTACCCACCGGCACCACTCTACCCACCTGCATCGCTCTACCCACCGGCACCGTTCTACCCACTGGCACCGCTCTACCTAGTGGCACCGCTCTACCCACTGGCACCGCTCTGCCCACTGGCACCGCACTACCCACTGGCACAGCTCTACCCACTGACACCGCTCTACCCACTGGCACCGCTCTACCCACCAGCACCGCTCTACCCACCGGCACCGCTCTACCCACCGGCACCGCTCTACCCACTGGCACCACTCTACCCACAGGCACCGCTCTGCCCACTGGCACCGCTCTACCCACTGGCACCACTCTACCCACTGGCACCACTCTACCCACTGGCACCGCTCTACCCACTGGCACCGCTCTGCCCACCGGCACCGCACTACTCACTGGCACCGCACTACCCACTGGCACCGTTCTACCCACTGGCAGCGCTCTACCTACTGGCACCGCTCTACCCACTGGCACCGCTCTGCCCACTGGTACCGCTCTACCCACCGGCACCGTACTACCCACTGGCACCGCTCTACCCATCGGCACCGCTCTACCCACCTGCATCGCTCTACCCACCGGCACCGTTCTACCCACTGGCACCGCTCTACCTACTGGCACCGCTCTACCCACTGGCACCGCTCTGCCCACTGGCACCGCACTACCCACTGGCACCGCTCTACCCACTGGCACCGCTCTGCCCACCGGCACCGCATTACCCACTGGCACCGCACTACCCACTGGCACCGTTCTACCCACTGGCACCGCTCTACCTACTGGCACCGCTCTACCCACCGGCACCGCTCTGCCCACTGGCACCGCTCTGCCCACTGGCACCGCTCTACCCACCGGCACCGTACTACCCACTGGCACCGCTCTGCCCACCGGCACTGCACTACCCACTGGCACCGCACTGCCCACCGGCACCGCACTACCCACTGGCACCGCTCTGCCCACCGGCACTGCACTGCCCACCGGCACCGCACTACCCACTGGCACCACACTACCCACTGGCACCGCTCTGCCCACTGGCACCGCACTACCCACTGGCACCGCACTACCCACCGGCACCGCTCTACCCACCGACACCACTCTCTACCCACCAGCACTGCTCCACCCAGCGGCACCGCTCTACCCACCAGCACCACTCTACCCACCGGCACCACTCTACCCACCGGCACCGCTCTACCCGCTGGCTTGGTGTAGGAATAAGACGTAACATACCCGCTGCACTATTTCCAAGTGTTCTGCTCTCAGATAGTTGAGTTCGTCTCCGAACCGATTGGCTCTGCTGTAGTGCGCCTGGGCGATGCCTTCAAGGTCTGCAATCTCAGCAGCCGACTTCTCTCTAATCTGACGAACCTCCTGGTGAGTAAACAATGAATTACAAAGGTGGACCATTCAGCAGTGATTATTATAAAGTAATCTAATAATTGCCTAGCGCGTAAAAGACCCGCAGTTAAATTGGTTCACAGTGTTACGAGGCAGCACTGTAAAAAGAATTATTTTTCATTCCGCTCTACCCACTGGCACTGCTCTGCCCACTGGCACCGCACTACCCACTGGCACCGCTCTACCCACTGGCACCGCTCTACCCACCGGCACCGCTCTTCCCATCGGCACCGCTCTACCCACTGGCACCGCTCTACCCACGGGCACTGCTCTGCCCACTGGCACCACTCTACCCACTGGCACCACTCTACCCACTGGCACCGCTCTACCCACTGGCACCGCTCTGCCCACCGGCACCGCATTACCCACTGGCACCGCACTACCCACTGGCACCGTTCTACCCACTGGCACCGCTCTACCTACTGGCACCGCTCTACCCACCGGCACCGCTCTGCCCACTGGCACCGCTATGCCCACTGGCACCGCTCTACCCACCGGCACCGTACTACCCACTGGCACCGCTCTGCCCACCGGCACTGCACTACCCACTGGCACCGCACTGCCCACCGGCACCGCACTACCCACTGGCACCGCTCTGCCCACCGGCAGTGCACTGCCCACCGGCACCGCACTACCCACTGGCACCACACTACCCACTGGCACCGCTCTGCCCACTGGCACCGCACTACCCACTGGCACCGCACTACCCACCGACACCACTCTCTACCCACCAGCACTGCTCCACCCAGCGGCACCGCTCTACCCACCAGCACCACTCTACCCACCGGCACCACTCTACCCACCGGCACCGCTCTACCCGCTGGCTTGGTGTAGGAATAAGACGTAACATACCTGCCGCACTATTTCCAAGTGTTCTGCTCTCAGATAGTTGAGTTCGTCTCCGAGCCGATTGGCTCTGCTGTAGTGCGCCTGGGCGATGCCTTCAAGGTCTGCAATCTCAGCAGCCGACTTCTCTCTAATCTGACGAACCTCCTGGTGAGTAAACAATGAATTACAAAGGTGGACCATTCAGCAGTGATTATTATAAAGTAATCTAATAATTGCCTAGCGCGTAAAAGACCCGCAGTTAAATTGGTTCACAGTGTTACGAGGCAGCACTGTAAAAGGAATTATTTTTCATTCCATTCTTTATCAAAAGAAACATAACTTAAAACATTGTATATTCTCACCTGTAAATCTTGCGCGTTTGTTTATATTTAAATACTAAAGGAGAATTTGTGTGAGCCGTCTCAGATATCATTTTGTAAGTTGCTCATTAGTTTTCTACAGTTGACCAGCTACACGACAAATTCAGACAGCTTCTAATAATCATTTATTATATGAAAAAGCTGGGTACAAACTTGTCTCTATACTACACTATCTACAAACGTGTTTAGAAGACATGTCTCAGTGTCAGTCTCACCTGGTCTCTATACTACACTATCTACAAACGTGTTTAGAAGTCATGTCTCAGTGTCAGTCTCACCTGGTCTCTATACTACACTATCTACAAACGTGTTTAGAAGACATGTCTCAGTCTCAGTCTCACCTGGTCTCTATACTACACTATCTACAAACGTGTTTAGAAGACATGTCTCAGTGTCAGTCTCACCTGGTCTCTATACTACACTATCTACAAACGTGTTTAGAAGACATGTCTCAGTCTCACCTGGTCTCTATACTACACTATCTACAAACGTGTTTAGAAGACATGTCTCAGTCTCACCTGGTCTCTATACTACACTATCTACAAACATGTTTAGAAGACATGTCTCAGTGTCAGTCTCACCTGGTCTCTATACTACACTATCTACAAACGTGTTTAGAAGACATGTCTCAGTCTCACCTGGTCTCTATACTACACTATCTACAAACGTGTTTAGAAGACATGTCTCAGTCTCAGTCTCACCTGGTCTCTATACTACACTATCTACAAACGTGTTTAGAAGACATGTCTCAGTCTCAGTCTCAGTCGCACCTGGTCTCTATACTAAACTATCTACAAATGTGTTTAGAAGACATGTCTCATTCTTAGTCTCACCTGGTCTCTATACTACACTATCTACAAATGTGTTTAGAAGACATGTCTCAGTCTCAGTCTCACCTGGTCTCTATACTACACTATCTACAAACGTGTTTAGAAGACATGGCTGTCTCAGTGTCAGTATCACTTGGTCTCTGTCCTCCAGGTTGTGTCTGAGACTTGTCACTTCATCCTCCAGTTGCTGTATCCTCAGAGCCCTGTCAGACGACTCCTGGACACACAACATTACGTGTTACACAGACAGCAGGGGCAGACTGGCAGGACCAGTGTGACACCGACACCATGAGTATCATGACGTCATGATGCCATGAGTATCATGGTGTCATGTGACACTGATGTCATGAGTATCATGGCGTCATGTGACACTGATGTCATGAGTACCATGGCATCATGATGCCATGAGTATCAATGCGTCATGTGACACTGATGCCATGAGTATCATGGCGCCATGTGACACTGATTACATGAGTATCATGGTGTCATGTGACACTGATGACATGAGTATCATGGCATCATGTGACACTAACGCCATGAGTATCATGGCGTCAGGTAACACTAATGTCATGAATATCATGGTGTCATGTGACACTGACACCATGAGTATCATGGCGTTATGTGAGACCAACATCATGAGTATCATGGCATCACGCACAGTGTTTCTTAACCCATGGTAAATTCTGTGTTAGCAAATGTAGTTTTCTTAATAAATTAAAATTACTTTGGCACATACTGTGTGAAGCTGATTGATCAAAATGTTGTGATTCACATCCTTGTTTCAAAAGTAAGTTAATTTCTTACAAAACAACCAAATGTTGGATCCTTGAACAATTTGTTCCACAAATAAAATGTAATTTAAGATATTCCTGTCAAACAAAATATACACCCAAAATTGTCCTCAGTGTTGCTTTTTATTTTAGTAAAATTGTATTCTTGAGTTGTATAGTTGCCCATAATAAGTTTATATCACATTGTAGCTAAGTCTAGGACATATTCGCATTAGTACGCTTTCCTAATGCATTAGAAACAGCTTCCATGTTACATTGTGAAATAAAGTTACTCTGACTCTTACTGTCAGCTTTCAGCTGAATGTGTATTTGGTTACTAAGCAGTCAACGTTTTGTTACCATGCAGACCTAAACTAATGTATTTGGTTACCAAGCAGTCAACGCATGGAGACCTGAACTAATGTCTATGGTTACTAAGCAGTCAACATTTCGTTACCATGGAGACCTGAACTAATGTATGTGGTTACTAAGCAGCCAATGTTTCATTATCATGGAAACCTGTGTTCGTAAACTGGTGAGTTCCTCGCATGACCTTGACAAGGCTGTCATTAATTCATCCTTCTCAGCATCCCTCTTGGCAATCTCTCGCGCTGAGAACACAACAGACAAACACGTCTTTACAAGACTGTCAGTAAATAACCCAAAGTGACGATAAATGGATGAACAACCAGTCACTCTCATTGCCCCCCCCCCGCACTTCCCTCCCATTAACAATTACATGGTCTAGTGACTGGAGTCTAACTGAAAAAAGAGGAAACACCTCGATATCATAAACGCAGAATGTCTGATATTCATAAATAATAAATTTTAGATATGCACCTAACCGAGAGTTGATTATGAATTTAAATGTAATCACATTAAACTGTTGTATAAAGTTAATGACTTAAATTAAATTAATTGCATTACTGAAGTTAATAAATAAACAAGTGAATTGAATTGAACCCGCGCCTTGTGTTAACCCACCAAGATTCTGGACTTTCTCGTCGAGTCCAACAAAGTTTTCCTGAGTCTTCTGTTGTCTCTCTGCCTCCATCTGAAACACACCAGTGATGAACAGGCCATGTGACATGTGGTAACACTCCACACAGTATTACTATATTGAAATAATAGCCCCAATAAAAGCAAGCAAATAGAGCAAAATCACATATAAATTATAGAATACATAATTATCATGAGTTTGTGTGTGTGTGTGTGTGTGTGTGTGTGTGTGTGTGTGTGTGTGTGTGTGTGTGTGTGTGTGTGTGTGTGTGTGTGTGTGTGTGTGTGTGTGTGTGTGTGTGTGTGTGTGTGTGTGTGTGTGTGTGTGTGTGTGTCTATGTCTATGGTGTGTGCGTGTGGTGTGTGTGCGTGTATGTGTGTATGTGTTCATGAGTGTGTGCCTGTGTATGCATGCATGCATGCACACATGTGTGTATGTGCATGGCATCAATTACGTAAACTACCCACTGCAGTGATAACACGTGTTTGCAGGCTCTAATCACCACCTGCCTTTGTACAAGCGTGGGATATGAGTGAGTGGTTTCCCTAGCCACCAGGGGGACACAGAGAGAGGAGTGGGGACCAGTGTCCACGCCACTAGACAGACAGGAGCCAGGGCCAGGAGAAGACAGACAGGTTCAAAGTTCACTCTTGGCACTTCAACGAGTAATTAGAATTGCGAAATCTAATTTAAAACCTCGTCATGAGTGAATCTTTCCAACTGATTCATCAGACTGGACAGGTCAGTGAGGACACTTGAGGAACATCTGCACACACACGCACGCACGCACGCACGCACGCACGCACGCACGCACGCACGCACGCACGCACGCATGCACTCACACTCACTCACTCACTCACACACTCACTCACTCACTCACTCACTCACTCACTCACACACTCACTCACTCACTCACTCACTCACTCACTCTCATTCACTCACTCACTCACTCACACACACCCACACCACACACACACACACACACTCACTCACTCACTCACTCACTCACACACACACACACACACACCAGTTGAGATTTACTTTACGACCTGAAAAAAACTAAAAACAGACAAGTGGCACCTATTTTCAAGCCACGACTGACACCTTTTTTGCTCTTTACTTCATTCTTTTACCCGTCGACCACCAGTCCACCCATATTTCTACCCGTCCACAACAGGTTTTACACATCCAAATGACGGGTGAACGGGTCTCTGCATAAAGCTATGATATCAGCGTGTGTTGGTACCACAAGGAATACGTGTGTATTAAAATCCAACGAATGTGGATGAATAAAGCGATTAACAACATATAAGCTGAACAGAAACAAGTACACATGAAGTTAATTCAATGTGTATTTAAATATAATAATTTGGTAAACAATGTTGATGTGTTATAAAGAAAGTGTACATCTAAATGTGTCAACTAAGACGTACTGAAGTATGCTGCAGCTTGTGAAGACAGAAACAGGTTGTGAAAGACGACATTCAAGGTGCATTCAAGGCAGGAGGGATCATCGCCACAGATCATTTTCAAAACATAAATTCTATGTTTGTTGACAACGGAATCACAAGACCAGTTTCAAAGCAGTGCTAAAATCATTGAACAAAGTGAACAAACTTTGTTGTTAGGCCAAATAGCTTGCATGTTGATATTTTTATGCTGTTATATATATAGAGCCACTCCACTTTTACCATTGTTCGCCAATACATGACTGTACCCAGTTAAAAATAGGTGTTTGTCCAATTGTTTCACCAAAGTCAAATGACTTAGTTGATCAAATTACCCAGCTCACCATTAATCTGAAATGCAATAGGTTTAAAGATGAAATTTAAGAGGGATCTTTAATTATGGCATGTATCCATGCTCTTATGTGCTTCCTTGTTACACTCGATGAAAACAAACACAAATATCTGCTTTGAAAATGATTAATGATTGGAGACAATGTGAATTACTATCGCCACTAGGGGGTGCCAAAGATTGTGGTAAATGACACGGCAGGCATGCACAGGATTAGTACGGACAAGCTACCTTCGCACGTTCAACATTGTCAGTAGCATAACGCAATTCACACTCTTTCGCAGCAAGTTCTCTGGATACTTGACAAAAGCTGGAGTTAACTGTCGTTAACATCTGAAAGAAGTTGGTTCGCGTCACAAAAATTAATGACTGAATCAACATCATTATCTAAACCAACCACATGACCTAGCAACCAGATCCATGAAAAAAGGGCACCAGAAACGTGCAGCTATGAGACATTCTGCTGTATATTTTGCCAACAATTTTGGCATTATAAAAACGTATATTTTACAGAAATATCTGTACGATAGTTTCAAATGTTTATCATGCAAGACTAAATTTGATTTGTAATGACACAAAATAAATGTTGTAACAAAAAGTTAATGTTAGGAATCAGAAATGAAGTATTCCCAGAAAAAAGTTTGTATTAGTTATGAGTGACATTAGTACTAAATGTATAGTATGCATTAGTAGTTAAACATATATTAGTGATTAGACATAATAATTGTTATTAGTAACAAATATTAGTGATGAAACAAATTGATAAAAACGTGCAGGTTTGTTTTTTGTATGGTCAGACAACTTCTTTTCCTCCTTACATCTGGTAAGTAGCTAAAGGCCAATAGTTTGCCAACATTTCGCCTTCAACCCTTTTTTTTTATTTTTTTTAATAGTCATCAACACCAGCACAGAAACGTATGCATAATTGTATTGTGTTTTAATGCAAAAAATCCACTTTTGACAGTCAATTAAATTATTTTCTGGTAGAACAATTAATTAAGCTAATGAAAATGAACTGACGAGACATTGCTAAGATAGATTTAGTAACATTGTTAGAGTTGAGACGAACACAGCTGAATTGGTGCAAAGACGAATTAGTTGCTGTCAATATCTTATGATGTGTCAAGAGCATCTCATTGCTGGAGTCGACTTACCTGCTCCAGTAGCTCCACTTGGCTCTCAGCTGCCTGTAGACTAGAGTGGAGCTCCTCCAGCTCACCAGTGTGCTCTGAAATGTTTCGCCACAAAAACTCACGAGTCTGTTTGGAAATATTCGGGCTGAAATATGTTACAAACTGTCAAAGTGACATGTCTATAATAACAATCACATCTGTAGCAAAATATATAAAATAATACACTGTATGTATATTATGCACCAATTTGCAGATTACAATATAAAAATAATACAGTGCATAGCTACTAATATTCAATAATAATGATGGATCTCACTTAATTATTTTTACAATATCAGTGACAATATATGTCACCTACACTTAGTTTTAGTGACAATATCTCACATGCACTTTGTTTTACACTATCAGTGAAGATATCTCACCTCCAATTTGTTTTACAATATCAGTGAAGATATCTCATCTCCAAGTGTTTCACGATATCAGTGAAGATATCTCACATACACTTTTACAATATCAGTGAAGGTATCTCACATACATTTAATTATACAATATCTGTGAAGGTATCTCACATACATTTAGTTTTACAATATCAGTGAAGATATCTCACATACATTTAGTTTTACGATATCGGAGAATATATATCACATACATTTAGTTTCACAATATCAGTGAAGATATCTCACATACATTTAGTTTTACAATATCAGTGAAGGTATCTCACAAAATAATTATAGTTTTTTATATAGCGCTAATTCCCGCAAGGCGGATCGATGCGCTGCACAAGAGATATACTAAATGTATATTAATAAATAGTAATATAAATTATATAAATTAATATAAATCATATTACTTTTTGGTTTTAAGATGCACTAGTAAACCTTTGTATGTAAATTATATAAATAAATAAAAAATAAATTATACACTGTTTTTAAGATGTATAGTACTAAAACTTGGTATGTAAATTATATAAATTAATCTGAAATTAAAACCTTTACTAAAACTCTGTATGTAAATTTATATATATAGATTGATAGAGATATATATATATATATATATATATATAGATTTATATATATAAATTAATCTAAAACATAAACACTGATTAAAACGTGTATGACATTAAAAATAAATTCTAAAGCAATGCACATACATTTAGTGTTACAATATCAGTGAAGGTGTCTCACCATGTACACTGGCCCTGAGTGTGGTCAGGTCCCTATCCACAGCCCCCTTCCTGTCCCTCCCCTCATCCAGGGCAGCCTCAATCTGCCGCAGCTCTCCGTCCAGACACTCCAGCTTTAACCTTCTGCTCTTCACTCTCTCCTCAATCTGCTGCTCCGTTCTGCAACTACAGAAGAAAAGGGTTAAGAGATGTGGTTAAAATTGATCAGTATGTTCAAGTTGACTGAATCATCTCAATTTGAAGTTTCACAGTAAGTGTTAATATGACTGAGATCAGCCTCGCATGCCAGGGAGATCAGTCTCGCATGCCGGGGAGATCAGCCTCGCATGCCGGGGATATCACCCTTGCATGCCGGGGAGATCAGCCTCGCATGCCGGGGAGATCACTCTCGCATGCCAAGGAGATCAGCTTTGCATGCCAGGGAGATCACCCTCGCATGTAGGGGAGATCACACTCGCATACCAGGGAGATCAGCCTCGCATGCCGGGGAGATCAGCCTCACATACCGGGGAGTTTACCCTCGCATGCCGGGGAGATCACCCTCGCATGCCGGGGAGATCACCCTCACATGCTGGGGAGATCACCCTCGCATGCCGGGGAGATCACCCTCGCATGTCGGTGAGATCACCCTCACATGCCGGGGAGATCACCCTCGCATGCCAAGGAGATCAGCTTCGCATGCCGGGGAGATCACCCTCGCATGTAGGGGAGATCACACTCGCATACCAGGGAGATCACCTTCGCATGCCAGGGAGATCACCCTTGCATGCCGGGGAGATCAGCCTCGCATGCCGGGGAGATCAGCCTCGCATGCCGGGGAGATCAGCCTCGCATGCCGGGGAGATCAGCCTCACATACCGGGGAGTTTACCCTTGCATGCCGGGGAGATCACCCTCGCATGCCGGGGAGATCACCCTCGCATGCCAAGGAGATCAGCTTCGCATGCCGGGGAGATCACCCTCGCATGTTGGGGAGATCACACTCGCATACCAGGGAGATCACCTTCGCATGCCAGGGAGATCACCCTTGCATGCCGGGGAGATCAGCCTCGCATGCCGGGGAGATCAGCCTCGCATGCCGGGGAGATCAGCCTCGCATGCCGGGGAGATCAGCCTCACATACCGGGGAGTTTACCCTCGCATGCCGGGGAGATCACCCTCGCATGCCAGGGAGATCAGCTTCGCATCCCGGGGATATCAGCCTTGCATGCCAGGGAGATCAGCCTCTCATGCCAGGGAGATCAACCTCACATGCCGAGGAGATCACCCTCGCATGATGGGGAGATCACCCTCGCATACCAGGGAGATCACCTTCACATGCCAGGGAGATCACCCTCGTATGCCGGGGAGATCACCCTCGCATATTGGGGAGATCACCCTCGCATGTCGGGGAGATCACCCTCGCATGCCGGGGAGATCACCCTCGCATGCCGGGGAGATCACCCTCGCATGCCGGGGAGATCACCCTCGCATGCCGGGGAGATCACCCTCGCATGTCGGTGAGATCACCCTCGCATGCCGGGGAGATCACCCTCGCATGCCGGGGAGATCACCCTCGCATGCCGGGGAGATCACCCTCGCATGCCGGGGAGATCACCATAGCATGCCAGGGAGATCACCCTCGCCTCACCTTACTCGACTAAGAACAGCGAGTTATTTTTGTGCGTTGGCTTTCCCTTCCGCCCGACTGCCACTGGCCTACATCTGTTAGTTTGTCATGACAATTGAGTCAAACAAATTATTTATTGACCCCAATTAAATTCAAGACTTTTCAAGACTACTTTATAAAATTCAACGATTTCAAGGCCTTGAATTTGGTCCAATCAAATTCAAGCCTTTTCAAGACTTTCAAGGCCCCGTACGGGCCCTGCTGAAGTCACAAGACATCACCTTTTCAGTTGGTGGACCTGACTATGCAGACCTCGGTGGGTCTCATCCAGCTGAACCTTCTCTCGCTTCAGTTTCGCAACAGCCGTCTCAGCTGTCGTCCTCTCGGCTTCAAGCTCCACCAACTTGGCTCTAGCCTGCTCCACTTGTCGCTTCAGATGCTCCAGTTCTGTCGTCAACTCCTGGACGTCGCTCGTGTCACCCTGCAGCTCGCTGTCATCCTGTCGTGAAACACAACAACGTTTGATTGTTTTCCTCGTGTGTTCTCAGTGAAATGCTCCAATTACTGCTCCACTTACTGTTCCACTTACTACTCCACTTACTGCTCCACTTACTGCTCCACTTACTGCTCCACTTACTGCTCCAATTACTGCTCCAATTACTGCTCCACTTACTGCTTCACTTACTGCTCCACTTACTGCTCCACTTACTGCTCCACTTACTGCTCCAATTACTGCTCCACTTACTGCTCCAATTACTGCTCCACTTACTGCTCCACTTACTGCTTCACTTACTGCTCCACTTACTGTTCTACTTACTGCTCCACTTACTGCTCCACTTACTGCTCCAATTACTGCTCCACTTACTGTTCCACTTACTGCTTCACTTACTGCTCCACTTACTGTTCCACTTACTATTCCACTTACTGCTCCACTTACTGCTCCAATTACTGCTCCACTTACTGCTCCACTTACTGCTCCAATTACTGCTCCAATTACTGCTCCACTTACTGCTTCACTTACTGCTCCACTTACTGTTCCACTTACTGTTCCACTTACTGCTCCACTTACTGCTCCAATTACTGCTCCACTGACTGCTCCACTTACTGCTTCACTTACTGCTCCACTTACTGTTCCACTTACTGCTCCACTTACTGCTCCAATTACTGCTCCAATTACTGCTTCACTTACTGCTCCACTTACTGTTCCACTTACTGTTCCACTTACTGCTCCACTTACTGCTCCAATTACTGCTCCACTGACTGCTCCACTTACTGCTTCACTTACTGCTCCACTTACTGTTCCACTTACTGCTCCATTTACTGCTCCAATTAATGCTCCACTTACTGCTCCACTTACTGCTCCACTTACTACTCCACTTACTGCTCCACTTACTGCTCCACTTACTGCTCCACTTACTGCTCCACTTACTGATCCAATTACTGCGCCACTTACTGTTCCACTTACTGCTCCACTTACTGCTCCACTTACTGCTCCACTTACTGCTCCACTTACTGCTCCACTTACTGATCCAGTTACTGCTCCACTTACTGCTCCAGTTACTGCTCCACTTACTTCTCCAGTTACTGCTCCACTTACTGCTCCAATTACTGCTCCACTTACTGCTCCACTTATTTCTCCAGTTACTGCTCCACTTACTCCTCCACAAGAGCAATATTTTAAAATGAATCTCTCTATTTCTCGTCTACTCGTTAAATATTTTTAATATAAGAATAAACATTTTTATAATACATAGCCTGCAGAAATATATTTAGTTAACCTGAGAAAGCATTCTCAGTTTTAATATTCCGACCATACAAAGTTCACGCTGTAAACCAAATTTTAAACATGGTTTATTGCAGAATAAACGCATGTAGGCATGCAGAGCCATGCACACAGGACTACCTACACATGTATAACATAATTTTGTAGACCATTTTAATGTTAAACAAATTAAACAATGCAGTACCAACTCACAAACTTTACGTACATTTATTAACAACATTTTGACATTACTTCTAACACTAACATTAGTCATGGTAAAAACCAATTAAAACATTAGAGGTTACCATAAAAAGTGCAAATACGTCTTCTTGCACTGCACCATGGGATTGTTCTAGACATCAGTATCATGCTTGATAAGCATGTTCATTTCAATGTTACTTTCTATTAATGCTTTCAACCAAACATGGATATAAAATGCATCAAACTTAGCATAAATGACTGGTCAGTGATATATAGATGACCACTCACCCAGCTAAGATCCTGCTCTTTCAGTTTCCTTTTTGTGTTCAAATCGGTCAGTTTGTCTTCGACCACCTGAAGAACACAGATGGAGATATCAACACAACAGTGGTGAGCGGTGGTTGCGTGGTAGAGCGCCGGACTGTCAATCGAGGGTTCAATCCCACCTACCGCCGTTTAAAAACTTAGGCAATTTTGTTCACCCCACATTTGCCTGTGTCTTTCGGAAGAGACACTAACAGTCGGTGGTTCCTTCTAACTGGTGTCTATGCCAGGGGAAGTAAAAGATCCCACACAGGGGGTAAATAAATGTGTAACCTGTAGTGGATTCACTAATTCTAGAGAAGGACAACTCAAAAAAACCAATGCCAATAATGGTCAGCAAGTTGACCGGTGGCCATTAATGGAAGAACAAGAAGAAGAAGAAGAAGAATATAAGATGTCTACACTTTTTATTACGTACTAATATTAAAAATTGAGATAAAATTATGAAATACCTCTAAGAAGATGTCATACCTTAATTTCGAGCCTGCGACTTGCTATTTCCTGCTCAAGCTGCGTGTCAAGAGAGTCGAGTTGTCGCCGCCGTTTCTCCGTTGATTCCTGGAGCAACTGGCGCTCCGACTTGCTCCGCCGCAGCTCTCTGTGGAGCTGCTCCAGTTCCTCCTGACTTTTAGTTATTGCGCAGGTGAAAAGCAAAGGACTAGGTTCTTATATAGTGTGGTAACCAGTTTGTAATACTGCTCTGTGCTTTCCTGACAGAACATTCATCTGCACAGTCTTGGTCTTCCTAAGTATTCAGCCATGCTAAAATTAGTGCAAAAAGATTGACCATTCACAATTGCCAATGTCTATAGCCAGGTATTCTTTCATACAACTAAGTGAATTCAGGCAATGTGGATTACACAAAATTGTACAAGAGCAGTAGAATGATTATCTGATATTCTAGCCCCCATGTGCCCTAATATGACAGGATAACCTATCATCTAATGATTCTTTTAACAATTGTTATAAAGATGATTTTTTTAAACCGGACATGCTGAAATTATTAACATATAAATGAATCCAACTTGAGGCCAACCTAATTGACAACAGTATTATCCATGGTCACATTTGATCTTATTTGGTATGTCCCTCTCCTTCCCTCCCATCTCCCTCTCCTTCCCTCCCACCTCCCTCTCCTTCCCTCCCACCTTCCTCTCCTTCCCTCCCACCTCCCTCTCCTTCCCTCCCACCTTCCTCTCCTTCCCTCCCACCTCCCTCTCCTTCCCTCCCAACTTCCTCTCCTTCCCTCCCACCTCCCTCTCCTTCCCTCCCACCTTCCTCTCCTTCCTTCCCACCTCCCTCTCCTTCCCTCCCACCTCCCTCTCCTTCCCTCCCACCTCCCTCTCCTTCCCTCCCACCTCCCTCTCCTTCCCTCCCACCTTCCTCTCCTTCCTTCCCACCTCCCTCTCCTTCCCTCCCACCTCCCTCTCCTTCCCTCCCACCTCCCTCTCCTTCCCTCCCACCTCCCTCTCCTTCCCTCCCACCTTCCTCTCCTTCCTTCCCACCTCCCTTTCCTTCCCTCCCACCTCCCACCTCCCTCTCCTTCCCTCCCACCTCCCTCTCCAACCCACCTCCTTCTCTGTGGCCGTGTCTTCGTGTTGCTCCTCCTCAGCTCCTTGAGTTCCCTGGCTGCGTCCTCCCTCTTCCCCAGTAAGTCCTTCTCCACCTCCCTCATGTGGTGGAGCTGAGACTTCTGCCGTCCCACAGTCAGGTCAAGGGCTTCCAACTCAGCCCGGCGGTCCTACAACACACGGTCCATGGTCTCACTGGAGGGTGACTTAGAGACCCAGGGAACAGTCACTGGTCTCACTGGAGGGTGACTTAGAGACCCAGAGAACAGTCACTGGTCTCACTGGAGGGTGACTTAGAGACCCAGAGAACAGTCACTGGTCTCACAGGAGGGTGACTTAGAGACCCAGAGAACAGTCACTGGTCTCACTGGAGGGTGACTTAGAGACCCTGAGAACAGTCACCGGTCTCACTGGAGGGTGACTTAGTGACCCAGAGAACAGTCACTGGTCTCACTGGAGGGTGACTTAGAGACCCAGAGAACAGTCACTGGTCTCACTGGAGGGTGACTTAGAGACCCAGAGAACAGTCACTGGTCTCACTGGAGGGTGACTTAGAGACCCAGAGAACAGTCACCGGTCTCACTGGAGGGTGACTTAGTGACCCAGAGAACAGTCACAGGTCTCACTGGAGGGTGACTTAGAGACCCAGAGAAAAGTCATTGGTCTCACTGGAGGGTGACTTAGAGACCCAGAGAACAGTCACCAGTCTCACTGGAGGGTGACTTAGAGACCCAGGGAACAGTCACTGGTCTCACTGGAGGGTGACTTAGAGACCCAGAGAACAGTCACTGGTCTCACTGGAGGGTGACTTAGAGACCCAGAGAAAAGTCATTGGTCTCACTGGAGGGTGACTTAGAGACCCAGAGAAAAGTCATTGGTCTCACTGGAGGGTGACTTAGAGACCCAGGGAACAGTCATTGGTCTCACTGGAGGGTGACTTAGAGACCCAGAGAGCAATCACTGGTCTCACTGGAGGGTGACTTAGAGACCCAGAGAACAGTCACTGGTCTCACTGGAGGGTGACTTAGAGACCCAGAGAGCAATCACTGGTCTCACTGGAGGGTGACTTAGAGACCCAGAGAACAGTCCCTGGTCTCACTGGAGGGTGACTTAGAGACCCAGAGAACAGTCACCGGTTTCACTGGAGGGTGACTTAGAGCATTTTGCTGTAATTTATTCATTTTTTTGTCGCAATTAATTAATTGAACTTCTTTTATATCTCTATTTTACATTATAATTTATTATTTTAACTTTTAAACTAACAACATTAATTTATGTATTTATATTGTTTAATATGTCTTATTTTCCTATTTGTGTCTATGTTAAGTGCTATGAATTCTCTGGATATGGCACTATGCAAAATAAACATTATTATTATTATTATTATTATAGAACTCACATTCAACGAACGTTTTCAAAACAGTGATATTGCTGCTGCGATATCCCTGGGACATTATTACTGTGACACATTATGAAGTATCCTTTTGGCACATCCTGGTGTTGACAGGTTTCACTATATGTAACGCAAAGATCAGTTTTGACATCACATGAATGCACAAAAGTGCGGAAATTTACTGCAAAAACTCCTTTTTTATTACTTGAGTTTTATCTCAGGTGTTTAAAAAATATGTCTGCAAGCACTTAGCTTAACTGCTACATTGCCAAGTTAAACATTTAAAGTAAGGTTAAAACTCTTACTTTACTTTTATGTTTAGTGTCTTCAGCAAAGGAAAACATTTCTATATAGATTGTATCGATAAAATAAAATGTTTAAAATTTGTCAGAAACTGTAGCACAGGCAATCCATAATTTCTTTCACATTGTCACATACCTTTAGTTCCACTTTCAGTTTCTTTAGAGCTCTTCTTTCAATATCGTCAACAAACAGAACGTGACGACTTTCTTCACTGCCGGATGCAGACAGCTCCTAAAGGAACAGTAACACTAACATTTTAGTATATTTAATATATATTCCACTACATTTCATTACATTTAAACAAAGCAATCTTACTGTTAAGCGACACTTTCACACAGAAATATAGTAAATACAATACAGTAATGTTATCAAAGCAATGGTGCCAGCTTCCAGGTTGTAATTGATGATTCATTTAATATTACGTTCTTGTGACTACAACATGCGTGTTGAAGGTTTACTGTCTGCCAATTTGTGTTTGGATAATTTATAACCTCAGAACAATGTTTGCAATTTGAAAGATTCCGCCTGCAACACGTTCAAATTGTAAATAAAACATCTATTTTCAAAACAAAATTGATTAGCAATAACACAGAGCTGAGCAGATTTAACTGCAATACACTTTGATGTTTAACTTTGCCACGTTCTAGCAGCAAACTTCTTCTCGTTACCAATTATTGCTCGGTTAATTCTGAGTAGAGAAGATGGCACCCTTGCTTTAAGATATAGTCTTAGCACAAACTATTGTATGTTATAAACAGTATCTGGAATATGAAAGCACATAGTTGTGTGGCACGTACCCCATATTGGCTCAGCTGAGACTTGAGAGAGCGAATTGTCTCCTGTAGTTTATTCGCATAATCCTCCTGCAGAAAAACATGTCATCAACAATGTGACTTCCTCACTCATTGACGCTGGTAGTACCCTTTTGAAAGGTATAAATCACACATGCACTGACACTATAACTGTATCTTGTCATGCTGATAGCGGTGAGCAAAAAAATATTTAACTGAGTAACAACTGAATAATAATAATATTCTTACTGAATGCTGAGTGAATCTGCACAATTCGCAGTGGATGAAATCTGTGCATTTTCATATATCCGAAAACTCCTTGTTAAATTTGTCTTATTTTACTGTATGTGTCTTATGTTAAGTGCTATGATTTCTCTGGGTATGACACTATACAAAATAAACATTATTAAATTCAAGGAATGTTTTCACAACAGAAACAGCTGCTGCAATATCACTGGGACATTATTACAGTGACACATTATGAAGTATCCTTTTGGCACATCCTCGTATTGGCAGGTTTCACTATATGTAAAGCAAAGATCAGTTTTGTTTTGAGATGATATGAATGCGCAAGTGGGGAAATTTACTGCAAAAAGAATTATTTTATTACTTGAGATTTTATCTCAGGTGTTTGACAGATTACGACTCGGTGTATATCGAGGTTGGCAATGAGGCTTAATAATATATTTTTTATTTAATATAGCGCCACATCCAATTTGAAATTGTTCGTGGCGCTTTACATACATTAAAATCCTAAAATACAAATACACACCAGAAGAAAAACATAAATATACTAGTAACATATATAAACAATTAAAAAAATATATATATATAAATATAATAACACAAATTATTGAAGCTAAATAAATATATATATATATATGTATGTATAATAAATAGGTTAAATAAAATATCGATAAAAGTACACAAACATTAAACTAAGCCGCGAGAACAGTCAGAAAGAAATATATATATATATATATATATGTATATATATATATATATATATATATATATATTTGTATATATATATATATATATATATTGTCCCATTATATTTTTGTGTAATGGGCTTCATTCTAAAACCATACTTTAAAATTTGACTACCCTAATATTAGTGGGGTTACCAACTCCTAGGGTGTTTTCAATTACTATTTTATTCTTATGACTACAACATGCATGTTGAAGGTTTACTGCCTGATTACCCAGTATTTGTGTGTAGTTACTTTATTAAGCTCAGAAAAAAATTAGCAATTTGAAAGATTCTGCCTGCAACTCATTCAAACTATAAACAGAACATCCAGTTTCAAAATAAAAATTGATTGGCAGTAATGCCAAGGCAATCAGAGTTAACCGCAATGGCCTTTGATGTTTAATTTTCCCATGCAGTAGGTTCCCATTACAAATTACTGCTTTGCACTAATGGTGCTGTTGTCAGAGACATTTGTATGAGGTGTATACTTGTAAATGACTCATGTCACAGACCAGACATGTACTAAAAATATTAAAACACTTGCTTGTACATATAATATTTATAATAAAATTATGTAAATATTTTTTTTGGCACTGTGTTCAACTGGCCATGAGATGAGATATGGTTTGAATAATACAACCAAAGTGATATTGCTAACAGCAGTTGTGAGGGACATTGTTTGAAGTACTGCTGATACTGGCAAGCAGAGAGATGTTGTTCTCATCATGCTGCTGCTTGACTCAAATGTCTTATAGGACGTGCACGGTTAAAACATACATCTGTATAAACATGCGATTGTCTTGCAGTTTCTTAAAAGTGTTACTTTGCATATAGGAGTCATTTATCACAGAATGGATGACATTGTACAGTGTCTGTTTAATTTACACATTAAGTGAATATGTAGAATCTCGATGGCTAAGTAAGGTTTCACTGTTGTCCATATGGTTATACATATGTTAGCTAATGTTGAAAACCAACTTGATGCGAGATCCAGTGGGTTGTCTAAATTCTGGTGGGCTACCTTATTCTAGTGGACTTAATATGTTGGTGGGTTATCTTTATTCTGGTGGGCTATCTTTGTTCTGTTGGGATGTATATTTTGGTGGTTTATCTTTATTTAAGTGGGCCATCAGTATTCTGGTGGGCTGTTTTATTTAGTTGATATGTTATTTTTATTCTGCTGAACTGTCTACTGAAATAGTGTTTGTGACTGGTTATAAGTTGTGTGTCCACACTTTGCACAGCATTCTTCAATACGTTTGTTTTATTGTGTTACCATGTCAACCCTTGAAAATATGACCTGACACAGGTCATTCATTATGATGTGACAAGATGGTAGCTACAACATTGTAAGGTGATAAACTATGTCCAGTGTTTTATGTATCACCTGTGAGCATATTGGGTTGAGTAGTAACTGTTGTAATATAGGTTTTTGTGTGTAAAAGTACGACATTAATGCTATGTTCCGTTCCCAAGGCAGTCTAGATGCCATAAACAAATGCATATCTGGACAGCTCGAAGAGATGGCAGGAGTAGTGAAGTTAGAATTATACACAGATCAGTCATATATAAAGGTGGAGGGGATTTAAGAATGTATGATCATGGTTTCATATATACAGAAATTTGTTATTAATAATACTTTAACTAAGAAATTAGATCAACCGTAACATATTACTATTCGTTTTATATTTATTCTCTAATCTCTCCTGTGAATGTTTACGTGCTATTTACACAAATATTTCCACTCCATTGGAAGAAAGATTCAAATTGACTGAAATATAATTGTCAAAACATTTCATAAATGGCAAACGTTACCTTGTAGATAAAAAAAGATTATTAAACGCATACCATAGTGCCACACTGCTGTGTGATACAACCTTAGTAGCATGAAGCAACATACATATGCACTGAAAAACGATTCATGCTTACACGTTCGTGCATATGATATGGATGGTTTCACAAGTTGTCGGCAGATGGTTTTAAAGGTACTCAATCCACTCGTTTGCTAATCGCCAAACCGGTTCTTTTATTACCAGATGTGTAATGTGTTAATAGTTTAACTAGTATGCACAGTCAGTTAATTTTTTTAATGCGTACTTGTCATTTTATAATTGTAAAAAAAGAATCACCGTTACACCGGGTATAACTGGCGAAACAATCAGCAGCTGCCGACGCCCTGTGCTTTTTGGGTCACGTGTTTTATGCGAGATCGACTTACTACGGTACAATAACAAATCGCACGTGCTTTTGCGCGTCATGACTAAGATTGCAAGTCAAAGGCAGTGATTCTTCTATGAAGGTACGTATTAAGTGCATTAACGCAGTCAGCAACGAGAGCGAGTAGTCGGGGGCTAATTCACTCTTGTGAACATTGACTCGACGCGGATTCTCTAACTTGTAAGATTAGAATAAATATAAGTCTGAGTGTCACTGACAAGGGCAAGGCAAGCCAGTTTCACTTTGTCTTTGAGTTGACAGTCACCATCGCATCAATATCGCTCAGGCCTCAGCATCACAACCTGTTTTGATATGTACCGGTATTGTATTTGATTACGCAGGATCTTGTTAATAAACTTAGTAATTGCGAAAGTACATATCCAGAGAGAATAGATGACGTGAGGGACGAAATTAAAAATAAAATTGACATGGGAGACTGGTAATAGCTTGGGGGCAAGGCTTGGCTCTTGTCGGTCGGGCAAGAAACGTTGTATTTTTAGGGGGAGCATCCGTTATCTCGTGTAACAGAACGTCAAACGGAGAATTATATTATATTTCACAATTATAAAAAAAGTTTTTTGCGACTCACATGTCAGTACTATTACTGAATTTTGTTGATTTATATTATATGTTATGCAAAATAATTTAATTTTTTATAACAAAATAATTTAATTTTTTATAATAATTTAATTTTTTATAAAAAAAATTATGATGGTTTTTTTCAATAAAAAATAAACATGAAAATAAAATGTTAATACAGTAGGTGTACATTATATCATGCAAGTATTACCTATAACATTCTTGCACTTGTCTCCATTGTAGTCAATGCCTGGCTGTAGTCTATGTACCTGGTATCTTTCAACTCACACGTTCCAGCTGTTTTCAAATATTTATCAACATTTTCATCACAGCAGTATATGAATGCATAATATATTCGAATTATAATATTGCTACAGGCCATACTACAATGCAAAAGTGACACAAGGCAGAGGAGAGGCTAATATTAAGATAGTCACATGGGTATGGCAGATGCAGTGATGATACGTAGTCTGCGGGAGGCTCACATCTGATCAATCCAGGCAATTTAAACATTTTAACAATCAACAATGTATAAATTATCAAAAATATTTTTATAATTATGTCCATTTAAATATACATTTGTGTTCATTAACATATTATCTTGAACATGGAAAACTAGAATAACCTTTGCTGTTGTATAATGCATATTATACCCAGTGTGTCAACACAGACATTAATGCACATACACTGTGTGAGTCGTGGGGCATGGCTACATAGATCAATTTTTAAAATTACCTTCAAAATGGTGCATTTTGAAGGATGCTTTAAATTATTCCCTGGGAAATAGAGAGGATACAAATGCACAGCTACAAGTGTAAACATGTTTATAGCAAGAAATACCTATGAGGTGGCCATCCTGGCATATTTTGTGCAAAATGACTTAGAAAAACACTGATGTGGTCCACCTGAGTCATCATATACCAGGGGAAATACTGAAGCGATGACTCAAGAAATCAATAGTATTTACAGTTTTGAAGAAGGTAGACATACACATTATGAATGTTTGAATATTTTCTGAGGGAATGTGCTGTTGGCATCACAATAACCTGATTTTGTCATTTCCAACATTTGCGTTGACCAGACAACCTCACATATTCATGTTTGACATAAAATGTCAAAAATGAAAATGTGTACACCATGTAGTAGTTATTGCATGGCATCATTATTTACTCCCAACTCCACTACCATGATGCATGTTGTTTGTTTACTGAAATTGAATACATGTTTTTCTTTACAGGTCAACAAGGAACTGAACAATGCTTACTAACACTAGTTCAACAAGTTACAGGACAGTTGTATTTGTGGACAGGACTATACAACTATGAGCCGTGCAAGATGCTGCATATTAAATGTCAAATATTCGAATGTACTCCGCAGTGCTGGTGGTGTGTATACTGGCTTCCATGCCGGGCAGATACCCTGACTGACTAGAATGTAGAATGCAGAGTGCTTGACATGCGAATATGGTGATGCCTGACTAGCTTTGCAGTTGGTGATGGATCGGTGGATGTCATGATCTGTCAAATATGGCATGAGCCTTTGGTCAACCTCTCTCGACACTGTAAGACAGGTTCGACATTCTTTGGTGAACTACATCAGCTTGGATATCGATGACATTGTGTGAGTTCACTCTCTTTGATGATACTGCATACCAGCTTCCTGGCATTTTGCTGTACATCCACATCTGCCTATAAAAGAAACAAAGTGACAATTAACATGGGTCTGACATGTATGATATTTTATATGTGCGACACATGTAGCCAAAGTCAATATCATGGTAATAATTCAGAGATGGAGTGAGTACAATACAAATGTACTCGAGTACGAGTACGATTACTTTGAACATGCATGAGTACGAGTACTCAGAAAACAAACGTACTCAAGTACGAGTACGATTACCTTAGAATGTACTCGAGTACGAGTACGATTACTTTAGAATGTAATCATGATTACTGGTACTTTCACGATTACTTTAATGAATATCCTGTTTCTACCGTAAAGGTGACCTCCATGGAATCAGGTGTCATTCATTTTATGTTGCTGTGCCAATATCTAGTGTTCTAACTGATTACTGCTAACTGCTATACACTGTACAGATGTTATTATTATTATAAATCATCAGATGACTTTCTCATGTGTTGAATGAACCATTTAATACTGGATTGATACTCAAGAAGTCCATATATCATGATACTACAAACTAAAGGTATCATAGTGATACTGTAACAAATAGCATACACGTGTTATAATGAGTGTCAATTTAGTGGTGGTTCAACTATGTCAATGAAGTATCAAGAGGAAAATATTAAACTTCTGAATCAAATACAAATATGATGCATTTAAGAATTTCAAATGTCCCCTTTTAAATGTCAAATACACATGATCAAATATAAATTATACAATAACAACATTTCAAATCCCAGGGATCATATTAGCAATAATATCCAATTCAAATATGTCATATATCAGATGGGACAAACATAATAGTTGGGGATTTAGACAGGTTTACAGTTTACACTTACTTAAACATAATGGACAAGGATTTAGCAGCTAACTGCCCAATCATTCACACCATACTGAACAAGCAAACAGTACAGGTGGGGCTGTGGCATGGCTTCTAAAATTACAAAGCAAGATGTTAGGGGATGCTTATCTCCTGCAGTGCTTCCCTGGGACTGTCACAATATAACTTGTACTTTGTACTAAGCAGGAGGGTGGGGAGATGTGGCTTCTCTGGGAAGAGAAGGTATTAATTAGGGAAATCTGACTGAATATTTATTTAACTGAAATGCTCAACAGTAATAGAAAATGAATACCTTGATTATTATTACATTTATTAGATTACTTCTAATATTGCTATTTTTATCTGTCTAATATATTTGCTTGCAACTGTTCATATGATAAAAATGTAATCATGAGAAGTAATCGTGAGTACGATTATATTGGTAATGTACTCGAGGATGATTCCTTTCCTTCGTACTCGAGTACTCGTACTCAAAAATTACTTGTACTCGAGTACGAGTACATGAGTACGAGTACACTAGTACGATTACTCCATCTCTGGGTAATATAATTGTTTTATTCGTGTTATAAAATTTGCATGCCCACATATTATATATACATTACTCAGACCTGTTATATTGAACATTTCTACTAATGTGGGAAACATTCTGCCACACTGAAATTAATATGTGAAAATACTAATTGTACAAAAGAAAGGTATTCACCACTATCTCTAGCCAGTACTCTTCATAGAATTGAGTAACATATAGCAATTGCACATGTAACTGTCAGCCACATGGCAACGACCCTGACTAGTTTAACCACTTTTTATGTGTAAAGATACAAAATATTAAATAAATATTTAAAAACAAGTTATTTTATATCTACTGATTTAAAAACAATAAAGTATAATCTAGTTACTTTATTTAATATATTTATTATTTATAAAGCACAATATCCAACATGGTCACAAAGTGCTGTGCATATTTGTTATGTACATAATGTTATTATATGTACATAGTATGTATATGTTATCTATTTACAGCATGTTTCTGTAACAATTGTGTGTATGTTATGGGTCAACTCTTTGCAAAAGTAAATTTCCAGAAATATGTTTTCATACAACAATTCTTTCAGAATATTGAACAACTTTCCCATGACATGTATCACTAAGCACAAGTTTGCTAAAGCTAATGTCTTCAAACTTATGAAAGACATAATTTGAAAGCCTAATGAATGGGATTAATGTTTTTGAACTAATTAGTATTTGATATACCATGTGCTGGATGCTCGATGAAATGAATATTTATAAAAGTAACTGTTTTTATACATTTACCTAGTTAACACGTTTTCAACTTTGTCCTAATTTTGTTATTGCTGTTTTGCTTGTTATCTGATGAAATAAATACATATATCAAGTGCAGTCATTGTACCTGTAGTTATACTTATATTGTGCTTGCCATTATTTTGTAGTTAATTTCATGAAATAGTTTTAATAAAATGTTTTTACTTTATGATGTCTTTACTTATATACAATTTAACAAGTACACCCACCCATTAATACAGACAAATAAAATATCGCATATAGAGGGGCAGATTCAGAAATCGTCTTGAGGGCACAAAATCCTACTGGCCTTTGAACCAAATTGTGTGGTCTACATTTTTGTTGATACCGCATAGCTTCATCTTCCACTATCTCATTTGGAGTAGTGATATCGGAAAATGCCACAACTTATTATTATCACTTAAACTGAGTCATATTTCAAACAATATTGAGGCACATTAGCATTGACCAATTATAAAAAGTTCCTAGGAATACCAAATTCCTACAGTGTAGGGGGCAAATCTACAGAACCCCAGGCCCCTTGGATTCACAAATGACATAGATCTGTATTTTTTTTATAAAAGTTTGTTGAGAGAGTAAATTAATGTATATTACAACACTCATTTACCTGAGATGAAGAGCTTTTCCACATGCCCTATGGTGATGACACCTCAAGTTCTGAAAATGTGACACATTTTACTTTTAGTGTACTTGAAAAAACTTGCAATGTTATGAACGATCACCTCCCAGGCTTCCAAATGCAAGCAATATCTTGTTATTTTATTACATTAATGTTACTAATAAATTTAAATAATATATATATATATATATGTATATACCTATTTTATGTATTAAATCATCATCAAATTGTGCTTAATGTATTAAATTATTATTATAAATGTATTAAATATTGTCATTATGAATAAGTATAACGCAGGCCTAAGTATAACTGTTACGGATCACTTATAATGCATTAATTTTACATTATGCCTAGCTACTATTAGGCTAATTAGGCCTAGTTAATTAATAATAATAATAATAATAGTAACTTCTTTTGCGCCAATATCCTCGAAAATCAAGCTCAGTGGCGCGACAAAACCAGGGGATTAATCAATCTCATAATCGAAAGCAATGCGCGAGTCGTCAACGGATGGATGGAAAAGCTAGGAGGCTAAGGAGGATAGGCAGCATTAAAGAGATAGGTTTTTAGATGTTGGCGGAATGAAACTATATTACCTTGTGATTTAACACTGGCAGGAAGCGAATTCCACACCGTTGGTGCGGCAACCGAGAAAGCTCGGGTCCCGGCTTTCGTTTTCACCCGAGGGATGTAAAGAGGGTTACTATTGGTTGAGCGTAGCTGTCTAGAATTTCTTGTTGGAGTTAGCATTGCATTTAGATACGCTGGTTGTGTAGATGAGAGTGCTTGATAGGCTATTGTTCAAATTTTGAAAATGATGCGATAGTGCACAGGTAGCCAATGCAGTGATTTTAGAAGCGGCACTGAGCGAGAAAAACGAGGAGAACGCGTGACTACCCTTGCTAAACAATTTTTGACACGCTGAGCCTGAAGTTTTGCTATGTCCTTGTTTGCGGTATTGTAAAGGAGGGAATTGCAGTAGTCGAGTCTGCTGCTTACTAGAGCTGTGGCAATGGTTTTAGCAACGGAAAGTGATAAAAACCGGCGGATACGGCGAAGATCACGGATATGGTAAAAACAGCAACGGCATGTTTTCGAGATATGTTGTTTGAAATTGAAGTTTTCATCAAACGTTACTCCGAGATTTAAAACTGAGGCGGCTGGTGTGATACTCTGACTCAGAATATGTGTCGGGAAAAAGCCATTGAGTTTTGCCCGCTGCGTTGAGGTACCAATGATGAGAAATTCAGTCTTATCTGCATTTACTTTTAATTTACTATTTTTCATCCAAAGGGAGACATCTTGGAGACAATCCCTGAGCTGGTTTAGGGAGCGACAAGTATCTGGTGTGGTCAGAGAAACATAGATTTGTGTGTCATCTGCATAAAGGTGATGATCAAGGTTATTATTATTATTATTAATTAAGCCTAGTTAATTAATCTTAGCGTTAGGATATTAACCTGCTACCTACCATATGTGACATAAACATTACATAGTTACAGTATTATAATAAATCACTGGCATGTGATAGTCATATAGGCCATAGTCTATGGCTGGCGTAGTCATACTCATAGCATAGCCATACCTTCAACGCTGCTATTTTATCGTACCATGGCATTGGCTGAATAAGCACCAAGGTTGAAGGTAAACAATAACAAACATTTAATAAAAACAACAGAAATATCAGTGACGTATATACTCATACGCCTAAATATATATATACGTGATCATAGCTGAACAATTCGTAATTACTAACCTATCTGGAAGAACATCTGTGCGAACGCTGCATGTGGACTGTGCAGTAAGTCAGTGTCAGTGACAGTTCGTTCGCCGGCGAGGCCGGCCCACGGCGCCCGTAGCTTGCAAAGGGCACTTTCACTGTTCCGAAGGCGAAGTCATTCTGTTCACTGCTTAGACTAGTTCCATATTCTTTCCCAATCATGCGTCGGTGCTGTCTTTGTCTGCTTAATTTGCCGTGTTGGTGGCATATAAAAATCATATTTGTGCCTATACACTCGCCGTTTCTAAATGTAAACAACTCGACAGGGTGAAGCCGTCAATCTCGCCCCAAGCCTGGTTCGCGTGAAGACTAAAGCGTATTCCGCTCAAAACGCCATTTCCATAGTTAGGAATCGTACATAGTTTCTACACGCTCCGTGTAGAAACAAAAATCGAAAAGTTCGCATTTGTTCTATTAATTGAAGAAAATTGAAGTAACATGTCTGCATAAACCAACTAGTCAATCATTCGGGTGTATTTGATACATCCGCTTTTTGTGAAATGACTAATAATCGCTAGGAGCAAACGATTTTTACGGGAATGAGTGGATCGAGTATCTTTAAGCCAAGTTAATAAATTCGATATTCATAATCTGTGACATCACTGTCGCATTCACAACGTCTTTTAATTAAGATGTGTTCACCATCTTGTTCTTTTCTTCATATCTTTCTCTTCACCAACATTCATAATCTATCTATCTCTCTACCTCATTCTTTGGTTCTCTCTCCTATGTATCTCTTTCCGCCTCTCTCTTCAGCCACATTCACTGTCACTCTTCACACATGTAAACCATCCTCGTATCTTTATCTCGCTCACTCTCTCGCTCTCATCAGCCACCCTCACTCACTTTACTCTCTTCTGTTTTGGATGCATCCCCTCTCCCTCTCCCCCTCCCCCTCCCCCTCCCCCTCCCCCTCCCCCTCCCCCTCCCCCTCCCCCCCCTCCCCCTCCCCCTCCCCCTCCCCCTCCCCCCCCTCCCCCTCCCGCAGTGCGGATATGACATATCTGTACATTTATATTCACTCTACAAATCACGACCTTAAATTTCAGCTAAGTCCAATATCGTCGCATAACTTACGTAGCGCTTTTACATCCTATTTTAATCCAAATGATCATGCACAGATTTGCATGACACGTTCTGGTCTTGGCATAGTGAAAGAAAGACATGCACATAGAACACACGATTTTTTGCCATGTTTGTATAAATTCCATGTAATATATTTTAAAGATTTAGCACATAAATATTGATTGCATTCTGTGATTAGATTACACGAAAATAGGATATATACCAAAACGTATGTAATAGTATAGGGTATTACTAAACTGAAAATATATATGTATATTATATACTATATACATACAAGTGATAGGGTATGCCCTCTTGTTTTTCAGAAAAGGCTGAAATGTCCGTGACGCGTAAACGATATGATGGACTACCTATTTTGCACGAATACTTCACCAGTTCCATCCTATAGGGATTGCTCTTGGTGTGAACTTTATTTTGAGTGTTGTTCCTCATTTAAAATACATTTTGATGATATGATACAAAATAAAATAATTTCACTATGTTCAATGTTCCTTTTGTTTATTGTTGTACAATATTGTTAAAGCCAGAATGGGGATTTCATAACTGGTTCTCTTAATGAACCCGTTGCTCATTATGTTAGTCATTGTGAAAGTTCGCTGTGCCTAGCGATGCGGTCCAAACTGCCTGGTAATGTGTTGAAAAATATAAAACAATATATTTATATGTAAAATATCCAGTTCCTGTCAGTAGACTCGCAATAGATGATGGCACAGCTATTTCCCAAAACCAAGGTAGTAGCAAACTGCCCCCAGCCCGTTCACTTGGCCCCACTCTGGCTAACTTGTTAATTTTGACCTTCTAGTGACTTTTTTTAAACAATGTGCTTCAATATTCATAGGCAGTCTCTAAAATGGCCTTTTCAGTAAAACACTATCTAAACTGTGAATTTATCGAGAGGAAGTTCTTGATTGTTCTCATAAATATTAGTTGGATAAGATTGCACTATAAATTGACTATCTAATGGAAACTACTGTATTTTTAAACAAAAAACATGTTTAAAAGAAAGTATAACATAGCAATGAGCATTTTTGGAATTGGTCAGTTCAATACCAATTCAATTCTGGAATTGGATATTGAATTGGAATTGAAATATTTTGAATTAAATTGAATCAAAGGAATTGAGCATCTGATTTTGTTGTGATGCTGCGAAAGATATTTTACAGACAGCTGGGAGTATTGCGGTGCAGGCAATGGTGTTTAATGACCAAGAAAAGTTGGATAATGAAGCTGCTGGTCAAACATTGCCCATCAATTAATTAATGGATGAAACTGATGAAAGGGAAATCAATTAGGCTTAACCTACTGCCTTATATGTATGAGTGCTGGCTGGGGACTGCTTCAAAGAACCATAGAAATTGCCCAGATAAAAATCACACTCACAGTATCACTAAGACTACCAGTGAAGCCAGGACATCTCCAAATAGTCCAAAGTGTAACCAGTTAAAGGTCAAAGATCACCAGTGCAAGCATAAACCCTGTGAAGACCGAAAACTGAATCATGAATGTGACAACCATCATTTATATAAATATTGTAAAAATAAATGTTACCCAGCCAATACTACCAAATAGCCACTCGGTGTTATTTTTATGTTCTTCCTAGCTACTCAATCAGTTTGTAACACCTTGCCTGTATTGACGTTTAAACACTGGTTGATGCATTGTCATATTTGGAGTTAATTATTTATCTTATTGCTGCATGCTTCATTATACTGTGTCGGTGAGTCAAAGGTCAAAACCATTTTAATGTGCTGATCTAGTGTTTCAACACATTTATTGTGTGGCCTTATTTACTGTAACTTTTTCCTAGCCAAAATAGTGATTTTTATTCCTGTGAATCATGACCTTATTACTGCTATTGACTATTAAAAATGATCGCAATTATTTGATTATCATAATAGGTGTTTATAGTTCCTGTAGTATGTACTATAGTATGACAAACATGACATTTGGTAATTGTACTGTTATTTGTGGTTTCTTTATCTTAATAGATATATGAGAAGAATTATTTTAAAGATAGAGGTATTTAAACTGTCCAGTCTGCAGTGTCAAGAGGTGACCTGTCAAGATGTCAGCTGGGCTATTTGGGACTTGTTCCATATATCATTCTCTGACTTTGATACCAAACTGGGTCCTCATACAAGAGTCAGCAGGCAGCATCTTTTCCCAGTCAGAAACACCCTTAGTTTTAAGCAAACAAATAATAACTGTATGCTATCAGTGTAGGCATAATGATGTTTGTTTAATTAAGCTACCAGTATGTCCATAAAGAGCCAATTAGCAGCTAACCCACCAATTAGGCAGGACAAGCTCTTGATGAAGGCCACTGGGCCCTGCTTAACAGTGCTAACTGCTAAGAATAATAACTGCCCATTTCCATCTGCACTAATAGCATTGCACTTTAATACAATCATTATTTCTCACAGTCGTATATTTGTCTATTTGTGTAGATGGATAGATTATGCAAAGTCAAAGGATGCAGGCTTCCCTGAAAATAAAACTAGTTTGAAGTGTGCGGTACTTCTGTGCGGTGAGTAACACTAATTCTTTATACTAATCAGTTCTGCTGATAAAACAATGTAACATTGGTCTAGAAAATTAATGTCCTGTTGCGGAATCTACCTGGAGTCAAAACGTGCAGCAGGGTTCATTCGCAAATGATCAAAACAGTTCAACATTGTCAATACTAAACCAAGACAATAGAGCGCGTACAAAGATCCGCTGCGCGGTTTGTCACCGGTGATTACCGCAGAACGTCAAGTGTCAGTGATATGTGCACTAACCTGATGTGGAACTCCTTGTACACACGAAGGCGGATAAGAGATGCAACTATGTTTTTTAAAATTCATCACGGACTAATGCACATCAGCTTGCCTGTCATAATCACCACAGCAGATGCGCGCACCAGACGCCAACACAAGCACAAACTACGAACCCTACCTGCCACTTGCACGCCCTACCAGCAGTCATTCTACGTACGCTGTATTCCACTGTGGAACGCACTTACCGAGGAAGCTGTCACCGCATCTACCACAGAAGTATTCCAGAGAGCCGCCATCCCAGTCATTCAGACATTGACATTATAATAGATTGTTTTAATGTTAATCATGCCATTCATGGACTGCCTGCTTTTTTAATGTACTATTAATTTTATTGATCTATTTATTCTAATATTTTATTAACTGATTATTTTTATATATTTATTATATTTATCTTATTAATTTATTCATCGTTTTAATGTACAGTTAACTGGATTTATCTATTGTCATATTTATTTTATTAACATATTATTTTAGCGCACATTATTTTAACCACAACTGCAGGATAGTGAAATATCACTTTTAAGCAGTATAATACTTGAAGACTTGAAGCTGTTTTGAAAACGCACATAAAATGCTAATAAACATAATTGGTAATTATGGCAGGATCACATCAAATGTCTGTCTTTTATTCTCTGTGTTAGTCAATAATTACCTAGTATAGACAAGAGAAATTATTTTGGGACATTATCCGCGGTGTTGCGTCACTGCAACACGACGTCACTTCCGCCTATATCTGCATAGTTTCGCGTCTGGACAACAGAACGTATCTCGACGAAATGCAACTACATAGTGGACCAGCCAAACATTGAAAAGTGCTCTAGAATTATTTTCATCGGCATTGTTTGTTAATAGCGGGTATCCATGCTAGATGAGTCACACATGGTATGCGGAAAATGACTAGGGTGGATGCCACGCCCGATTTTGAATTTAAAGGTCATTTTGAAGGTCACAAAGTCAACTGGGGTCAAAATGTCGGTTTTTATTTTCGTGATGATTTGAACTCTATATTAGTAAGAAGAAGAAGAATTTGTTTTTATTTGACCATTATTTAAAAACAATACACACATACACATTATCCATGTCATACATAAATAATCAGAACAATACAAACATAAAAAAATTATAGCAAACATGGTAATAATGCGTATAATTAACAATTACAACCTGGGATCAGGAGACTCCTCTAAGACCAGGCTAGTCGCTATCGAGGAGCCACCTATCCGAAAATTTAACGTACATAATAATTTCGTCATCTAGAACAAATTCTTCCAGAAACAAACCAAAAAAATATCACCAAACATACATCATATGAAGATGCTTGTGCGCAGCTGACAAGATTATTGTATTTCAAGTAGAAAGGCTCTGTTTTTAAATATAAATACTGAATGAAGTTTTTAGGTGGTTTTAGATTGTTAATTTTGCATACAAACATAGCAGTTTTGTCTAGTGCATATTACTTCATAACTTTGTAAGAAATACAGTTTTGCATAATTTAACTTTATTATTCTATTTGATTCAAAGCCCCATGCCATAATGCAGTAATTAATATGTGGCACTATTAATGAATTATATAATGTTTTCTTAATATCTAGGGGTAAAATATGTTTCAATTTGTTTAAGATTCCAATTTTCTTAGAACACGCATTTGATATTTTTTCAGCGTGCTTTTTCCAGTTTAAATTTGTATCTATAATTAAACCCAAGAAATTAAATTCCTTAACTTGATCAATATTTATATTGTCTATCTTCAGATTTAATATCTCTGTATTTTTCTTTTGAAATATCATAAATTTGGATTTTACTACATTTAGTGATAATTTATTAATCTTGAGCCAATCATTTATCTTAACAAGTTCTTCGTTAATTAAAGATTCTAAATTTCGGTCATGCGTGTTATCACTGAACACATTTAGTGTACTTGACAAAGTTGTGTCGTCTGCATAAATGAGAAAGTTAAACATTTGACTTGCTTGTGCAAAATCATTTATGTATATGATGAATAATAATGGTCCTAAAATTGAACCTTGTGGTACACCTGTTGTTATTGATAACATATTTGATTTGATATTGTCAATTTCCGTGTATTGTTTACGATTTTCTAGGTAGCTGCTGAATAAGTTGAGATTTATTCCATGTACACCATAATATTTCAATTTATCAATTAAAATTATATGATCAATGGTATCAAAAGCCTTGGAGAGATCTAAATATATATTAATTGGTATTTCATCTTTATCCAGTTGTGTTATTATTCTATCTATTAATTCTAATGCCGCATATTCTGTTGAATGTTTCGGTCTGAAACCATATTGATGATCAAACAAAAGCCTAGAGTCTCTTAAATAAGATGATATTGTTCAAAAATTATTTTTTCAAGTATTTTTGAAATAGCTGGTAGAAGTGATATGGGCCTATAATTACTGAAAACAGTTTTCTCACCTTTTTTATTAACAGGAATTACCTTTGCAATTTTTAGTTTATCAGGGAATATTCCTGTTGTTAATACTTGATTTATTAATAATGTTAAAGATTTGGTTAGTGCTGGTTCAAGAATTTTTAGTAATTTAGTGGAGAGACCATCATATCCACAGCTACTTTTGTTAGGTAAATTGATTATTGTCCTCTTTATAATATCTTCTTCAACATAGCTAAATGTGAAATTTCTCTCTACTATTTTATTTAGATAATATGTATGTTCACGAGTGCCTTTATATTTTATATTACTTGCCAGATTACTACCTATATTACTAAAAAAATCATTAAATTTGTTTACAATTTTTGATTTATCTGTCACAATAGAATCAGAGTCTTTAAAATATTTGGGAAATGATTTGTTAGTTTTATTTCTAGAAAGGATTTCATTTATAGTTTTCCAAGTGTTTTTTATATCAAATTTAAAATTATGAAAACATTTATCATAGTAGATTTGTTTTGCTTTACGAAAACTTGTTTTTAAAATGCTATTGTACGTTTTTAAATTGACCAATAATATGGCATATTCGGAAGATTCAGGATTAGTGAGTTTTATTTGTTTGTAAAGTTTATCTCTGTATCTTATTGAGGTTAGCAGTCCTTGGGTTATCCATGTAGACTTCTTATGCTTGTATTTGTTAAATTTCACTAATTTGCTAGTCATATATTTATTTTTAGCTTGGTTGATTTCATCTATGATAATATTATAATTATAATTTGGATCAGTATTTGGGTTTGTGTCTAATTTTGTGTATATATCAGAGGAGTGAAGATCATTTTTTACCTTTAACATAGCCTCTTTATTTTGTACATTAACTTGTATGAATTTTGTAGTATGATCCTCTTTAAGAGTGGTATTCACAAACATAAAATATGGCTGATGATCAGAAAATTTCTTAATTAGTATTCCTGCTGTACTTTGTAAAATACGTTTTGTTAAATTACAAAAGAAGTCAATAAGAGTACCAGTCCTTGTTGTGAACCTTGTAGGAAGTGTAATTTGGGGGAAGAGACTGAATGAAGTTAACATATCAAAAAAAGTGCTACAGTGTTCTTGTTCATTTATTTTTAACATATTTATGTTATAATCCCCTGCAAGGATAACACTGTTGTTTTGGTGACATGGCAAAGTTGATATTACAGTTGAAAATTCATTTATGAATTTGTTATAATTTTCCATTGAGGGCCTTGGAGGATGGTAAATGTTTCCTATAATGACTGGCTGCGATAATCCTCCTCCAGTTATTTGTATTATTTGACCCTCCCAATGCTCATACATATTCAAATTCATCTTTACTTCATAGTCAAAACGATTATCTATATATATTAACAATCCACCTTTACTACTGCAGCTTTTTTCTTGTGAAATGCAGTCATATCCAGTTAACTGGATTAATGACAAGTCATCATTCTCAGATAACCAACTCGCCTGAAGGCATATTATGCTGAATTTAAAGTTTAACGAGGATACGTCATTTACATATGCCTCAAGTTCACTAAACTTTGCATTTATGGACTGTATATTTGAACTTAAAATACTTAACTGTTTTCCTTGTTTTTTGGCTAATGAATTAAATTGATCAAAGTCATAATATGATGATCGGCGTATTATTGGCAATTCGTTATTTCCGTCAATAGTATTGCCTGCGTTTAAAATATTATTTAGACAGTTATTTGTAACACCACCTGTAAATTGGAGAAACGTTTCGTCAGTTACCATTTACCTGTAATTTAAATTTTACTGAAATCATCTTGTTTTCAATGTATAAAAATATTTCGTTAACAGTAAGTGCCTTTCGGGTTTTGGTTTCACAAACGGTGCATGTTAAATAGCTGCATACAACTCCACAGATAGAAACAAACAGTTTTTGTTTGGCAAAAAATATAAAGAAAATAGTAGAATACAAAATGTGCATAATAGTGACATAATAGTTCAACACAATTGCATACATAGTTGACTGAGTAAGAACCATTGTCAACAACGAAAACACAATTAAGCAAAACATAACCAGTTAATTAGTATGAATACAGTAAAGCGGGTCTCATTAATAAGTATTAAAATGTTATAATAATTATCCCATTTGAATTAATGTGAAAACAATTTTTATACCTGCATCGGCATACTTTGTGAACGTAAGCCTTTAACGGTATAAGTGCGTGTCAAATGTCACACAGCCTGCTTGTCGAGATCACGAATGTTCTTGATTTGGGACACACGACTGGCGTTGTCCCGTATCAGGATATTTCCATCAATGCTCCAGGTTTCCTTGATCTTGCCGTTCTTCTTGGCCTTGCGATACTCGTAGAGGAGGTGCGAACGTGTCTTTGTCAAGTCGTCATTGACAAAGACTGGGTGCGTCGTCAGTGTTGTTGACGGTCCCGGCGCTGGCTGCGTGAACTTGATGCCTCTTCTTGCCGTGAAAACACGGCGTCTTGTTCTGTACGTGGCGAGTTTGATCAGGATCTGTCGAGTTTTGTCCGGCAGCTTGGGTCCGACACGATGCACACGACCAATCTCCTCAACCGTCAACGGAGGGAGGAGCGTCGAGTTGACGACTCGAAGCGTCTCCTGCAAGACGTCCTCCCCCTCTCGTTCCGGAATTCCTGAAATTCTCAGGGAGTTCCTCCTGGAATACTGTTCCAGGTCATCGGCCTTATCCTCAAGGTCTTGCACTTTTGTCGTCAGATCTAAGATCTGCTTGTCCTTTGCCATTATGATTGTGCGTAGCTCAGCTACCTCGTGCCGTAGTTCGTCCACGAGCAGTTCTTTTAATTTGTTGGCCACTTTCGGCTCACAAAGAGCCTCAAAGAGGTCGGAGGTGAAGTTTGTGGTCGACGCGGTCGACGCCCCCCTTGATCGGCTCATTGCGCTGTTTGGCTTCGACGGGGACAGGTGCAGAGTATTGTGTCTGGCAGGTACTCAAGCGTGGCGGGATCGTCGGCGTGGCACAGGCGATAATATATTGATTCTAGGTCATGTACAAATGTTCCTTCTTTCCAACACTACCAACGCATTCCTAATAAGGAAAAAACTAGCCAAATCTCCTTACTACAACATCACTGCCACAGTGTCCATGTTTCACCTTTCTGTTAAAACTACCTCCTGTCAAACGTACTTACTTCTGAGGACCACACCGCTGGTCACTGTCACTCACACATGGTCCCGTGATGATCTTTACAAATCAGTAAGGATCTTACGGTTACGACAAGTATTGGCGGAGATATAAGTTATTAAACTTTGCATTTACACAGAGATGTATAGGAGAATTCATCATAAAAATGTGATTATCTCGAAATGTTGTTTTCTTGTATGTAAAAGTTGTTTTCATACCCATTATGGCAAAGTTATCCTGTTTTCAAAACCAAACACGTATTGTGTGTATGTCAGTATACATAACATGTTGCCATGGTTCACAATCTATGACCACACAAAGTATGCCCGATGGGGACCTGTGTATCTTGCGGATATGAAACTGCTTGAAATGACAGCACCACAGGTCTAAGCAGAGTTCATGCAAGGGAACTTCGTTGTGAAGAGAACCAAAAGACGATTCAACCAATTTCCAGCTGACCAGGCAACTGAGTGGATAAACAAGCCATGCAAGATGCAGAACTGCATCATAGGCATTACAAGAAATGCCCAAAGTAGGGACAAGCTTTGTGTCACCTGGGCCGAACGCTCACGAATCTCACAGGACACGCGATACCTCTTCAACCTGGAAGATGAGGAGGAAGAGGCCACTTCCACCCGCAGTGACAGCCTTCCTTCCAAGGTGAAGCGTGGTGCTGAAGACGTGAAGAAGCTTATCACACAGCTTACACGTTTGGACGTATTCGGAGTAAACACTGCTTTGAGAGAAGAAGAAGATGGAGACATGGATTCGATAAGTGGCGACATACCCTTGTTATCTTTGGCATCCAAAGATTTTGCCCCGACTGACGTGGTCAGTGATCTCCTAAGAGCTGAAGAACGGGGGAAACTGCATGTTATCACCAACGTGAAGCAACGCCTAACTGAGAAACTGTGGGGTTTCATGATGTGCTTAAGAAGCATCGCTCGAAAACCTTTGCCACTCTGTACAAAGCAACCGTGACTACCAAACACAATGTACAGAATACTGTCAAAGCCGACAGAAAACATCTGCAGCGATTACTCAATGCTGTCACCGCGGGTCGAACAGTTGAAATGGGGAGTATCCTGAAGCATAAGCTGTCCCCAGTCCCACTGTCTCTGGTCAAGCATGGAGGCGACATGAACTTGACACAAACGTCAGTGCTAATCAATGTCCTGGCGGATGGCATTCCTATACCCTCGGCAATTCCAGAAGCCAACATGAAGACGTGTGTGAAGATTGACGGTCATGGCCTGATCCAAGCTCTTGGAAAACTACATGGGTGTCGGACATTTGGCGACTATGCCGACGTATTCTTGAACAATGTCACAAGTCACTTCATATGTCACAAAACAAGAGTTGATGTAGTGTTTGTGGCTACACCGGGCAATAATCGATCAAGGCAGTGACAAGGTCAAGGCGAGTGGGGAAGAAGAGGCCAATTCGTAAGGTCATCGAAGGACGAAATGTCCCACTTCCACAGGTATAGAGCAACTTTATTGCATCTGATGAGAACAAGGCCGTTCTCGCCAGGTTCTTGACCGAGATCGTCGTGAGAAAGGATACAGTTCTACCAGAACAATGTGAACTTGTAACAGGAGGCAGATTCTCTTGTGCTACACATGCGAGGTCAACACGGAGGAGCGAAGTCAAGCTTCAAGGAAACCATGAAGAGGCAGACACCAGGCTGGTACTCCATTCGTGTGAGGCAGTGAACCAGGGATACAAAAGAGTGTTGGTCATCTGCAGAGATACGGATGTCATGCTGCTTTTAGTCCACTTTATACCAGCACAAACAGCAGAAGTGTGGATGATCTCTGGAACAGCAAAGAAGAGGAAATGCTATCCAATACATCCGCTGTCTGAGAGACTTGAAAAACCTCTGAGGGATAACCTGCTGGGCTTCCACGCGTTCACAGGTTGTGACACAACGTCAGCGTTTAGTGGCCATGGCAAGCGGTCTTGCTGGACAACTTTTCAGAATCTTCCGCATTTCTTGCAGGGGATTGGTCGTGATGGAGAACTCGCACCATTGAACAATTTGTATATCACTTGTACGGCACACATGAGCAACAAACCGTCGACAATGCCAGACTCCAACTCTTCGGTAAGGGCAAGCTTGGTCTGGAGATGTTACCCACAACCAGAGACGCCCTGGAACTTCACACCGCACGCGCCAACTATCAAGCAAAGATCTGGTTGCAGGCAGACCAGGAACATATAGACATCCCTTCTCCCACCGACATATCTGCATGGATGATGGAGTCAAACTGCTTGAAAGCGGTATGGACAAGACTGCCTCCTATTCCAGATGCGTGTCTAGAACTGGTCACTTGTGGATGCAAGGCTAAGTGCAGAACGGCCCGATGCAGTTGCTTCAAAACGAACCTCAACTGCACGTATGCTTGCGGGTGTGATGGGGTGGACTGCTGCAACCCAGCTGGCCAACAGACATGGGAGGAAGTGAATGTGACACGTTATTGAACATCATAGTGCACATGGGAACATTAGAGTAAAACGACCAAGTGTTCAACACAGTTCTTAATTAAAAACCGTGTTTTTGAGAAAAACGTACGTTTGTGTTTCGTTATCCTATACTTTAACATTGTAAAGTGAATGTTTACTTGTCAATTACACTAGTTAAATGCAAGTATGTGATCATAAAAATTACTTCATTGGATAGATCTATTGATTGTGGTCCAAATTAATAAAAAAAACAAAAATACAAATTTTGACCTTTCTCGTCCTTGAAAATGACCTTCAAATTCAAAATCAAGGGTGGCATCCACCCACACCTTTTCCCACATGCTATGAGTGATCCATCTACCATAGTTTCATGCTATTAACAAAAAATGCCGATGAAAGTTTTATATCACATATTGGCTGGTCCACTAACACATGCAAAGGCAAAGTAGGTAATTTGTATACAATATTCATGTCAACATTCCAGAGTATTCCATATGTTACGGGTCGCATGGCAACCTTAAAGTGGAGTTATATACATTATATAAAGACCCAAAGTCTTGTTAAATTTTGGCAAGGTAAAACAAGGTCAAAGTAAATCATGGCATTATATTTTTTACTAATTATTTTAGGTGACTTTGCTGCTATACCATGGGTATATGCTATCTATACTAGAATAAAAATGAGTGTCTAATAGTAGTATAGTATTTTCTTTACTGATTTTAGCCAAACAGTTTGCTTTAGGCTTAGGCAAAGGCTAAGGCTAAGCCGCAAAGGCTGACTAAGGTCTAAGGCTAAGGCTAAATTAGGACATTAGCTATTAAGGCTGGCATCGCATCCTGTATCATCATGTAGTTGAGCTGATACTGTCTGTAGGAAACATTGTTAGAAAGACGTTCTGCAGTTGTAACGTAGGACATATTTGTATAATGATAATTGTAGTTAACGTAATTAAAGTAATTAATCCACATCACACATTGTTAATAATGATCTGAAAACGGAAATGTTGACCGAGACTTGTGTGGCTTGATTTTTGCCGGACATCAGACCTTTTGAGGTTTTGGCGGCCTTTAGGTTTATCGACGCCCTGCGCTATTCGCCCGTGCTTATTAATACACTTCATTAATAACATCTCAACTCAACGGAGTCCATTAGTATTATATTTTAATTGGCAAATATTCGTGAGTACATCCATTAAAGTAGTATTGCAAACGGTGTTACCAGGCAAAAAGCATAGCAATGCTAATAAGCTAACAAATCTATTACCTAGCACTACCACATATGGTGCAAATAAATGTTATTTATATAATTGTGTTGACAATTTGTAGGATGTAACAAAGTTCCACCAATCCAGGTACACCACATATTCTTGCAACAAAAAATGTGTCCCCGAAGATATGTTGTAATACACCAACACATGCCAGTCATTATGAAATGAGCGATCTACAAATATATGTTGTAATACACAAACACATGTCAGTCATTATGTAATGAGCGATCTACAAATACATGTTTTAATACACCAACACATGCCAGTAAGTATGAAAGGAGCGATCTACAAATATATGTTGTAATACACTAACACATGTCAGTCATTATGAAATGAGCGATCTACAAATATATGTTGTGATGCACTAACACATGTCAGTCATTATGAAATAAGCGATCTATAAATTAAGCAGCGCATACGAATGTATACCTTTACACTTTCTGAAATACCCCTAATTTCTAACTCCATGTCAACTGGGCAATTATCCTGACTGAATTAATATTGCTCATCGTCGACGTGTGTGAATTTGATAACACACGAAGTCTGTAACCGAATACACATTGTTGTCCTATTGAACGAGAAGCTAAGCGGTGAACGAGAAGCTAAACGATGTGTAGGCCTGTATATATATCGGGAAGCAGAGCAGCCAGACACGACAGCACGGTGTCACTGTTCGGTTGACGCCGGACTACGCTGACTAGTTCGGCTTGACGAGCAGCAGTAACACCAGAAGACCGAACACAACCGCCACGTTCAGGGAAAGGTGGACGGAACTTGCACCTGAAGGAAACGATGTCAAGACATTAAGTTACTGTAGTGTGAACAGGGTTGTATATGATGCATCAAACCCTGCATTGTCATATTGCATTTGAATGAGGGAGGTAATTGAGCAAAAAAAGGAAAATTGTAACAGCTCGTCAGTTTCATATAAAGCTCAGTACAGGAATGTATCGTAATAAGTCTCCTCGAGCTCGATTGACTTGTTCCTTTGCAAATAACGTTTATATCTGTTAACTAGCCGAGGTAGCCAGCGATTGTTTTGGGAAACAGCAGTCACCTCGCGCTAAGACGAGTGTTATCTCCTGATAGTTCGGTGGCAGGGCATTTAAATAGAAAACCTTGCACTATCTGTGTGCAATCTCTTTTTTTTTTCATTTTCGATAGTTCTTAGTGTTTAGATGAACTTTGGGCTGGGTGGCGCGATTAGCTGCTGACCGCTATGAGCTTTTTCAAAATCAAACATGGCCGCCAAGGTAGCCATCGCACGGAATCAGATCTGGATTTCGTAATAAGTTATGTTCTAAGTACAGCAAAAAGATGATGTTGCCATCTATGAGTGCTTTTAGGGCGAGGAATACAGTTATAGGCCATATCCTGGGATAAAATCTACCAGCTGCCCCTTAATAACAAATGGTTGATGCTCTTTCAGATGATGATACTGGCAACATATTTAAATATATTGTAAGAGTATATGACATAAAACAAAGCCTTTAAATGTGCCATTTTACGGAAACTCCCGAGGATGCCGGTTTGGGCATGTTGCTCCGATGTGACGTCAGTTGTGGTTTTGGCATAATATCGCGCAGTCGCACGTTGTCGTGTAAATAACGCTGAGAACGCTGGCAAACGTCGGCAACTTTGTCCACAACTTACTCGTGCATTTCCCGAAAACAGAGTTTTCCAAGCTCCAGCTCCCGTTTAATATCAATTTATAAATATGTCATCAAACTTTTTATTTCGGGGTTGTCGTTATATTGCATAATACATATGTACAGATACATTTTTTCACTTATTAGAATTTCATGAGACAAAATATTACCTTTGATAGGTTATTTAACACTTTAGGACCATCTTGATAACGTAAATCCAAGATGGCCCCAAGCTGACAAGTAAAACACCGAAGTGGTGGTGAAACCACACACAATCAATTACAGGTACAGTAGAACGATTATGTTAGCAACAATAGTTGTGTTTTCAAGATTAAGTTGCTTTCCCGTTTGGCAGTAATCTTCAAGGCGTAAATCCATAAGATAACAATAAAAACCTATAATCTGTCGTGATTTTGTGTTTACGGGCTCGTAAACTTATTATGATCATACCAGAAATCTTGGCCCTCCATGCTTTAACTAGTTGTGAATCAGTTGCGGTGAGTAACATCAGTTGCTGTGGCTGAAGAGGCCATACACTGGATCAGCTCGGATAACCGTCGACAGGTTTTATGGCCGTGTGCTACCATGACACGCTGCTCTTCCTTGATGGAGGCGGCCGTCTGCGAAGAAGACAGGGACACCACCAGCAGCACCAAAGCTGTATAGTTTGCCCTCAACAACTGAAGCATTTGACCATAACGTACACCGAGCACACTATCAGCTCGCTCAGTGGTAGGTAGAATGCTCTGAGAGATGCCTCACCCCATGGAATATTGAAGATAGAGTACTGTACACTCCCGAACACGAGCTCAAGCTGGTCAGGTGTGGCAGCGTATCGTCGCAATCCAAACACATCCTAGTGAGGCCGCTAGGTCACATGAACAATTAGGGCCAGTTGCTTGCATTGTCTTTTAACATTAATTACTTAGAACCAATACCTGGCAACCGTGTGAATGTTTCTGCCATGCAACATATTGCATTAGCCCCGTCTACATGATACGATCAAGAATGGCGATACATCTGGTCCGACGGTTTCACAAAAACTAAATAATACATATGCACCGTCAAAGAGACACGTGTACACTGATTATATGTAATTATATATATATATATATATATATATATATATATATATATATATATATATATATATATATATATATATATTTGCGAAATGAGTCTTACATTAGAAGGGCAAACATTTGGAATGGAGAAGTTAAGTATGTGGTAGTTACTAGAGAGACATATCTTAGTGCTGTTGTTCCATTCGTTCATCGATTCTCTACATGTGTCACACTTGAGATTGTCACCGCAGAGAATATCCTCTTTGCCAGCACGCGAGTATTCCTTGTTACTCCTCGTGCACGTGGCTCCCCCTACTGCGTTAAGTTTAACTGTAATACAAATCACACAAAATATTGTTATTGCATGACATATTGTATTTCTAACTATATGTAAGACAGTTGTGGTATGATATAACATTATCATGCTGACGATTGTTAATGCATTATTACTTTGATATTATTGAGGCCAGGAGAGCAATGATCATATGTGTATGCGGTCATGAGTAAGAATAGAGTGTAATGCTAATGAGGACATATACCAGAGAGCATAAAGGGGAGAGATGTCACTCAGCCGGTGGCATTTTGGATTTTGAACTGGTGGCGCACCAAGCGGCTGGGTGTCATGCAAGTTCATAAGCAAACCGGCGTGCTTTCATTCATTTGGTTAAAAAGCGATCGACTGCTCGTACGTTGACTTGGGGTGTGTGGGGGTGGGGGTGGACATGTAAAGATAAAAAAATGATATTTTTATGCGCCAAATATATAATATTTTAAGGACATTTCACGGCTACATTATGATAGGATTCATGAAATCTCAGATATGATCATTATGCCTGGTTCTTTCTTTGCCATGTCCACAGACAACCTCTCCCTGTCAGCTGAAGATATGCTGCAGTCAATAATTGTGTCCATAGCCTGAAAGTGCATTTTAAAATTTGTTGAAATTTTCCGGTTTTATATATACATCTTGATACATGTACTGCCTATGGACACACAATTGGTCCATTGTAAATTTGAAAGGATGTATGTACAGTAAATTATGATGTAGCCCTAAGTGTCTTTTTCTACTACTTTCAATCTTTGTATTCTAGTCATATTTACTTCTTGTTTTGGTACACATGATGTTTAACATCTCACCTAAACATGCAAAACCTACACCCGCCCAAATTGCCAACACCATCATATATGCCTCCCTGTGGTTTATGTGTTCCTCTATTTTAATACTTTGTCATACAGTTGTGTGTGCGTTAAATTATGTGTCTATTCCTAGTCATATTCATAACTTGTTTTCATGATATGTTTAAATTGTATTTTTTTTACACCATTGCATACTTTTGTATTTTTAATGTCTGAAGGCTCCACCTCAACAGTTTTATTACTGAACGTGGATTCCTTAATAAATCAATCAATCAATATAATTCAGTTCAGACAGTTACTGTCCAATCCCAATTTTTAGAAATATTTCATTCCTATTCTGAAACAACAAAAACATGAACAAAAAAGACATGGGTACAATAATACATTTATTGTAGGCATTAATAGCATGGGTACAGATATTAAAGTTAGTATACAGTTCAAATGAGCCCAAAAACATGCCAATTTGGTTTGATTTGCCAACATTTGCAGAATGTATTCAACATCATCTTTCATTTATCAAATACATATCATTTTGTAATCAAGCCACTTCAAATGAGTTTATTTTTGACACACACGTCTACAAATAAATAATGCCTGCACATGTCCATCTATGTTTAGAATTAATGTAATTTCGCAGATGAAAGATACATATGATACATACAACCTGTGCTGTATATTGATACATGATAGTCATCATGCGCCACACAAAAAGTAAAAGAATATGTGCCAGTATTAAAATGTCAATACATTGTTAGCTACATGTACATTTGTTCACAATATTCATTATAGTTAGTCTTCAGTTTCATTGAATTGGCATAGTTTGCAATTCATATCGTGTGACTGCAAAATATAGCCAAAATGTTGGTTGCCATTTACAATATTTAGTGTCCAAATGACATACAGAATTATTTCGGTGTTCTCACATAAACGTTACAATTATTGAAACATACTAATGTTATCAGTTGATTATGTAAAACACATGTATAACCCCTCTTATACATTAGTCCAGCCAGGGCTATATGTATACTGTATGGTGATGTACTATATATCTAGTCAACTGTCTCAAGCAATTTACAACAATACAATCATCTGGTCTGACATGAATATAATCAAGAACATTGATTTTACCAGGACTGAAGTATCTTGCTCAACTACATGCTCAGAAGATTAAGTTCTATCCTTGGGGGGCTTGCGTTCGTTCTGGCGATCTGATTGATTGCAGCTGAATAACGTGGGAACTGCATCCCATACCAGCTTGTCACGGCTGTTGGCATTCATAAACTGTGACTCGGTGAAGTGTTTAGCGCACATCCGGCAGTTGTTATAGAGATACCCGCAGTCTCTTTTCAACAGATCTTCTCTTCTAGAGTTTATAACCCATCGCTTACTCCTGAAATAAGAAGTGCAAAAACATTGAATTACAGCCAGTATTACACATTTATTGCTAATATTTTGCCAAGGCACCTATTCTATTATCTATAATTTAGATACACCATGTACATGTACAAGGACCAGTAGGCCAGTCTGGATACATGATACAGTGTCAGTGATATTTACTCAGCCCACCACAAGATCCGCTGGGACATACTGTTAATTTATTGTCATTAATAACCACCACCCCCTCCCCCCCCCCCCCCCCAGCCGACGACAGTACTATTACTTGGCCCAACTACTACTAAACCCGTCCCAGCCATACGGAGTGTTTTTGTTTACATCACCAGCTGACATCCAGTCTGACACTGACTGGGGGGGGGGGGGGCGTGTCGAGGCGTTGCATTTATGTGTGTTATGCATGGTATTTCTTTTTAGTTTGTATTGATTTAATGCCTACCTGTCTTTATCTTTCGGGAATCTGAAGAATGAAAGCTCTGCGTTGACGCTTTTGTTGTTGTTGCGCGCAGCCAAAGGCTGAGCAAAACGAACCGCCGTGCCTGGCGTACGCCATGTTGATCTGACTTTTGAAACCCAGCCGCTTGGTTCGCTGCGGTCTGTTTTAAAAATGGCGCCCAATGGGAAACAGCGCATGTGATTGGTCTTCCTTTAATTGTCTTTGCATATACTATAATAATGCCCATTGAATGGCATTATTATAATCAGCAGATGACAATAACCAATTAAACATATCACAAGTACACGTTGAGACATATTTACAATTACGATTGCGGTGTGGGTGATTAAATATTACGCTACATTTACGACAAATTCGATATTTTAGGGTACCAATCAAGGTAGGTTGGAAGTGGGTATTGACACCCATCGTTTTCACTTTTATCAATTTGAAATCATCTTCAATGGCCTCGAAAGCATGAAAACATGGGTTAGTAGAGTTGTGGGGAGTCACAAGTGGATATGGTCCATGGCCTAGTAATTACATGGGACGTTTCTGCACGGTCTCGGTGTAAACACCCATATGCCATACGTGGCTTCTTGCTGTGATCGCATTTGATACCACGGCACCTTTGTACGTGGTACAATATTTCACTAAGCTGAGACTTACCTTCATTGCTAACGCAGGCGGTATTAGTGTATTCTACTCCATAGTGATTACGGTATTTGTAGGTATACTCTCTTTTCTCGGCACCACAACTGCATGTGCCATTGACACACAAATAACCTCTGTTCGAGTAGCGATCATCGTCACAATCGTCGTCCTTTTCACAACGATCCCCTTCCTTGGCTGAATAAGTAACAAGATACCAATATCAGCTGGCTTGCGCGCCAAAGTGCAGTAAACAATGTAGTTTTCATAATCAACCGTTCGTCGCATCCATTAAATTTATATTCATATATATTAACCATATTTACCATATCATATTTAGAAGAAAACAATCATTTAATGACGTCCACTCATGTTACCAAATTTAGTCAATTTGTTTCTTCCGGATTTAGATAAAAATATAACATTTTGAGACTAGAATCCTCTTTTAAAACAAGTTTTGGCAAAATTCATACGACCATATATATCTGTCTAACGGCAAATGTAATGGGCGATTTAGCCAAAAGATCAAGTAAACTGGTAAGTAAAGAAATTCACTTTCATCATTCAATGGGCCGTAATCGGCTGGGCAAATTAATATAGGATTCATCATCGTTGTGCAGCCATAGTTTCCTGTGGTTGGGCAAAGGCCTCAGCATGCTGTTTTCACATCTGCCTGTTTTTGCGCGATCTGTTACATGATGGTACCCTTTCCATACTTGACTAGTTCGTCTATCCAACGTCTCGTCGGTCTTCCTCTAGATCGTGTCCCTTCGTAATGCTTCAAGGTGGTTGACGCGATGTCCATCGGTTACATTGTATTTTACTGACGTGCCCTACCCAGGTCCACTTCCTTTTACCAAGATATTTGTTTTGCTATCCAGGTAAGTGATCTGTAGCATATTTTTCCGTTGTTTTGTTTCTACAATTTTGTTCGTTGCTTGTTTTGTGAATGTCCATGTTTACGTTTGGTGATTGGTGTCCAGTCGGCCGTGATTCTTCGTTGAAGACCTTTCTTATCTTTATTTTTCTTTGCTTTTTGCTGTGTTGCTTTCCCAAATA
>OZ024857.1:45479031-45504031 GCA_964017155.1 Oasisia sp. SBJ-2009
TTAAACTTTCACTGTTTAGTTGTGATGTCGTCTTACACAATACATCTACGCATAAACAGATGTGTTTGAGATGTTATGCGGAAGGTGAAGTTGTATTACAAGAAAGTAGTCTGAAAATACACTAGGTTGTATCATAGACAATGGTGTATTGTATAGCCCCCTTTTTACCCAGTTAGTCGCGCCGCATACAAATGTTCCTCGGAAGTGACTTGCCTCCTCTCACATGCCTGTAGGTGTGAGTGTGCGTGCGTGCGTGCGTGCGTGCGTGCGTGCGTGCGTGCGTGCGTGCGTGCGTGCGTGCGTGCGTGCGTGCGTGCGTGCGTGCGCGTGTGTGTAGGCCTGTATGCACGACACGTATGTATATATGCAAGTATGACGCATGCATCCATATATGTGTGTATATGTACGAACATATGAATGATTCGTCAAAGTATAAATGCGCATTACTGCATAGCGTATAGAAAACGTTTTTGTAAAAGTACAGATGTTAACGCATAAGTTTATGATAATTGTCAGCACTCACATTTTACTTGGAATATAATGTTACTATAAATCTAATTAGTTTGTCTTCAGTTCTAATGCAAAATGGCCATTATTGGCGGTGTTCTTTGCTGAATGATACGTAGCTCTGCAAAGCTTAGTATTTGGAAATTACTTACTTTTCTTACACTTGCGATTTATGTACTGGTAGTCGACTTTGCAATCGCACCGCCCCACCTTGCAGAAGTCAGACTTGTAACAGTGGCTATTGTCAAACTTGCAGTCAGAATTCTTCGTGCAGTTGCTGCTAAACTCACCTTCTCCTGTAGAAAAGGTACAAATATCACGGGCTGTTCGTTAACTCTCCATGGTGATTATTGTGAAGAGTTGCTTACAATTGCTTTCAATACATTAAAATATTACGTTTTTTAAATCACTGTCACGGATTATGGCGCACTGCAGTCACGTGATTTGCGCTTGATATAAAAACATGCCTCAAAAGTATGTTTGCCACGTGTTAATTTGCGACAAATAATTTTGCTGAAATATTATATACGTTTTTTTGCTCACAGTGTCCTATATATACCATATCTTTTTAACGCCCGGAAAAATGTAGACGCTACAACGTAATAATGAGCGACATGGCATAGCAAAATTTTGACAACAGTCGACTCAAGTACTTGAACGAACACTGCGAAACAACAGTAACATAATTAATGGGGACACATCCCACACAGAGACGGAATTGGGGAAACATGCTACACATACATTCGCGCGCTCACACACACACACACACACACACACACACACACACACACACACACATACGCGCACGCTCACACGCTCACACACACACACGCACACACTCGCGCGCGCCCTCATACAAACACACATACGCACACACACACACACACACACACACACACACACACACACACACACACACACACACACACACACACACACACACACACATACACATACGCGCACGCACGCTCACATACGCACGCACACACACTCGCGCGCACACACACACACACACACACACGCTCACGCACGCACGCACGCTCACACACACACACACACACACACACACACACACACACACACACACACACACACACGAATAAACTACATAGCCATATGCCTACACGTACCATGACCATAGCTGTACTGCACACACACCGCCATCAAGACCACGACCACCAAACACGCCGTCTATAACAAGTGAAAGACTGACATGAAAACACGACCACAATATTGACATGAAAACACGAGCACTATACGCCAAATGTTTTTTTTGGTGAAAAGTGTGTACCCGGATCTACGGGACATTTTGTATCATTGGGCTTAGCGTAGATTCTTACCCAAGGGTGTTTGAACCTTAACCTGTGTTAACTTAACCCAGAGACATTGTTAAGCTAATTCGGGTTAAAGTAGCCTCGATTACCCAGGTTCCGTGAGGTAACAGCACTTTTTAGGGAGGGAGGGAGGGAGGGAGGGAGGGATGGAGGGAGGGAGGGAGGGAGGGAGGGATGGAGGGAGGGAGGGAGGGAGGGAGGGAGGGAGGGAGGGAGGGAGGGAGGGAGGGAGGGAGGGAGGGAGGGAGGGAGGGAGGGAGGGAGGGAGGGAGGGAGGGAGGGAGGGAGGGAGGGAGGGAGGGAGGGAGGGAGGGAGGGAGGGAGGGAGGGAGGGAGGGAGGGAGGGAGGGAGGGAGGGAGGGAGGGAGGGAGGGAGGGAGGGAGGGAGGGAGGGAGGGAGGGAGGGAGGGAGGGAGGGAGGGAGGGAGGGAGGGAGGGAGGGAGGGAGGGAGGGAGGGAGGGAGGGAGGGAGGGAGGGAGGGAGGGAGGGAGGGAGGGAGGGAGGGAGGGAGGGAGGGAGGGAGGGAGGGAGGGAGTGACTCTTACCAATTGTGCACGACTCATGTTGCTGACCGTAGTTGGCTCTCTGTCAGTCACTGTTCCACCTGTCTGTCTGTGCGTTTGTCTGAAATGGGTGCATGGTGTTATATTGCAGTTCTCTGTAAATACAATGAGGTCAAACGGTACACACATTTGCTATGCTATTCACTGCGACCTAGAGCTGGAGGTCGTAGCCGAAAGCGAGCGAACGAAGCGTGTGCACCTTGCGCTACTTACTGGACGACGACAATGGCGTGATTTATTTCACTATTTCACTGCGTGCTCAACTCATGTATTACCCCGGCATACATGAATGCACTAGAGACACACACAGAGAAACAACAGAAGGTCCAGGTTTGCGAAAAACAACCTAGTAATAAGAATCGTGTGGGCTAAGGGAGCTAACAAGAGAAGAATGGATGAACTGAGAATGGAGGTTGGAGTGAAGTCATATGTACAGTGATTATGTCTTTAATTATTTCTTTCATTATCTGACCCACTATACTTGTTATACTGACTGGTCTGTAAGTTTGTGGCAATGTTTTACTTCCTTTCTTATGAATTGGCTATATGTTTGCATGTTTCCATTCTATGGGTAGTTTGCCTGTTGTTAGAGATGTGTTAAATATAGTTGTTAGTGGAATACTGATGCAGTCTGCGAATTCGTTTAAGACCCTGGGTTGAATTATCTGCGAAAGGATAGTACTGAGAAGGAAACTCGTACAGAGGCATCCTTATACCCTTTGCACTGTGTAACTCTATGAATCAGGCAGCCAGCAATTGGTCCTTCGTTCCCCACCATCCTAATTTTCCCGGATTGAGGGTATGGTCCCATGGCCCGCCTCTGCCTACGCCACTGGCTTCTGCCACTTCATGACCAGCAACATGCCACGCTCTTTTGTGTATATCCCACAAGACTCCAACAGAAAGCGACAAGTCTATACCCCGATTTGCGAAGCCTTCTTCGAAATGCACCCGTAAAAGACTTGAGTGTCACCATTAGTACTATTTATAAATCTTTGAAAAGAACCAGTTTATCCTTTGTCACATTGTTCACTAAGCAATGATAGTGTCATATGGCGCAAATTTAGGCCTAAAACCAGAGCTAATACATTAGAGTTGGGTCTCAAAACTGATATATTTATAACGTATAAACGAACGAGACATCCGAGAACCGAGCGAGATCGATCGTGTGAGGGGGGGAAAGACCACTCTAATGTATTAGCTCTGGTTTTTAGGCCTAAATTTGCGCCAGCTCCTATTTAATAAGCTATTACAAACACATTCAAGGTGAGTACAAGGCCATGGGCGCCAATAGCAGAGTCACAGAGCTGAGACAAATAGATACAAAAAACCAGACAAGACAGACAGACTGGTAGAGACAGACAGACATACAAAGCCGCTGTTCAGCTTGTCTGTTTATATGAAAAGGATATGTCGTGTTAGTATGATGTTATATTGCAGTCCTCTGTAAATACAATGATGTAAAACATTTCAATGCGATCTGGTTTGAAGGAAGAAGTCAACCACCTTTGTTGTAGTCACGTGTTTCAGGTCGGATGTCTCGATCTGTCATACATTGTTGGCAGACGAGACTGTGTCGTTCACAATGACAACATAAAATCAAGTGTGAGTGACCAGACGCAGGAAACACGGCCTCGTAGAAGTAGTTATACATGTAATATATAGGACGGTGAACCTGTGGAACAGGTTGATTCATTCAAATACCTCGGTGTTATGTTAGATGAAAAATTGTCATTTACAGAGCATGTTACAGCCGTGCAAAAACGTCTCAGCAGCGACTGCACGTTCTTCGAAAGTTACGAGCTTTACCGTAGCATAATTGAGCCTCTCATAACCTACTGCAGCACTTGTTACTACCCTGCTCTTTCTGTGAAAAACCGTGAAAAACCGTGACAGGCTTCTGAAAATCTCACACGTTTCTCCCAAGATCATTGGTTCACACCAATGCTCTCCGGAATAATCGACCATGCAATTCTGAAGAAAGCTCGTGCTGTCGCTACTGAGTCTGATCACCCGCTCTCTACGTTCTTCCATGTACTTCCGTCTCAAAGGTGATACCGTTGTATAAAATGTAAAACATCTCGCTATAGCAGGAGTTTTGTGCCTGTGGCCATTAGAATGTTGAATGCTAAATGAGTCATACTGCTGCCAACCGGTTGAACTGTTCTTGTAGTGGATACATCTGGAATTCACTTGCATTTTGTTGTGACCATCCCAAATATTTTAGATACGATCATGAGTTAGTTATACAATGCATATCCTTTTTAAGGACAATAAAGTGAAATTGATTGATTGATTGATTGATTGGCTGGCTGGCTGGCTGGCTGGCTGGCTGGCCGGCTGGCTGGCTGGCTGGCTGGCTGGCCGGCCGGCCGGCCGGCCGGCCGGCCGGCCGGCCGGCCGACCGACCGACCGACCGACCGACCGACCGACCGACCGACCGACCGACCGACCGACCGACCGACCGACCGACCGACCGACCGTCCGACCGACCGACCGACCGACCGACCGACCGACCGACCGACCGACCGACCGACCGACCGACCGACCGACCGACCGACCGACCGACTGACTGACTGACTGACTGATTGATTTGAACAGTCATTCTTTATTTGCCGGACCTCTTTGTTCACTCAGTCAGTAATATAATGAGCGATACATCTAAACTTTACAAGCAGCTGTAAACTCTCCGTGCTTTCGCACATGCCGACGCCGCATATTGATGTCAGTCGACCCCTTCGCTTTACTCAACCGTGAACGCCGCCATATAAGGGAAGGGCGGGTAAAGTGGGCGCCTTAGGCGCCGATCGACCTTTATTTGACATTGATGTACAAAAATTGTAAATTTGTGCTCGTCTACCTATATATTGTACCTATCTGTATATTGACTAAATACGTGCACAGTCTAGTTACTCTATCTTAATAACTATAACACGTTAGACGAGTTTTAAAAAAGACACCGATTTTATTATTTTGTAAAATGTGGAGTCCAACGTGGGCCCCCTCACAACGCTATGCGATGCCACTTAATCGTTGGCGTAAATCTCGCACATAAATCCGTGATGCTCATACCCAGCACATGCATGGTGTGTCCACCGGCCACACTCCCCGCAATACATGCAGCTTTCGCATTTTCTGCTGTTGGAATACAACAATCCGAACAACACAGACAAAGCGAAGTGTCACTGTCTTCCTGGTATGTCTTTTTGACATGTTATCAGCTTGTATGCCGTCTCTTCTTTGAACCGGTTGGTTGTAGTTACGTTACCAGTCTTGTCGTGGCCTCGACGTCTTTCTTGTAAGGGCTGCCAGTAATAATCCAGGTCGTCCCTCTGTAGCTTGTCGCACTGTAGCCCCCACTTTGGCCGCTGACACAGATTATCGGTCGGACGCCATTTTGAGATTAACGCGTTTATTCACTTCAAACTAAAATTGCTCATTCAACTAAATATGGCCTATTACTCCATGGACGACATTTACAGTTGTGTACCTGTATAAGAACCCGATGGCATTTTATGAAGAGGTGGTGTTTGTAAGGCACATCAATTATTTTAAGAAAAGTACCTAAAACACAAATTTGCTACTTACCGTTTTGCATGCTCGCCAAAGAAACAAATCCGACGTTAAATTATGTCCCCTGAAGGGTTTGTAAATACTACTACCGTTGTACTGACTGCATTGCTTACCAGGAATGCTGTGACAGAGGGTGCCACTTTGGCCGAGGAGGCCACTTTACCCGCCCTTCCCCTATATATATATATATATATATATATATATATATATATATATATATATATATATATATATATATAATATGGATAAATGGCGGTGTCCATGGTTGAGTGAAGCGAACCGGTCGATCGACGTCAATATGGGGCGTTGGCATGTGCGATATATACATGTATATACGGGAACGACCTTGAATGCGTTGGGTGGATGAGATAAAGACAATAACTGGGGTGTCGTTAAGTGATTTAAGAACGGCATAAACAAATCGTGACAGGTGGAGGAATATGATCATAATTATCACCTACAGTCGACCTGGATTCGATGGCAAAAGTTGTAATCAAGAACGTGAATATAATCATCGCACACATACGTTTATATACCATACAAAACGTACCTTAGGGCTGAGTGAATCGGCAGCAATGCGGTCAATGTGCCAGTCAGTTTCCTGCGTCCAAACGAGGTCTACGACCGTTAGAGTAGGGGGAGGGTGCCAGTCACAATACGTGTACAAATAACTCATGACACCATTTTACAAAACCAGCTGCAGTGGTGTCGGACTATGACGGAAACATCCTTTCAAAAGCAGGCAGCCGTGTAAAAAGAGGGTCTACGCGACCGGGTCACTGCCCCTTCAGTTGTCATCATTAATAATTGTCCTAGTGGCCTAGAAATTAGATCATGCTGCAAATCAGAAATGCCTGGGAGTGCGTATTCTAACTTGAGAGATGGTTTATGAATGTATCGGGATCTTGTTGAACTGCATGGCTCTGAAATGTCTTATGCGTTTGTTGTAAATTAAGACTGTTTTCACGAGTGTTCTTGTAATAGGGTAACCTGGGGCAAAACGGCCCCTGGGGATAATACGACCCCCGTGTTATCTGCCAAACGAGTGAACACAAACTAACGTTGAATATTGGAACATGATGCTGCTACATAGCGAATACTCTTAGCGACCGCAAGGCCAAACGCTACCAAAAGTAAGTTCACAAACCTTTTTTAAACTTTTGCCTACCCTGTGATCTAATAATCACTCCATGGTAAATTCGATGCTAATATGTCCACCGTGTGATGATTAGCCAGTGACTGGTACTAATGCACTCGCATCTATACACGTTTTCAATGACTTTCATCGAAATGGGAGCGATATTAAAGGATTACATGTGAAGGTAAAACAGTCAGCACTGGTGTGTAAGACGGCCTGTCAAACCGGGGCAAAACGTATGTAAACGCAATAAAGCTGTGATGTATTTATAGCATACACAATGATTTAAATAAAAAGTGCAAGAAAGTCGACGAAAGCAGCGGTGAAGAGGAATGGCCTTGGTTGGTGTCCGGAGAACCATTCAGTTGCAGTCGGCCACGAGAAGTCTGGGTTCAATGCAAAGAGTGCAAGAATTGGGTTCACAGTGAGTGCACACCAGGGCTCCCGTATTTCATGTGTCCCAACTGCGAGTCAGAGTCTGATTAGACAGTAGAGTATCTGCAAACCATTCGTTAATACAATATATTAATGATTTTAAGGATTGTGGTGATGCAAATTCTAAAGCTGATGAGTGTTTTCAGTGACGACTGTAATGATAATGCAGAATATTGCTTTTCATGACAGCTATAATTTGTTGACATATTATAATTAATTATGAGTGGTTTCGATTGATGATTAGGCTGTTGTGTCTGCCGCGAAGTATCTGCATGCCACTACTTTAGTATAATATGTGCAACACTATAGTGATTTTAAGGCCTGTGATGATGCAGATGCCAAAGGTGATCGTAGTGTCGAGTAATACAGACATGAGCTGATAGGTAGGAAACCAGGATGTTCCGGATGTTAGACTAATAGAGCGGGAGAACTGTAGACGTGCAACAAATATTATCAGTATTATGTGACCATGTTGTATTGTCGAAAAAACAATAGAAGACAGACATAACAATGATGAGTCTAATGTAATTCACGAAGAGTGACGCGGATTAGTGATTATTTCTGCTCACGATAAGTGATAATAATAGTAGTAGTTAATGACGTTTAAAATAAATAATGAATAAAACACATTGTTAAACCTAATATTAGAGTAAATAGGCTCGGGGCCGTTTTATCCCAGGCGAGGGGCCGTTTTATCCCAAGCATGGGGCAAAACGGTTGTACATTTTAAACTTGTTATAACTTACGCTTTGGTTATTCAGTCGTTCAGAGACATGCGTCATACACAAAGTATATATACCTCAACACTATTACTGCACAATTATGCATCGACAAGTTATGGATACAAAAATACACAACTTTTCCCTTAAGGGGCCGGGCTGCCCCAGGCTACTTTACTATGCGGATGCAATCAACCGCGACGAGAGCGGACAGAACGAGCTGCAAGATAAACATGGCTGCTCTCACGGCTGGACGCCTGTACTGTCTGCGCCCCAACTTTGATCTTGTGGCCGTTACCCCGACATGTGTAAATCCGGGAGATATGGAAATAAAACCAGTGAAAGATTTATCACCGATTGGTTACTTGTTTTGTAAATTCGCGCACGGAACCTATGTTCATAACAACGGAGAATCCTGACCGGCTACCGTGGCGTTCCCACATTCGGCAAAGGAACTGTTAGTTATAATTTGATTCGGTAGGTGGCATGATGTCACAATCACGCATTCGACAGGTGACATGCAGTAATGGGCTTCCACAAATCCACGTTAGTCGCTAGTAGAAAACATAAGTTTAATTCAAATCGGGGAAAGGAATATCTTTTAGGTCATAACGTAGGGCGTAACATCAGTCACAGATGTCCGTATTTGTAGCATCGCATAGCTTACACTCCATCGTTGTTGATGCACCCGCCTTCACAGTTACACAGAATAGTGCACTTGATTCCTGCTCTGGCACATTTGCAGTTTCCTCTGCACGCCTTTCCACATCCACAGTGGTGGAGGAGGGCACACGATTTGCTGGCGTCGTCTAGAACAGTCCAGAATGGCACCCAGAGTTTCGTGTTCACGTCTTGCGTCCAACCCCACGCTGAAGCATCCGGGACATCTTGGTAGTGCTGCCTTGCTTGTCTCCAGATGTAATCTGCCTTGTACAGAGCTCGCTTTGCATGTTGAAGCAGCGCTTCCTGTGTGGGGGGATGTGGTCGAGCGTCCTAGTACCATGGGTGAAGAGTTGACGTCTCACATCATTCACCCTTGAGCAGCCACTGCTCTTGCTGTACATGACAACAGTCCAGCTTTCAAGGCGTGCCATGTGGATGCAGTCGAGTGTCAAGATATCCGATATCCTACAATGTCTGACTATCCCAAAACTGACACCTCCTGATGATGTTACGGTGAAGGTGTTGGATGGCCAAGCTGTGTTTCACATGGTTCGCCCAACCTACGGAACTAACTACCAGCAATATGTTGTGCGTCACTTCATGCCATTAATTACCAACTCTCTCACAAATTCGACATCATTTGGGACATCTACCCTGATCACAACCTCAAAGCCCAGGCTCAGGCAAAACGAGGCAACCCCGGCGTGACAACCATCGTCGAAGGCTCTACACCTGTACCTCGTGTCTGGAACAAGTTTCTAGCAAATTCAAGAAACAAGGTGCAGCTGTTGAGGTTCCTTTCAAAAGTTGTCATCGAAGCGTCATCTCAGTTCACTGATGTAGTGGTTTGCTCCACGTATGACAATCATGTATTGGTGAATACCTCCGACAGCCAGTCGGTGACTGACTTCGACACGATCATGCCATGCAATCACCAGGAGGCTGATAGCAGGATATTTCTGCATCTTTCTCACGCCGCACACTGTGGATGTGGAAAGGCGTGCAGAGGAAACTGCAAATGTGCCAGAGCAGGAATCAAGTGCACAATTTTGTGTAACTGTGAAGGCGGGTGCATCAACAACGATGGAGTGTAAGCTATGCGATGCTACAAATACGGACATCTGTGACTGATGTTATGCCCTACGTCATGACCTAAAAGATATTCTTTTCACCGATTTGAATTAAACTTCATGTTTTCTAGCACAACATATTTATGTTTTAACTTTATAATTATCATAATGTGATATGCATTGCCTAAATCATATTCCATGACAGAGTCAGCACCACTTGCGCTGTACATGTAGCTTTGATATCGATTCTAGGTGGCAAAGTTCACAGGATATAGCGACATTAGCTTTGAGGGCCACCATCTTGGAAAATGGCGAATGTAAATGTCGGTCAAGGTCAAAAAGTAAAATATTAAAAATAGCTACCCCAACAACTGTCCATATAACATCCCTCCAAATAAATTGTTTAAAAAATATGTAAGCAATTCGATTTTACATGCGCCATGTTATTAAATGGCGGTTGGGAAGGTCGCATTAAGGTCAGGTGTAACATGTTTGACCAATTTGAAATCGCTATCCAGGTACCTATACATTGATACCAAAACCAAGACTCTAGGTGCCATATTTGATAAGATATAGCAACATTAATGAATACGGACGCCATCTTTAAAAATGGCGGATGTGAATGTCGGCCACGGTCAAGAAGTAAAATATTTAAAATATCTACCCCAGTATATGTATATATTGAAAAAGTGTCTGTATAGCATCCCTCCAAATATCTCGTTTTAAAGATATATAAACAATTCGATTTTACAGCCGCCATTTTATTAAATTGCGGTTGTGAAGGTCATATTAAGGTCAGATGTGAAATGTTTGATAAATTTCAAATCGCTATCCACTTAACTATACACTGATGGCAAAATAACGACTCTAAGTATCATACTTGATCAGATATAGCAACATTAGTGAATACGGCCGCCATCTTTAAAAATGGCGGATGTGAATGTCGAATAAGTCCAAATATATCATATTTGATATTATTATTCCCGGATATGTATACAGTAAGCCTAATGTTAATGTTTTATGTGAAACTGTTCATGAAATGTGGAAAAGCAAGTTTTTTATTTTCGATGGCAGCCATTTTGAATATTGCAGAAAATGGTGGAAGCATCAAAATCTAAGGTTGCTTCCATCAAAATTCTGAAAAAGTATGGCATGGAGATCATCTGTGCCAAATGTCATGCTTTTGTCCAGATGTGAAAATGTATTTCACTATAGAAGCGTAATACGCAACTAGACCCTAGTTGTGTATCAGCGCCTCCAGTGGCTAAAGTGGATTTGTTTGCATGTTTTGCTGAACGCTTGTTTAAATCATCCTCAATTAGCTATTTACCGTGCAGGCGCGTAGCCAGCGATAGTTTGTATGTGGGCGTGTCATATGCGTGGTCAATAGACAGAACAGCCTGCCGTATGTTCAATAGAGAGAACAGCCAAAACAACGCAATCTTAGAACTGAATTCAATCGAACGTCCCGCGACGTTTCATCGACTGTAAGTGTACATTAATGTAGACATTATGCTTTCATATTGACGGACATGTTATACGATATCAATATTTAACTATGTGTGAAGACGTAGCAGTCTCGTGTGATGCATACGGCGAGCTATAGATGATTTTAAACATCCTTTCCGGCATCGAGCCAGCAAACTTGTCATCGGGCCACCAGTCGACGTTCCATCGGTTGTAAATGTTCATTAAATGAAAATGTACATATTATACCTTCACATTGACGGACATGTTATACTGTATCCATATTTAGTTATGTGTGAGGCTTCGGAGTCATGCGGGTTCAACAGCTGATTGTAGGATGATTTAAACAAGCGTTAAACAAAATGTTTGCAAAACAGTGCCGCATTTTACACATGTCAAGAATACGTAAAAGACGGCACAAAAACCCTAGTTGTGCCAGAGCGTCCTCTGTCGGATTAGTTATTGTGGTACCTCATTATCAGAAAGAATGTTCGACGTTGCAATCTGTGACGTTGTCGCCGCGTTTTCTGTCTGTGACGTCATCTATCAACTCGAAATGGCCGTGTCGCGCTTACATTTTCCCGATCGTTAAAAACGTTCCGATTGACGTTTCTGCGCATGCGCAATAAATGTAAAATCATCAATGTGTAGCGAAACAACAAAGCATTTTTGGTATAAATGCCACGGGCTGTTCGTTAACTCTCATGTGATGATTACTGCGAAGAGTTTCTTAAAATGTCGTTCAATGCAATAAAATATTACGTTTTATATCAAACACTATCACGGATTATGGCGAACTACAGTCATATGATTTACGCTTGCTATCAAAATATACTTCGAAACTTGTTTACCTCTTGTTAATTTGCGACAAATAACTTTGCTAACAAATTATATACATCCTAACGAAGAACCCACAGTATTTATACCATAAATGCTTGGTCTTTTCGCTGCACATTGATGATTTTACATATATCGCGCATGCGCAGAAACGTCAATCGGAACGTTTTTAACGCCGGAAAAATGTTAACGCTACAGCGGAAGCGTTTGAACGAATCACCCAGAAACTAGAGTTTTTAATATGTTAAATTTCGCGGCGAAATGCATTGTAATTCCGATGCACCTAGACGCGCGCGCTTAGTTTATTGCGAATTACAACATTGAACTTAATCACTTGTACACATTGCCTACATCTAAATCAAAATTATTTCTATCAGACTGTATGATAAGTACTACAAATGTAAACACAATGCATTGCGGGGGGATTTTCCTCGCTATAGTGCACAAGGTTTATGGGACAGTGGCGTAGCCTGGGGGCCAGGGGGGCCATGCCCCCAATCCCGGAAAAGTCACGAAGAGTACCAGGATTGTTTGCGCTGCCTCCCATAGCGCTAGAAGTTGAACCGGTACTTTCGTTGCCCAGAACAGCACCAGGTCGTTAGAAAAGAATAAATACGAGTAATTGTGTATAACGCGATACTGTTTTCGAGTGTATTTTAAATGTTGGTTATATCGACACAATTATTTACTTGTAACAATAACAAAATAATTTTTTTTAAGAATTTCTAATACTGAATTCACAGTGCTGCCTTAACGGATTACATTCAAAAGTGTTTTAAACCACCAGATAGTCTCGCTTAGCCGACTGTCGCTCGGCTGCGTAACTTCGCCGAGAAGAGGGGGCTTATAAGTGCTGCCACCTCACGGAGCCTGGGTAACCGAGGCTAACCACCAGACTGTCTTCTAGCCTCGGTTACCCAGACTCCGTGAAGTGGCAGCACCTTTCCGCCCCCTCTTCTCGGCGAAGTTGCGCAGCCGAGCGACAGTCGGTTAAGCGAGAGAAGCAGTTGCGGGGCTAAAAAGTGCTCCCAACTCACGGCGTCTGGTTAATTGAGGCTAGGCACGCCAGAAAGAAACCGTGGAAAACAGTACATGGTAGAGCAACGTAGACTGCAAGAGGGCGCCACTGATATCGATGTAATCATTGCAAGGCTGAATCGTAATGTCGAAGTATCGGAAAAACACAAGCAAAACTACCAACATGACGCAGGTCACCTATATATCACTCTAATAAGACATATCGACTTTCTTTCACTCCATGCAAAGCAAGTGACTTGAAGTCTAGCATATGTGCACAACATTGACATTTTGCATCACTTTATTTGTCCGGCAAACAAATGGGACCGATGCGCGATTACAGTAGCGGTCCTAACAACAAGAGCAAAGAGCGATGACACATAGCATTATAGGTGACAATATTGAAAGCTCAGTTTCGCATTGATGAGGGCCAATTCATGAATCTCGACCTGTTCATTTTCTCTAAGCCACATGCTTATGCTTATGAGGTACCAGTGGTGTGCAGGTGTTGCAGTACCTCGGGTATTGCAATACCTCAGGGAGTTTGACGCCCCTGCCATGCAGAATTGCTGCTGCTTGACAGAACCGAAGGCTAGGGGAGCAAGCCCTTAGCTTGCTCCCCTTAGGGAGGAAGGAAGGGAGGGAGGGAGGGAGACGGAGGGAGACGAAGGGAGACGGAGGGAGACGGAGGGAGACGGAGGGAGACGGAGGGACAGAGACAGACAGACAGACAGACAGAGACAGACAGACAGACAGAGCCGCTAGTAACTTGCAAAAGCCAGCGGCACTTCAACACTTTTTCCAGATTCCAGCTTCCACATCCTTTGTGTAGAGCCCATTGTTTATTAATCTGTGTGTAACTTTCCTAAGATAATCCGTTTTTAACATATTCAAGATTGAATTGATACAAATAACGTTAAAACGTCAAATAACGTTAAAACAGTAAGTATAGGCCTGCCCATCATACCCCGGGCGCCTACAAATATGAAAACAGCAAACTGCGGGCACCTTTCATTTCAAGATGGTAAATATCCATGTCCACGTGAAGAACAAATAATTGCCATGAAAATAACGTACGTTTCTGTACATACTACTGTACAGGTATAATGATTTGTGCGCTGTTTAAAAACGTATGCGATGGCAATAAAAAAGACAGTTTCCTGCGTAGTTATCATAGATAGCCGCAGTGTGACGCCACTGATTGCAATTGCCTCTTTCCGTCTATTCTTTTATTTGTAAAGCTCGAAGGCCGTTCTGTGTGGTAAGGTCATGGTGACACCGAAAATGTACGCGTAACGGGTCGCCGCTTGCTCTAACACGGATAGTATTGCAGACGGATGTGCGGACGGGAGACTAAACATACAGGTAAAGAATACAACAAGAGTAAAACAGAGTAAACAAGTCAAGTTGTGTTAAAACAAGGTAAGCACGCTTATAAACATTCCGTGGTGAAACTCGCATGGAGTCAAAATAGAACAGACTATGGAAATCAAACAACACCTCCGTTCAAATCAATTGGATCGAAAGGGTGCACATAAAGTAATAGCTATGCCGGGGTGTATCTTTATCCTAGCAATAACGCTTGATTAACGTGTAAACTAGGTTATCATTTAACAGTATTGACAGTTATGCAGGTAAGGTCTTATTAAGTGCCTAACGCAGCACAGTGTCCACCCTGTCTGGCCAGTCGGCTCAAAGGCGTTTTACAGTTCACTACGTGGCAGACGTGTTCGAAGTGACAACATGTTGATTTCTCCGGCACGCAAAGGCTTCGCCAGATATCCGCCTCCCGTCTTCAACACGGGCAGATGATCGTATGACCATATGACGGGTATTGGAATTCATAGGGGGCTAAATGTTGTCTAGATTAACTAATGGTTCTAAGTCTAAGCACCCTACTCAATGAGTAAATCGGCGCAACTGGTAATAACACAACATAAATGGATCCGTTTTAATTAAATAAATACTCAAATGATACTAATTGAAAAATACTAATCTGGTCAATGATGGCTGTGTTTGACGTAACTGTCTTCCACATGTAAACCGTTTGCTCGGTGAAAGGCACTTTTTGGTTAACTGAAGACAACCCAAAAATAGTTCTCGCTAAGGAGTTGTTTCAAGCGTATCATAACTTGTTTTTATGGTTTCTTCGTTGTGTTATAACACCTCTACTAGCTTGTCATGGATACTGTTTCAAGGCTGGTATACGTCACTTGAATAAGAAATTGCTAAAGTATGTAAAAATATTAATTAAAGTATTAATATCATGATGTATCTGCGACTGACATATATGGCAGGCTGGTGGACGGTCTAGTATACTATACAACAGACCGTCTTGCATTTTCAAATATGTCTAAAACTGTCGTATATTTGTCTTTCAGATCTATGGCCGACATTCTGTTCAATCGAAAACTAACAGTACATTAGTACAATTGACGAGGGACATAGCCGTATGCCAGAATAGCTGTGCCAGATAACTAACACAATGGCAACCCCATGCAGATGTGCTTTGCTAAGACAAATTGGAACGACGATGTCCATGGTGTACAGCATAAAATTGCTTGTGGTCATAACAGTGTTGACCTTCACGTTACATTTCGTCTTGTATACACGAACAGGATCTCCTTCCAGGATATTGAATGCGGAATATGTCCGCACCAGTTTGCTTCAAAAAGCTCGATCTGTTTCGTTCAATACCACGACGCGCGCGAACGTTCAGCGTGAATGTATCGCTGTCGAAGACGACAAAATGTACGCATTCGGTAATGAATTCTACGACGCCATCGGGAAGACGGATTTGATGCAATACCATCGTTTCAAGAAATACAACCCAAATGCCACATACGTTATGAAAAGCTTAACGGAAGCGAAACCACCAGCTGGATATAAGTACCATGTTGAAAGTTTGTCTACGACAGAAATCCTAATCGAAGAACGCAATGGGGATGTGCCAACGAAAGGAGGTAGCAGCTTCCTTGTTCGTAGTGACGCGGTGTCGATACAGATATGTCACTACGATGATTTCTTCAATGGTACATACTTAGTGCACTGCCCCCTACCGGAATGCACGTGTCGAAATATAAGTATATGGCTGATGTATTATAACTTCACGGCTTACTCGGGTAATCATTACCCTGTGAGGAAACTGCTATGGCGACATCGAAGTTGTAGCCTACGCAAAAATGAGGCTCGACCGTCATTATCACATCGCGCCGACTTGCATCCCCCAACCAATATGGAAAACATGGTTACATGGTATCTAAAAAATAAGCAGTGGGTAGCAACGTCGTCAACCGGTAAAGAATACATCGAGAGCAAGTCAGCCTTATGTGGTTGTGTGAAGAAAATCAGGAAACTATTCTGCATTGGTTCGTCGCACATGAGATTCAAATGTGACTACATTATGTCGCAGTGCTACGATTTTCCGGTGGGTATGCCATTCCAGCACAAAGCCCTGACAGTGGGCAACATTCACCATCTGAGTATGTCGATGATGCACAGATTCCCAACGCTCTGGGACACGTATCTTAAAAACGAAACGTTAGGTCGACGTGATGTCGTCATAATTCAAACAGGGGCCCATGACATGGCCAAGACTAGCGTGCAGTACGCGATGGATGTGTCTGTGCTGAGACTTGTGCGTGCGCTCGGTCTGATACAGAAGAAAAGCGAGAAGCTCGGCTTCAGACTTCTGTATGTAACTACGACTCCTTTCCCCGAGAACGATAGGCGCAGGACAAAGGGGAATAGGACAAACTTTGCTCTGGCGGCTTATAACCGAAAATTGAAAGCAGGCTTATTGTCGAAGAAGGTGAGCGTGTTTGATGAATTTGGCGTACTTCTGCCGCAGCAAGATATCAACTACCCTTGTGGTTGCCATTATCTCTGTCGGGCAACTAGAAACAACTCTACTTACATTATCGGGGAGGTCGGTATGATTGCTGCATCCATGATGTTGCGTAATAATGTATGTTGATGAAACAGTGTTAATGTGTGTAGGCTTGTAGGCTGGTGCGACTACTACTACTACTACTACTACTACTACTACTACTACTACTACGACGACGACGACGACGACGACGACGACGACGACGACTACTACTACTACTACTACAACTGCAACGACTACTATAACCACTACCACTATAACCACTACCACCATCACCACCATCACTACCATCACCACCATCACCACCATCACTACCATCACCACCATCACCACCATCACCACCATCACTACCATCACCACCATCACCACCATCACCACCATCACCACCATCACCACCATCATCACCACCACCACCACCACCATCACCACCGCCACCACCACCACTACCAACACCACCACCACCGCCACTACTACTACTATTACTACTACTACTACTACTAATAATAATAATAATTATTATTATTATTATTATTATTATTATTATACTACTACTACTACTACCACCACTATTCCTACCACCACTACTACTGCTACTAATAATAATAGTAATACTTTCCATACGCGGTTCCCGGGGGAATACGGCGCAAGTGTCCACCCCTAGATTGTTGTGTTTTGTTCCGCTGTGTCAATGCTAGAGTGGCGTGCCCCCTAGACTTGTTAAATGTGCCTACACCTTGGATGTGTTTCAACAGTATCTCAATGCGCATAGTCAGAGATAGCATTTTTTGTAATTTATATGTCAATGTAGTTTGGCAATAGAAATAATAGAAATGTGTGTGTGTGTGTGTGTGTGTGTGTGTGTGTGTGTGTGTGTGTGTGTGTGTGTGTGTGTGTGTGTGTGTGTGTGTGTGTGTGTGTGTGTGTGTGTGTGTGTGTGTGTGTGTGTGTGTGTGTGTGTGTGTGTGTGTGTGTGTAAGGTGGTACATAAAATACATATTAATAATATACATAGTAGTTAATTATAAATAAATAGGATCAGCTTTATTGTCATGTGTTTTACTGCAGTTACAATAAAACAATATTGTAATGTTGGGTCGTCGTACAAATATGTTCACATGACAATACACTCACATGCACCAAAAGAAGTTTAAAAACATTATGATAAGATATACTACTACTACTACTATTACTACTGCTGCTGCTGCCGCTGCCGCTGCCGCTGTCGCTGTCGCTGCCGCTGCCGCTGCCGCTGCCGCTGCCGCTGCCGCTGCCGCTGCCGCTACCACTACTACTACCACTACTACTACTACTAGGACTACAGTAATACAATATTTTTGTCAATTGTAATTAATTGAAAAAAAATGTGAACTAGTAACCTATTAATTAATTAAAAATTTAAATGAGTTGCTAGTTGCACTAATTAAAACTATTTAATTAAAAATATAAAATGGTGAAAGGGGTAGACAAAACTAGACATTAAATACAATCTTGACATAAGAAGTCTTAAGATGTGCTTTAAACTTGTTCATACACTCTGTGGAATGCAAGTCCTTGGGTAGTGCGTTCCACAGAGTAGGTCATGCACGAGAGAATTGAACGGCGCCCATATCGTTCAAGGTTGTAGCGGGGAACCGCTAACAAAGCGCGGTTGGCAGGTCGTGACGGCGGGAAAGGCGCAGCGGTGTACGCCGGCATCTGATCTTGTAGGGCATGACACACACTGACGAGTAGCTTGTATTCAACGCACTACTTTACGGACAACGAGTGTAGTTGTTGCAATGGCGCCGTCATGCGTCGCCTTTCACCTCGGCCAAGCGCTGCACCATTTCAAAGCGGTGCGAGACGCGGTCGGAGATGCCATACAGGACAGCGTTCCCGTAGTCTAGCCGTGATGTGACGTGGGAGTGAACGAGAGTCTTGCATGCTGCAGTTGTGAGACTTGTTCGTATTTTAGCAACACGAAATGGATTTGAGTCCGCAGCACGACAGACGTTCCATACTTAGACCGACATGTCAAGTCGGCTGTCAAGTAAAACGCCTATACCACGAACACTCGGCGTCAGTGATATGCGTGACCCACACACATAGAAGGTGGACAATGGAGAAGGCGAGTGGACGGCGGGGGAGCGAAAAACGATTGCTTCAGTCTTCGCCTCGTTTATGTCTGAAATCCAGCCACTGTCTAAGTTCACTCACGCATTCCTCGATTTGCAATCGAATTTGAATGCAGTTGGAGGTTTAGTTTTGGAACCCTGGACTACTCTCTCTGAAACAGCCCCTACTATCTTTACTAGGATTCGAGCCACTACTAACATTACTACAAGCAATATACTAATAGTAACATAATTAGTATTGCTATTAACTATTGCTATTACTATTATGTTTTCGGCATATTATTAGTAAACAATTATACTAAATGAAGCAGAGTCTATACAGCGAAGCCTCTCAAAGCTAATGCAACCCTTTATAGCACAATACCAATGGCTACACAAAGAAAGAAACAAGATCAACATCTGGAGAGGAATACGACTGGGAGATAACATGCATATCGCATATCGCCCAAGCTGTTCACGGCAGCACTCGAAAGGATATTCCGACGACTGACTTGAAGATATATGGCGAATATCTTAGTCATCTTCGCTTCGCCGACAACATATGCGCTAATACACCACATGGACTACAGCAAATGCTACAAGAATTAACTGATGAAACTAAATCAGGGTCTGAAGATGATCAAGTCGAAGACAAAGGGGATGATGAAAAATGACCCATCAGTATATGTCAACAACGCTTAGATCGAGAACGCTGAAACGACATCTACATGGGACAGAGATACTGCACCAGAGACAAAACAAACCAAGACAAGGAGACTCAAAGAAGAATCACGACCGGGTGGACAGCATCCGCCACGCACCGCGACATCTTCAAGGGTATCATTGGAACATGCGTACTTCCAACACTGAGATACGGCGCGGAAACATGGGCACTCTCACCACCCAGGTAAAGAACAAGCTAGCAGCTGCACAAACACAGATGGAAAGGAGTGTGTTAAACATCACATACCGGGAGAGAAAAACAAACAATTGGGTAAGAGACAAGACAGCAGTCACAGGCGTGATTGAATAAGTCAGAAGACGGAAGTGCATGGACGTGGGCAGGGCACGCCAGCAGGACACGAGATAACCGATGGACACTGCGTATCACCACCTGGAAACCCCACGAAAGGAAAAAACCAGAGGAAGATCGGCGAGACGTTGGAGAGACGAACTAGACGACTACTGGAAGGGTCACATCTAGCAGAGGATAGAGGTAGATATAGGTAGATGTCGAAGCAGCATGCTGAGGCATTCGCCCAACCACGGAACACTATGGCTGCACAATGATGATGATGATGACGACGACGACGACGACGATGATGATGATGACTAATAGCGTGGCGAAACGCTGACGAAAAGTCGTGGGGACAATGATAGCGAAACAAAACACACTGACGGTTCTGAAAGGTGTGTTTATATTTCGATCCTTTGACTCTGCCCTAGATCTCAAATTACACATCTCACAAACTGATTGATTGTAACAAATGTAGCTGAAAACGTATTACTCGTGAGTCTAGGTCCACTTGTTGAAAAGCAATATTTCTATGGGCACGGGCAGTCAACTTGAAAATATCGGATTGTCAAAGAATAGCCTGCTGATATCCGCCTGATATTCGTTATAGAATAACTATGCCAAAGAAGTCTTATCTAAACGCCAATGTGTACAGAATTGTTTAGCACGCGTGGTACTTGCGTTTGTGGTGTGTGTGTGTGTGTGTGTGTGTGTGTGTGTGTGTGTGTGCGTGCGTGCGTGTGATTGTGTGTGTGTGTGTGTGTGCGTGCGTGCGTGCGTGCGTGCGTGCGTGCGTGCGTGTGATTGTGTGTGTGTGTGTGTGTGTGATTGTGCGTGCGTGCGTGTGATTGTGTGTGTGTGCGTGCGTGCGTGTGTGTGATTGTGTGTGTGTGTGATTGTGCGTACGTGCGTGCGTGCGTGTGATTGTGTGTGTGTGTGTGTGTGTGTGTGTGTGTGTGTGTGTGTGTGTGTGTGTGTGTGTGTGTGTGTGATTGTGTGTGTGTGTGTGTGTACGCGTGCATTTGCATGTACGTGCGTGTGCATGCACTAACGCCCGCTATCACGTGAACGCTTCTATGCAAACCAACAATGTCATGCAAGACCAACGCGTACACTGAAATAGTCTAATTGAACAACATCTACTTAAACATTCGCTTACGTACATATATCATAAAAACCAACAACACATGTTCATCATTACTTATTCACATCTAACCGATGCCTACTCGCATCGTCGTGCGCAACGCCGTGGCTCGGTCAATTAATTTGCATTGTAGTGTAAAGGTGTAGAATTGTGGTAAAGGTGTAGCATTATAATATGGTGGTAGGGAAGCTTTGAGGATGTGGAAGTAGCGCGTCATCTGTCGGGCCATGTGGGAGTAGCGCGTCATCTGTCGGGTCAGATTCAAGAGTGTTTATATTCAAGAGTGTTTATGGTGATTTGCACGGCTGTGTGTCTACTACTGGATCCAACATCAGCAATTGAAGCATCTCCAAGCGCGCCACTCGTCTTCTTCTGTCATGGCGCCGCCATTGCCCCGCTTCAGTATAGCCGTGAGTACCTGCTGAATTTACAATACGGGCCAAATATATTGCCTCCGAACTTAGAATCCGACATTCCGAACATTGTAAACAATAAGAAGAAACGCGGGTCGAGAGGGGGAGTGAGGAACCGTCTGAAGAAGTCTGGCTACAGACGGCCACTTCCCGCCATAACACTATCTAATGTGCGATCTCTACAAAACAAAATGGACGAACTGTCAACACTTATTACGTACGACTCTGACTACCGTCGAAGCAGCCTACTGTGCTTCACCGAAACCTGGCTGATAGAAAACACAACAGATATTGGACTCGATGGCACACGACAATACGGTTTGACAGGAGCAAGAAAAAGACCGATAAGAGCATTGGAGGTGGGCTGTGCATGATGGTCAACAACAAATGGGCTACCAATGTTTGCATACGAGAGCGCGTCAGCACACGCTCGTATGAAATATTGACAGTCTCGTTCCGACCACACTACCTGCCACGCGAACTAGGCCAGGTGACGGTGATACTTGTTTACATTCATGACCCAGATTACACAGGTGCAGCAGAGCGTGTCGCCGAGTGTTACAATAGAACGATCCATAGGTCAATTAACCAGGCTGTGTTTGTGCTGGGCGACTTCAACAGTTGCGACATCACGGGTCTCCTGCCTGATCTGACACACTCAGCAGGGTGGTCTAGACGCACTCAGCAGGGGGGTCTAGACACACTCAACAGGGCGGTCTAGACACACTCAACAGGGCGGTCTAGACACACTCAACAGGGCGGTCTAGACACACTCAGCAGGGTGGTCTAGAAACACTCAGCAGGGTGGTCTAGACACACTCAGCAGGGTGGTCTAGTTACACTCAGCAGGGTGGTCTAGTCATTAGCTGGTCTGTCTACAGGTAGATTGTGTTTACAATGGTATGATATCATGAGGTCTCACTAATCAGCCTTTTTCAGAACATTTACGAAAAGGAATACGGGAACCTTGTGACAATACCTGAACCTTGTTACAATTTGGGAATCTTGTGACAATATGAGAACCTTGTGACATGTGGGAACCTTGTGACATATGGGAACCTTGTGACGATATGGGAACCTTGTTACAATATGGGAATCTTGTGACAATATGGGAACCTTGTGACATATGGGAACCTTGTGATAATATGGGAACCTTGTGATAATATGGGAACCTTGTGACATTGATATGTTGCTGTCTCAGGATGAAATATACTGCAGAGAGGTTAACGCAGTGTGTAACACAATGATACATGTATTTACATAAAATAAACAATTTACATAAAATAGTATGTTCATAATTATATAAAATATAACATTTCTAAGTCTTCCTTCAAGTCTTCAAGTGTTACTGTTATACTGCTTAAAAGTGATATTTCACTATCCGGCCTGTTCATTTTCTCTAAGCCACATGCTTATGCTTATGAGGTACCAGTGGTGTGCAGGTGTTGCAGTACCTCGGGTATTGCAATACCATAGGGAGTTTGACGCCCCTGCCATGCAGAATTGCTGCTGCTTGACAGAACCGAAGGCTAGGGGAGCAAGCCCTTAGCTTGCTCCCCGGAGGGAGGGAGGGATGGAGACGGATGGAGACGGAGGGAGACGGAGGGAGACGGAGGGAGACGGAGGGAGACGGAGGGACAGAGACAGACAGACAGACAGAGACAGACAGACAGAGCCGCTAGTAACTTGCAAAAGCCAGCGGCACTTCAACACTTTTTCCAGATTCCAGCTTCCACATCCTTTGTGTAGAGCCCATTGTTTATTAATCTGTGTGTAACTTTCCTAAGATAATTCGTTTTTAACATATTCAAGATTGAATTTATACAATCGTCAAATAACGTTAAAACAGTAAGTATAGGCCTGCGCATCATACCCCGGGCGCCTACAAATATGAAAACAGCAAACTGCGGGCACCTGCATATCACATATTTCATTTCAAGATGGTAAATATCCATGTCCACGTGAAGAACAAATAATTGCCATGAAAATAACGTACGTTTCTGTACATACTACTGTACAGGTATAATGATTTGTGCGCTGTTTAAAAATGTATGCGATGGCAATAAAAAAGACAGTTTCCTGCGTAGTTATCATAGATAGCCGCAGTGTGACGCCACTGATTGCAATTGCCTCTTCCCGTCTATTCTTTTTTGTAAAGCTCGAAGGCCGTTCTGTATGGTAAGGTCATGGTGACAGCGAAAATGTACGCGTAACGGGTCGCCGCTTGCTCTAACACGGATAGTATTGCAGACGGATGTGCGGACGGGAGACTAAACATACAGGTAAAGAATACAACAAGAGTAAAACAGAGTAAACAAGTCAAGTTGTGTTAAAACAAGGTAAGCACGCTTATAAACATTCCGAGGTGAAACTCGCATGGAGTCAAAATAGAACAGACTATGGAAATCAAACAACACCTCCGTTCAAATCAATTGGATCGAAAGGGTGCACATAAAGTAATAGCTATGCCGGGATGTATCTTTATCCTAGCAATAACGCTTGATTAACGTGTAAACTAGGTTATCATTTAACAGTATTGACAGGTATGCAGGTAAGGTCTTATTAAGTGCCTAACGCAGCACAGTGTCCACCCTGTCTGGCCAGTCGGCTCAAAGGCGTTTTACAGTTCACTACGTGGCAGACGTGTTCGATGTGACAACATGTTGATTTCTCCGGCACGCAAAGGCTTCGCCAGATATCCGCCTCCCGTCTTCAACACGGGCAGATGATCGTATGACCATATGACGGGCTATGACTCGTGGAATTCATAGGGGGCTAAATGTTGTCTAGATTAACTAATGGTTCTAAGTCTAAGCACCCTACTCAATGAGTAAATCGGCGCAACTGGTAATAACACAACATAAATGGATCCGTTTTAATTAAATAAATACTCAAATGATACTAATTGAAAAATACTAATCTGGTCAATGATGGCTGTGTTTGACGTAACTGTCTTCCACATGTAAACCGTTTGCTCGGTGAAAGGCACTTTTTGGTTAACTGAAGACAACCCAAAAATAGTTCTCGCTAAGGAGTTGTTTCAAGCGTATCATAACTTGTTTTTATGGTTTCTTCGTTGTGTTATAACACCTCTACTAGCTTGTCATGGTTACTGTTTCAAG
>OZ024857.1:45509031-45576531 GCA_964017155.1 Oasisia sp. SBJ-2009
AACATTAACTCTGTTCAACTTAATTGCCAGTCACCTAGACACATCTGGAACTATCGTCCGTGTCTTATTTATGGACTTTTCGTCAGCTTTCAATACTATACAACCACATGTTCTGATTAAGAAGTTGTTGAACCTTGAGGTAAATCCTGACCTTATTCTATGGATTAGGCAGTTTCTATGTGATCGGCCACAGCGCGTCAGATTGAACGGCTCTCTGAGCAGAGATCCCGTGTTGTCAGATGAGGTTATAGTAAATACCGGAGCTCCACAGGGATGTGTCCTTTCACCAATTCTCGTTTCCATTTATACGAATGACATATCATGTAACAACTCATTTCTCACCCTAATCAAATACGCAGATGACATGAAACGAAAGAGTTAGTGTTTGGAGGAGGAAGGATTAGTCAGACACCGGAACCGATATTGATAAATAATCAACAAGTTGAAATAGTCAAAAGCTTCAAGTATTTAGGTACTGTGCTAGATGAGAGGCTGTCGTTCTGTGAACATGTCGATTATGTATATAAGAGAGCCCAACAACGACTTTTTCTACTTAGAAAGCTGAAAAGCTTTGATGTTAGCCAGCACATTCTCCAACTTGTGTACAGAAGTTTGATAGAGAGCGTTCTTTCTTTTAATATAATTACATGGTATGGCAATGTCAGTGGAAAAAATAAAGTAAAGCTTGCTCGCGTAGTTAACACAGCAAGCAAGTTAATTGGCAACAATCAAAAACAGCTGTCCAGCATATATAAAGATGCACTGAAAAGGAAATCAACACAAATTCTCTATGATCCTGCTCATCCTCTTAATCAAGCCTTTCAGAAACTGCCATCAGGGAGACGCCTAAAAGTGCCATTAGCCAAAAAAAAATTCTTCAAAAAATCGTTTGTACCCTCTGCTATTTTAATTTTAAATGCTAAATTATAATGCTGTTTTCAACGAGTCATTAATTAATTTTTACATTTTATGTGTCTCATATTCTTATGGTAACTCTTTATTTAATCTTATTTATTTATCAATTTTAGTATTATGTTATTGCTAATGTTATTGTCTCCAATCAGAGACCCATTTTAAGAATATAGTAACATATTACGTGCCGGTGACATTACGTACGGGCACATATCAAACCAGTGCCAGTACCGTGTGCCAGATTCGTCGAGGCAGACATCGTGATCTGTGGGCAGACACTTATAGGTATGGGGTTTTTCATCATGAAAGACCCACTGACCACAAGACGGTTCAGAGGAAGATGTGGGAGTGCCAAGACTAATTGGCAGCAACATATTGCGCTATCTGACTGGGGTGGGCAGTTATAAACAAGTTCAGGGATTATCTGTTGGAGTCAACCTTTAGCGTCTTCACAGATGGGCCTAACGATCCCCTGACTTGCGATGCTTGGTGCTGTATAGCTTCAGTGGGCGGCGAAACTGGCCGACTTTGAGTTTGACATCGAACGGGATGCAAAATGTACTGCAAATGCCGATATGCTATAAACAGGAGGAGGACAATAGACGATCTAAAGGGAACTGCATATGGTCATAGAGCCGGAGATACACAAGAGCTACACAGTGCTTGTGCGAACTGAGTCTACTAGTCTGGAGGAACACTTTTACAGGACAGTTGGCTCAAGGCCAGTGTCAAGAGAACACATTAGTTTTGTTTAATATTGTTAGTAAATCGACTATGTTACCCTTTATGTAGAGTCAAGATCGCTAGTTATAAATTGCCTTGTTTCTGTACGTTTAGATACGTCGGATGTAAATCAACGGGACGGTGATTCTTTAAAGGAGGGATGTGTGTAAAGGTGTAGAATTGTGGTAAAGGTGTAGCATTATAATATGGTGGTACATTGGCACAGGCTCCCTAAGGGCTAGAGCGGCCGTTGTTACATTCTGGTTACTGTAGCCTTCCTGATAGGGAAGCTTTGAGGATGTGGGAGTAGAGCGTCATCTTGCAACGTACATCCGCCGTGTGTAGTTAAATAAGTGTTGATATATACTAGTTAAATAAGTGTTGATATTATATATATATATAATATATATATATATTATATATATATAATATATATATATATATATATATATATATATATATATATATATATATATACTAGTTAAATAAATATATACTAGATTAGTTCTGTAATTGGTGTGCGTGTAGTCAGATTACGTCTAGTAATTAGTGGTTGTAGCAAAATTACTCGTGGTAAGTAAATGTTGCATTAATGTAGATTAAGGAACGATGATCGACAGAAGTCACGGGTTGTGATTGCATGTATGGTGGAAATAAAGGACATAAAATCAGGCAGAAGAATGTGTGTAATTAAGGAAGCGTTCCGAGAGTTGGACGAACGGTGACCGGAAACGTATCAAGATTGTCAATGCTTTCTCATTGATTGCTAACGTATGTAAGATGAAGGGTTTTAATTCATGCCCCCGGTAGCGGCGCCACCAGCGGTACCGCTTTTCACAAGATAAAATGTAGAATCCCACTGGAAGCGGGAAACAAAGGCAAAATTGCATTTATTTGTTGCTCCGGCATAAATAAAATACGGTAATGAGTCAACGGGGATAGGACAAAAACAATATACCACTTTCTAAAAATAGGATTACCCGCCAGGTCAGTGAAATGTGAAAGTAAAAATGTAAACCTTGTGGCCAGAGTAGGCTTGAAAACTAACAAATAGGCCGGGCTTTGGTATGACGAGGTTTATCACATGAAGGCCCTATGGTTTCTTATTGGCAAACTTAACGCCGACCGTCGTGTTATGAAAAACTGTGCACAGACCAGCCGACTCGTCATCGGATATACGCCTGCGGCGCCAAGTTGTCACCGGATACCTCCTTATCTAACGCCGACTGCGGATTAACGCCGACTGTAGAGTCAACATTTGAGTCAACGCGGCGTTAATCGGCGCAATAACGCCGACCGTTGGCGTAAAGTTGCGCACACACCAACCGACTGTAGTTGGCCGACTGTTTTTACGCCAACTAGTCGGTAGGTGTGTGCGCCCAAATCGGCTAGTGTGTGCATAGCAAAAATAGTTCAGAGTTTAAAGGTCTACGTGTAGCGCATGGAGGGAACCACTACATGTCAATTATACCAATATAAACATTCTCACATCGGCAGTGTGTGTGTTTACTCTGGCGTTCAACATTATCATACCTTACAATAATATTGGTGACAGCGGTGGGATTGAATTTAATTTAATACGTTGAATGGTGAGTGGTGATTGACAGCATGGACAATCGGCTGCGAGAGTGGCGTGATAGGTCCTGTTGAGGTCTGCACCTGGTAAACATCCGTGTCAAGGTGGTATCAGATTGACAAGATGATGAGTGTAGCCGGCAGTGCGACGCTGCGGTGTGACGCTGCGATTGACACTTGTAAAAGTTAACCATCTCACTGAATGTTCGCTTGTTTTACTTGTCTGATTGTGCATGTTTCTAGCTTGTTTTAACTATGGGGTTTTGCATTAGTATTTTATATTTTTAGACGCTATATTATAAAGTCGTGTGTTACAAACCTTTTTTATTTGAAGTAACATATTACGTGCCGGTGACATTACGTACGGGCACATATCAAACCAGTGCTAGTACCTTGTGTCAGATTCGTCGAGGCAGACCTCGTGATCTATGGGCAGACACTTCTGGTCATGAGGTTTTTCGTCACGAAAGACCCACCGACCACAAGATGGCTCAGAGGAAGATGTGGGAGTGATGACGAAAAACCCACCGAACACAAGACGGCTCAGAGGAAGATATGGGAGTGCCATGACTAATTGGCTGCAACATCTTGCGCTATTTCGCTTTGTGGACTGTCCATGTGAGACGAAGAAATTCAACAATAGAGTGTTCACTGCAAATTATTTGGAACTAGTTGAATAGATAGGCCGCGGCTTTGTAATTGCCGGATCGAGTGACCTGGTGATGTTATCGCTTAGCCCCAGGGATGGTAAGGTCATAGCTATTATAAATAGCACCAAATAAAACACACTGGAGTGGTAGAACACGATCGCTCGGCCGCGAAGCCAACATGAGCTGGTGACAGTCATGCTGGTGCATGGCAGAAAGCCACTGCGGTCGCTGTACGTACGTAGCACTGCACCAAGTGTTTATTTATTGACATCAGAAAAGTGCTTATAGTGTAACGTTTTGCTATATTATATTGATTAAGAGGTTAATGTTTTGTGTTCAATGTACAATATTCTTGATGGATATATATATATTAATTTAAATAAATATGTATACACATTAGAAAAACAATTACTTGACGGACCTCCTAGCCATCCGTTGTACATGTGTTGAATGCGGCGCTATCAACACGCTGAAAAACAAACCACTCAAGTGTTAATCTTTGTATCTGCTTACACATTTATGTTGTAATTGCTATCGTTATATTGGGTTTTTGCATATCCCATGTCGGCGTTATATATGTATACTGTCGCAAACAAGTTTAATTAACTTTCAGTTACACACCGGTCTCCCGTACGCGGCATCTAAGCATATGGTTTTAAGGAGACCGAGTTTTTGTCTATATATGTTATTAAATAAAATATCATAACTATATTTTAATACATGGTGTATATTTGTATTACAGACAAATGTTCCCATTTGACATAATTAGGAAATAAGTGACATAAAAATAAACGGCCGGCCTCCCGTACGCGACATCTAAGCATACGGTTTTAAGGAGACCGACTTTTTTGTAAATATGTTATTCAGTAAAATATCGTAAGAATATTTCAGTACTTGGTGTATATTTGTATTACAGACAATGTTCAAATTATATATAATTGGAAATTTACTTACGCAAAAATATATGGCTGGTCGTATATGCAGTTATGCACTGGTTATGCACTATGCAGCATTTAGCCTTATATATATTATATATATATATATATATATATATATATATATATATATATATATATATATATATATATATACATATATATATATTAGGCCGGGAACCAGGTCCAGCTATCAGGATGGTTTCTGCTAAGTTTTGTCACTAGTATTTCCTGATGACTGATACACTGGATCATAACAAGTTGGTAATGACCACTCCCAACTCGGGGCCTCATTAGTAATGTCCGTGATGGGCTTGCTCATGGTTGCTTATATCCGTGGGAGGCAACGTCCACAGGGGGTGTACAATGTACATGAGGAGTGGTATGTTATGCCCATCGTTATGTCCGTGACGGATTATATCCGTGACGGGTTATTTGTTTGAGAGATGGATTGTGTTTTTTGGTTCTACACTCACTCACTTACTCACTCAAAACAAATCTGGGACTTATATCTGGATCGGTCGGACATCATTCGGATTGTTACGCTGAAGAACAATATCAGCAATATATTATATTTTTGTCGTACGTTCGCGAAGACATCATATACCAATCACCAGACGATGTGGTGTACCAGAAGGATATTCTCATTATTGAATATACTTTATTTAAAATGGTGAAACGTATTCACACAATAATACCAAGTCGGTTCCCTTGCTCACGTTAAAATTGCAATCCTATCCACAGGTAATCCTCTTTGTTTCTCGTTAGTTCCGTTGAGGAAAAAGTCGCGTTTCGAAATGAAAAAGACGTCCACAATATCTTCTGCACTTCACATAGTGAACGACATGAATGACACCATATCAAATATCATATCATAAATTATTAATTAATCTCATTTTTTTCGGTTGCCTACTTACAATTCGCAACACTTGTCACCTGCGTTATTGTATGGTCTTGCCTGCAGAAAGGATCAGGTTTCGCAATCTGACAAATTGGCTAGTTATATACGAACGTAATGAACCATTGTGTCTACTTTTGCTCAAGTCATCATTGTCTGAGCTCATATTACATACATAGGTAGGTGCGTGCGAAGTTACATACATGCCCACATACGTACACACGTACGCATGAACGTACGTATATACGATCACATGTACACTGCCCGAAGGATTATTACAAGCAGAAGCAGTGGAACACTTTGCCGGTGACAATGCTCACGGAAATCATGAATTTTAATCGATTGTTATGATGGTTGCCATGGCATCGCCGGCTTGTGTTTGGCGATGTTGACTAATAATGAAAAGTGCCATTTTTCGCGCAGTACAACCTTTTTGGGGCAAACGTATACATGTGTTATGATTATGTGCATTTAGACAACTTGTCAGATATAAGTGCTTATAGAAACCACAACGTACAGCTATGTAAAATGCAAATCCCGTAAGAAAAACATACGTTTTAAATTCGTGGGGAGTATCTGCACTACATAAATCGCTATGTCTATGATAGTGTGGTAAACTCGATATTAAATCGGACATTTAAGATAAGAAAGATATAGCACCAGATTTTTATGTCCAGATTTTCCTAATATTCATCAGTCGGAAGTTATAACTGTCATCCATCGAATATTATTCTAATGACCAGTCCCCAAATCAGCTCCAATCGCGCGGAGACTCGCCATGTATCGTGACCCACTTACGGGCCCTATCAGCTCCAGTCGCTCGGAGTCTCGCCATGCATCGTGACCACTGATCTAAAAATAGTATTATTAGATCAGTGATCGTGACACACTTACAGGCCCTATCGAAGTCGGCCAATGATTTTTGTATATCCGTGCTGCCACACAGCGGATGAAAAGAAACATAAAAAGAAGAAAGACTTACAATCGTGAGTACAAAATATGACTTAATTGATTTGTAAGTGTAAACTATTAAAACATGTCATTCCCTGTACCATTGTAAAACTCAGGGATTATTATAAATGACAATGACATTTATTAATATCTTAGGATATACATATCGACTAACATTTTTTAACAGTTAAATGAGGCTTGAGGCATGAGGTTGTGTAACAAGTTACCAATCCCAAGGGCAAAAACTAATCGCTACAAAAATTCCTTTAATTCCGTGGTGTTTAGAGCATTTCCAGATCGGCTAGTAATGGACATGTATTTTAATTTGATTTAATTAATTAATGTATTTATTTATTTTATAACAATGTTTGTGTAAAGTATATTTTAATGTACAGTGTATATGTTTTAAATTTATTACGTAGGTTTCTAATGATGATTTTAATTTTTAGCAAGATATGCTAACATTGTACATTGATATGATATTGTATGGAATTGTTGCTTTTAGTATGAATGTACATGTACAATCCAACTGCAAAGTTGCCACATAATAAATTTATCTTTATCTTTATCTTATGTGCTGAACGTGAACGGTCGATCATTAGGGAACCCCTGTGACCTATTGGGTGAGAAGGTAATCACTGCCGGTATTTTGTCACCAAATTGTATCAAACAATTTTTTTGTGTTTGTAGAAATCGTCAATGAATATGCTTTTAATAGAGAATAATTTAAATTGCGTAACTTTACATCAAATGCGAAAAAACGCGGAAAACTAACCAAAAACGGTCGATCATAGGTACCCCGACGCTACAGCTATTTTACGGCAGCCCTTTCTTGCTAAACAGCTGTGTACAAGTGCTCACTTGTGTTTGCTGGTTGCTCTTATGTGAAATAAGGTTTAGGTTTAGGGTTAATGTTAGGGTATATGTGTGTGTGTGTGTGTGTGTGTGTGTGCGTGCGTGCGTGCGTGCGTGCGTGCGTGCGTGCGTGCGTGCGTGCGTGCGTGCGTGTGTGTTTCTTACATTATACAATCGTGTAACAATATTCCTTACTATTTCATTTTGCAAGGCAACGGTTAGGTCATACTAAAGAAAGACGGATCGGGGAAAATAAAATATGACGATGGTGAACTTGGCAAAGGTCTTCGTGCAGTTAGAGGGTATTCCGTTGCTAAAAGCAAGTAAGCAGCTTGCCGTACCAGCTCGTACATTGCGGAGGCACAGAGACAACGCTGTCACCTCTCGTGGAACGTTGAAACTCGGCCCTACAACTGTCATCCTTGGAGATGACGTCGAGAAAGCCCTGTACGAACACACCAAAGAGATGGAACGTCGCATGTACGTCTTGACAACTCTGGGTGTCAGACGTCTCGCTTATGAGATTGCTGTCAAAACAGGGGTGAACAACCCGTTTAACGAAACAACTAAGCTGGCCGGTAAAAACTGGTTGTGTGGATTGTTTGCACGATACCCCGGCCTTGCCATACAGAAACCGCAGGCTACCAACATTGCTCACGCTCTTGGCTTTAACAAGTTACGGTTAAATGTGTTCTTCCAAATTTATCGTTCAGTTTTGAAGACGGCGCAATACACACCAAGTCGAGCGTGGAATATGGATGAGACTGGAATCACAAATGTCCAAAGACATCGTGGCGACCAAAGTTACAGTCGTGTGTGCCATCAATGCAGCAGCCTGTCACCAATGTTTATTTTTCCACGAAAGAGAATGGTGGCAGCTTTGATGAACGCGGTACCACCTGAATCTAAAGGCTATTGTAGTCCGAATGGTTGGATTGATGCAGACTTGTTCGTCAAATGGCTTGAACATTTCGCTGCGTCGACAAATGCGTGTACAGAAAACCAGCAAATCATAAGCACGGATGGCCACCACAGCCATAAAACATTGGCTGCAATAACTTTAGCGCGGTCCAAAGGCATAAAACTGCTAGTTCTGCCACCTCATTGCACACACAGGATGCAGCCGCTCGACACAACGTTCTTCAAATCACTGAAGACCGCGTACAACAACGCAGTAGATACCAGGATGGTCACCAATCCAGGTTGACGAATGTAGTTTTACGACATGGCTGAGGTGTTCAATACAGCCTTCAACAACTCAGCCATCATTGACAAACCAGTCACATGATTCGGGACATGTTGTCTGTGGCCTTACGATTCGGATGGTTTCACTGACGACGATTTTGCTGCAGCACTCCTAACAGAGGGACCGACGTCGCTTGAAGAACCAACTGCCCACCAGACCACTGCTGGGCTTTCATGTGATGATGTTCCAACTGCCGGTCCTTTACCCGACGGCTCCCTAACTGCCGATCCTTCATGTGAACGCCATCCAAATGCCGGCGCTTCATCCGATGAACCTCCAAGTGCTGGTGCTTCTTCTGATGATCACGCAACTACTGACATGCCAGCGGACGAAACGGCTGTCTCTCTGTCCACTGTTGGGTCTGTCGCCTCGACACCGGCTACGACGGTCAGTCGTGAACTTGTTAGGAACATTTCTCCTTTGCCGAAGACATCAACAGTATGCAGCAAGTCGAGAAAACAGGAATCAGCAGTCTGGGTGTCGTCATCGCCGTATAAAAACGCACTTACGAAGAAAGGTGAAACAAGGTCAAGGGAGCGGGAAACCGAAGGGGAAACGACGGATGCCTAAGAAGAAACAAAAGACGATAACCGTACGTGCAAAGAGATTCCGGAGCGATCTAAGCAGTGATGAAGATGAAGAATGGCATTGTCTGATTTGTGGAGAGCCATTCTCTAACAGCAGAAGTCGCGAGGTCTGGGTCCAGTATGTGCACACACACAGAGTGTACTGAGGGGAATGCATATTATATTTGCGAGAACTGCTGCAACAAGTGGCAATGAATGGCTTGGTAGTTGACACTGCATCAGTTGCAATTGAGAACGAAATGACACTACCGAAACATCGAAAGCCAGTTTGGCTAGTAGTTCATAATTGTGTAGATTGTTCGTTCGTTTTTCTGTAGGAACTTATTGCATATCTGCTTAAATGCATTTCACTATACTGTTGGTGTTTGTATTTATTCAATCGCATGCCTACATCAGAAATAAATAAGCTGATACATTGCACGCAACATACACACCCACCCACCTAAGCATATCCCACCCACCACATACCATCCACACTTGTAATTTGTAATTATTCAACGAGTTTTGGATAGGCATCTTGTACCACCCAGATGGGCGTCTTGCCCGACTTGTGGGGTAAGACGCACTTTTCGTAGCTTTTTAAAAAAGTAGAATTTTAAATTATGTTTAGTATCTATATGTAAAATACTTGAACACAAAGTAGAATATATATTTTAGATTATCTGCAACTTAAAATATATTGGATTGGGTCATTATTAAAATTAATGCAGCGGTTCCTGCTTATGGTGGGCGCCTTGCCTTATCGTACGCAGTGTCACTGGTCGAAGCCGTCAGAGTGCATCACTTTTTTGGATTAATTCAAACAAATTCTGAATAATAATAATTAGTATTATATAGTGTGTGTATGCTTTCGATAACGAAATTAAGTAATAAAATATCAATAATTACTTTCTTTATTTTATACATATCATGCCTGAGAGCCAATCAGCGTCTCTACCCTATCCTGGGGTTTCAAAAGTAGTGGCTTCTTGCTAACCATTCACGTGCAAGTGCCCAATAAGGGCTCGGGTTTAGGTTTGGGTTAGGGTTAGGTTGAAGGTACTTTTGCCAAGATTGACATTAGGTGTTTTACATGCATCTGATGGGCACTTGTACGTGAGTGGTTAGCAAGAAGCCACTACCGGCATACCATAATATTCCCAGGCGGATGCGAGGGACTTAACGTGCTGCCACCTCACGGAGCCTATGGAATCGAGACTAGGGTAAGACCGCCCTGGCGGTTACAAACGCATAGCACACCCCTAAGCATTAGTGGATGTGGGGGGGGGGGCTCAAAAGTGCTGCTAGCTGTCAGAGGTTATTTTTGTTAACGCTAGTTAATTTTATTTTACATTTTTATATGCCATTATGCTTTCTTTACTCAATTTAGTCTTACGCCTGTTTATTACTAATTTTATTTATTTTACCGACAGACATACAACTGTTATTTGTCAGCTTAAGTGTACATACAGTGTACACAGCCATTTAATGGATTTATTGATATTGTTTAAATACACTTTTTTGCGTTGTTGAACGTTTTATGTAAACATATGTACGATGTTGTCAGTTGGTTGCTAAATTTACACCTTGTATAGCTTAGTTTTACATTGTTGGATGTATTACGTAGGTATATACGTAAAGTATGTATGTTAACGCCCCAACGCAAAAGAAGATCATTTCATACATACATACATACGTATACATATGTATATGTATATATATGTATACTTATGTATATACATATGTATATATATGTATGTATGTATGTATGTATATATAAACAAATATATATATATATATATATATATATATATATATATATATATATATATATATATATTAACAAACGAGTCTTACGTTGGTCGAACTGTTTCCACGACTACATTTAATACAACACAACATTGGACTAAGTTTACCCTGGTCAGTCCAGCTCGAAGTGAACCTTTGCCATCGCGGGGACATACTGTGCTGTGTTGTGCTATCCAAGTTCATCATACAACTGCGTGGGCAAAACGCTCTTATGAAACACCTGTCTTCACAATGCAGTCAATATTTGGTTCTTTCCTCATCCTAACTGCTTCAGATGATACACCTCTCAGAACTCGACGTCTGGTCTGAACGGGAAGTGGGGCGCAAACCTGTCTCTGAATTCCCGGCTTCTGCAAGTACCACATGATAATGTGCGTTATCTGTTCAGTGTTAGCAATATCTGATACGCATCCTGTATTCTTATTAGTCTGACTAGGTCAGCTTTTTGCGGGAAGGTATGACCGAAGACGTGAAGCTTGAAATGGTCAACGGTTTTCAGTTGTGTAAAACCATTACGGGTGCTATTGAAAGCGATCGAGTACGTCAACAGAGGTAAATGTTACACGATATGTCGGAGAGTGTGCCTCCAACACACACACACACACACACACACACACACACACACACACACACGCACGCACGCACGCACGCACGCGCGCGCACGCACGCACGCACACACACACACACACACACACACACTAAAAATAATTATTACAATAAATGCTAATTAATGAGGAACAAACGTCGCGCGTGCATTTTTGCATGACAACACGACAATGAGATTACGCGCAACATATCAATAACGGCAGTTGTACTTACCCATCTTTATTAATCACATAAGAGGCTACGAGACGTTTATGTTTGTTCAGGGCTTTCACCGAAGCCATATCATCTGTCGTCAGTTCAAAATCAAACAACTGCAGAGTAGACGCAAGTGTAAATAAACATCCAGCATTAGTCGTTTCACAAATACTGGTAGTAGGAACAAGTTGCAAGCTAAGAGGGATGTTTTTGTTTTTCACTAGGTAAAACAGTTGTGCCAATGTGTCCGATATGTTTATGATTATATACGTATTCATGTTATCTTGCCTGTATGTTTTCCTTAATCCGTGATGGCGTGACACTCTTTGGAATAACGACGATGTTCCTTTGCAACAGCCATCGTAAAACAACCTGAAACATGTTAACGAAGTTAGTGAAACAGTCCAGCAGTTGATGTGAAACTATCATAAATGACAAATAAGACCTACCAGATATGGTATGAAGTATACCCTTAGCTATAATTATATATATATATATTATATATATATATATATATATATATATATAGCTTGATATTTGGCAAGACTCAATAGAACAAATATATGCTATAGAACGTATGCATTATCATAGATCTGCTAATACACAATTGGTTACGAGGCTATGTGGATTTTCAACCAGGTATGTCTATAAAATCAGACATATCTGCACTTATGGTAATTAGTTTATGATGTCAGTGTACGATTGCGATGATTTTCTCTGGATATATAATTGGAAGCCAAGTTTCATATGCGCCAACCTGTGCAGCTGATTTGTTATATTTTGTTCCCAGTCTCAATAGCGTTGGCTCTTCCAGTAAGCGAGAGCATTCGGGCGGCGTCCTAATGCATTATCAAACAAACAGAAAACAGTGTGTCATCTTACTGCCTGTAGCGGACATGTGATAGGAGATTACTGTGTCATAGTCCATTGATACACCTCCTTAACGTAAATATTGTAAATTAATAATATTTGTTAATGGACATATGATATTTAAACGTGCATGCAGGCACGCAGGCATCAACATTTAATTGCACGCTCGCAATGTACACCACAAACACACATGTGCACACATACACACCACACACACACACACACACACACACACACACACACACACACACACACACACACACACACACACACACACACACACACACGCACGCAAGCACGCACGCACGCGCGCACGCACACACACACGCATATGCACACAGACGCACGTACGCACGCACGAAAATAAAATGCAAAGCACCAGTGATTATAACGTGGTTTGTCAGAGTCTCACCAAGGATTCTATAGCTATCCTGTTGTTCTTACCCTGGGTTGCCGGGGGATGCAAGAGGACTGTACGCAGTCACCGTTATGCCTTCTCTACGACAATACTCGACCAGGCCGTCCTGTGAAAAGTACGGGTGGATTTCTACCTGTAAAATCAAAACGCCATAATATAAACATGTGCTGTTTCAGAGTCATATCTCTAGAGGGTATACTATTACACTGTGATGTTGTCGATGCCAGGGCAATGCCGCACGTCATGCCAACTATAATATTAGTCGGGGCGCACGGTGGTCGAAGTGGACACCTCGTGCTATTTTTGGTTGCCCTTTTGTTTTCTAAACTTCCAACCTTCGTTAGCAATAATCCAGAGGGCAACCTGCTGAAATCAGTGTACCTCACTCCGAAAATCGCACTTAAATTCAGACGTACAGGGTGTCGGTATGGCCGTTTAGTCACAATTGCAATTTGTTTTTCTCATAGTTTGTATAGGGCTACAAAGCTAGTTTTTGTGCAAACTATTCGTATTGCAGAGGAGCATAAACACAATAAATATCTTATTGAAATGTACATTTTAAGGCAACAGATTCAGCAATATGTTAAAATAAACACTTCCGTTTCGTCATCGACATCATGTAACGTTTACCGTAGTTCTCTTAATATATATTCAAAATATATGGTTAACATATCAAAATGATCCCCATTCATTCCTCTGTTGTTATATACCACGACATTGTAAAATGTATCAGCACATCACATGTTTTTGAACTAACATATACGTCACCCCTCATTTTGGATTGACGTAATGTTTTGACACAAAATGGGAATAACTAGTAAAATGGGGAGCCTACAGGATCGATAAGGGGCGGTGATATGCAACTCAGGCATGTGGTGTAATCGGGCTAATTACGTGCACGCGCTGTTTGTTTACTTTTCAGTTTATCTTTGAACACTTTAGGCTCCAACTGTTATTCGTGCATAGTCGGGGCGCACGGGGGTCGAAGTGGATACCTCGTGCTATTTTTGGTTGCCCTGTCGTTATCTAAACTTCAAACCTTCCTTAATAATATTCCGGAGGGCAAACCTCTGAAATCAGTGTACCTCACTCCGAAAATTGCATTTACATTCAGGCTTATGTGGTCTCTTAATGGCCGCGCTGCATATATTTCTCTTTCCACATTTTCACAGTAAATGTGTGACAACAAACTTAAGTGTAGTATCAAATAATCAGGAATGACGAGAACTAATATGTATGGCAATTTATTAGGAAGCCAGGTACAAAACATTGGACAATATATCGAAATATCAGTTCGGTTTCGCAGTTGACATCACACAACAGGAGTTATAATTACCTTAATATGTAATCAAGATATTTATGTAATATATCACAATGATGTACATTCATTTACCTACTGGATTGTGCAAAGCAGTAGTAAAATAGTGCTATAGTATTCGCAAACACGAGCCGAACATGTACCCCACCCCCTAAGTGTTGCGCAATCGTGACGTGACGCAAATAGGAGTGGATTTCATTGATTGTATCAATTTCGCGTTTCTTAGTGTAATAATACACTAGCAAAGACAGTCCTACTGCTACTGCTGGTTATTAATGCAATGTTGTTAAGGCAATATAAAATTATGATAACACGCATTATTCGAAATAAACAACACATCAAGGTGTTACTCAATCACATCTTACACATTGTTCTGAGTCATCTGTGTCACTCTTGTCATAGCCATTCTTTTCAACAAGAATTCAAACAGGTATTACTCGCCCATATTTGATATCTTTCCCATCGTATGGCCAAGCAACACAACACGACACTTGAAAATTAAACTTCAATTCAGGCCTGAAGGTGTCTGAATGACTGTTAAGTCACAATGGCTAATTATGAAATATTCATGGTTTATTTAATTAAATTAGCTAGTCTCTGTACCAAAATATATCCGGAATGGTGAGAGGAATACAGACCACAAATATATTATAAAAATGTATATATTTTTAAGGCAACGAGAAACAAACAATTGAAGAATAAGTAGAAAAACATTTCCGTTTTGTCGTCGATTTCATATAAATGTACCGTAGTCACCTTACTACATATTCAAGCTATATATGTTGTAATGACGTGATGCCATACGGTTGCTGAATAATGATGTATTCGTGGTGCTCATGTTGGCGTCCAAAACCATCCGATGACACCGATGACACCGACACAACGAAGATCCCCCTATCAACCCCAGAGGAAATGTGGACAACTTCGCACTACAGCTAGATATACGTATATCTGGTGACAGACAGTTGGGGCCTGGAGAGTTTCCGCCGGCCGACATGGTGATGGTTAACAGATTGTTGTTACAGTTAAATAGTCCATTAAAAATTAGTATTATATATGTATGTATATATATATATATATATATATATATATATATATATATATATATATATATATATATATATATATATATATATATTATAATATATACTTGTCCATTATATTGTAAAGTGTGTTCAACCTTCTGCAGATTATGTGTACGTGACCTGGAGATTGGCTGGTCTGATACGACAGTTGTCTAGGACATCCTGTATCTGCAGACTGTTGAAGTTGGACAGTCCGATGCTTCTGACCAGTCCTTCGTCCACGCACCTCTCCAGCGCCTGTAGCAGCGAACTGGCAGTAGCGTCAGTGACACTCGCTATTGACCGCAAACACAAATCTTGCAGTGTAACGTGTGTGTGTGTGTGTGTGTGTGTGTGTGTGTGTGTGTGTGCGTGTGCGCGTGTGTGTGTGCGTGTGCGTGTGCGTGTGCGTGTGTTTGTTGTGTGGGTGTGCGTGCGTGCGTGCGTGCGTGCGTGCGTGCGTGCGTGCGTGCGTGTGCGGTGGGTGGACGTGTGCGTCTATATATCATATGTATTGATAAATACAAGTACACACTTAAAATACATTATAAATTATGACGTCTGCAAGTAAATCATTAGTATTAAATAAATCAGAATTGATGATGAAATCACTGAATCCTGATTAATATGCGACACATGCAGAAAAAGATAATGTGTTTCATAGTGATACATGCAGGCTGCATGCAACTACAAAGAGTAACTTCTATATATATATATATATATATATATATATATATATATATATATATATATATATATATATATATATATATATATATATATATATATATAGTGTGTGTGTGTGTGTGTGTGTGTGTGTGTGTGTGTGTGTGTGTGTGTGTGTGTGTGTGTGTGTGTGTGTGTGTGTGTGTGTGTGTGTGTGTGTGTGTGTGTGTGTGTGTGTGTGTGTGTGTGTGTGTGTGTGTGTGTGTGTGGGTGGTGTTGTGTGTGGGTGGGTGGGTGTGGGTGTGTGTGTGTGTACGTCCAGCCTGCGTGTAAAAGGGTGCATGTGTGCTTTTCATGTAATAAAATTACATAATTTAGGTTTATGTGTTTGAAATAACCAAACACCATTACACACAAATTACCTGGAATGCAATGGGAAAGTGGATCAAATAAAGATCGAGATACGTCAGTCCCAGGTTTTGTAAACTCTTTTGCAATGCTGGCTTCACATCCTGTGCAGAATGGAACGTATTCCACAACTGGAATAATGATGCAGTATTGTTATTGCATTATATCTACAAGTCACTCTTCAATATTATGTTACTGTCTGCCTATGTTAACTGCTAAGTTTTATGTTTATATTTAAAACGTGTATGTTTCTACGCAATATCACTAACCTGATTTGTGATTCACTGATTGTGTATCATGAATAGGAACATTGTACACGAGTCATAAACATCGACCTATTCGGAGATCGGTTTATTATTTTTAGGCTACATGCATTGTTCTCGGTTGACATGTCTTCATCTACATAGTACGAAATTAAAATGAATCCAACGTTAACAAGAATAAACGTGACTACAGCAGCCAAAGTGAGCCTGAAATGGCACAGGCAAGACACAAGTTTACATTACTGTCAAGAATAGAGATTCTGAAGAGATCTGTGTAATTATTTTTTTCTAGCTGGATTTAACATCACCGACTTATCGACTTACATGTTGATGATATTGTCGTTGCCATCGACGTATCCCCTACTTACTTTGCTCACAATAAATAAGTCTTCTCTGTTCACGTGGCCGTCTGCGAACTTCTCGTTTATGGCTCGTCCGACGTCAGCCTCGTTGCCGTAATGGTAGGCGCAGTCGATGTGACGGTATCCAGCCTCGATGGCGCACTGTACAGCTTCTCTCGCGTGCCCAGCTTGGGACTGAAGAAACCATCTGTTGCTGTTTTGTGTATGTGTGTGCTTGTGTAATGTGCGTTAAAAACGCTGTGTACGTCGTGGAATAAGGGTAGGGTTTGTTCTTCCGAAAATAAAACGTATTTTTTAATGTTCCCTGATATTAGTCACTACATGAAGTATAATGGTAGTTGTGCCATGTCTTTAAGTGACATATTAAGCAAACTACTGATGCGTAAAGGTACAAATGTCATGGCGTTTTCTGACGGTTTGCTAATATATGTGATTTTACTTATAAACCACACACATTTTTACTCCTGGTCATAATCACTAATTGAAGTGCAATGGTGCTTGCTTGCTTATTTTTTCTTCTGATAATAGTAATTAATGAAAATGCAACGGTGCTTCCTTCAAGTACATAGATGAAATATTAATGAAACTGCAATTTTATAAATAATTTTGTTTAATTTTTTGTGAACATTCTCCTATTTGATTTTGAACATAAATCACAAGTAGAGTATTCTTTTCAATTATACTGGTTTTGTTGTCAACAGTGATAAAGGCCAATACATACTTAATTTTTAAATTCAATTAAAATGTAATGTATCATAATTGTTCAACAATATTATACAAATTATATTATATATCTCGAAACTAAATAATAATTCAAGTAAAACTGTCATCAAAGAATATCCCAGTGACTTTTATCGACGGATTATCATGATGTTTGTACGATCACATTCATTTATATAAATATATCTTCTTTGTTTGTAACTTTTCAAAATGGCCGTACTCGTTAACATAATCTCGCAAATATTTTTTTATAAAACAAAATGGGGCCTGTCAGCGTGATCCAATATGGCCGCAGGCAAACGAACAGGTATATGTTGCGTGATAATAAACTACGGCCACTAAACTCGGACCCCTGTCCCCCATGTTGTCAGAAGGGGCGGCATATCCGTCTGACCTCCCTAAGAAAGGCTGTGGATTGCTTAAGGGTATTTTACCCATACGAAGAAGACAGGGGAAGGGAAGAGGGGGGGGGGGGAGAGAGATAGAGAGCTATACATAGTGAGACAGTGTGCGTGTGTGTGTGCGTGTGCGTGTGTGTGCGTGCGTGTGTTTGTGTGTGAGAGAGAGAGAGAGAGAGAGAGAGAGAGAGAGAGAGAGAGAGAGAGAGAGAGAGAGAGAGCGGGGGAAGGATGGAGAGACATGCAGTGAGAGAAAGAGGGCGATGGTGATGGGACAGAAGCTAAACAGTAAATCATAACCACCCTGCAATATGTACGTGCATTTGCGTGCGTGTTGTGCACGTGTGATGCACGTGTACGTTGTCTAAGCTCGTAAAATCAAACACACATCTACCTACTCGCCACGTTCCCAGGCCGACCACTGGAATCGTCGCTCCTGCCGTGCCGATTGTTGCACCTGGCACTCTGCACGGCTCCATCTCATAAACGAGTCCTTCACGCCTCGTCAGTGTAGCACCAATGATTTCCTTGGTAGCACACGTCAGTCTAACACGTGACGGGCCATTGTGTCGTCAACTACAGATACGCTACTGGGGAGTTCGCAGTACGGTCTGCCCAGAGCGAAAGAGAGAACTGTCTGCTACCGCATCCGTCTTCAAATACCCATGGTTGGTCTAACATGCGAAAAGGGTTAGGACAGGGTTGAAGGTACTTTTGACAAGAGTGTCATTGGCGAATACGTGCATTTCATGTACACGTGGAAGGATAGAAATAAACTCTCTCCAACGGTAAAGCTCTCGACGTCGATGCATTGGTACGAGAAATCAACACGTGTTGTTTACAGCCGCACGGTGGACATGGAAAACAACAAAGATGTGTGGTTGGGAATTATTTGAATCCTGTAGGACGTTGTTTTCTCGGAATTCCCAACTGTCTCCTCCCAATACAAATTAGTTCAGTAAGTCTCGCTGATACAATAAACTCGCTATTCAGGTCACTTTCAGCCAGTTGCAATAGTAGCAAGCCTTGCAATCTTGAGGGCGCATCCAGTTGACAACATGTGTTTGCACCATTGCAAGATTTGTCCGTGTCTTTCGGAAGAGACACTAAAAGCCGGTGGTCCCTTCTATCTGGTGTCTATGCCAGGGGAAGTAAACGATCTCACACAGGGGGTAAATGTGTAACTGGTATTGGACTCACTCATTCTACAGGACAACTCTAAAAACCAATGACAATAATGGTCAGCAAGTTGACCGATGTCATTTAATGGAAGAATGAAAAAAGACAGCCGATTTGTCCGTGAACCACTGTTTAATTTTCATAGTATGACAGCTAGCTACCAACACACTACTGGAAATGTGTATTAACTATGAATTCAAGGCTTGTTAAGTACCAGGTAGCATATAGCAGTTAAGAGATATCACATGCATAATCAACAATAGTAATACAAAGTATGTGTGGACATTGGTCACAAATTTTACTGTAAAGTTGGCAATATATCAACCACTTCCTATAAACAATTATAATTTCATCTAAAATAACTGAAACACAATCAGTCTGTGTATTCTTATGTAACAAATACATTTTTGTAATACTAAATTCCATTGACATAAACTAGGCAATGTTTGGGTATAATCAAGTTAACATATTAAAATAGCACAAGTAATCTGACAAATATGATACACATATCTGAATTAACCTTACAATTATTACATGGCAGAAAAATTACTTATTTTGGATGTGAAGTTATCAACAACAAGTGTAAAATAATATATGCTACATACATGCCACTTTTAAGAAGTATCACGTGCACAGAAGGAGCAAACAAATACCCTGGCTTGGCCATCTTGCAGCATATATCAAAATAAGAATGATGTTTATTTGTTGATCATCTAGAGTTTTACTCCAAGCTGGTGCTATGAAGCTCCTATATGCTCTAATCTTCACTGGAGTAGACAGTTTCTCTGGAATGTTCTTCTTAAAAATCCACGTCTGCTGGGAACGGGAAGCACCGAGCACTTGCATCTCGGAAATAGCGTGTTCTGAAAACGCAACAATAAAACAATTATGCATGTTTCAATAACACGATATCACACTTTTGGGAACTGTTTTTTTTATAATTCTGACTACATGATCCACTTGTCTTGTACAGTGAACACAGGTACATAGCTTGTAAATTTCACATTATAGTTTATTTAACCACTTCAACTGACCATCAAGCTGGTTTGACTCTTATTACAGTACAAATATAGATGACATATATGGGACAATATCTATAGTTCTACACTACTAGTGTTACTTCATGTTCTTACCCATCTTCTTTAAACTTAAATGGTCCCATGAAACGATAGTCTTTGTTCAGTCCATTCACTGCCTCCATATCATCTGATGTCAGTTCAAAGTCAAATACCTGCAGGACATAAAACACTACATCTCGTCGTGTTTGCCATCTCAGATAGGTTTCACAAGATCGCCAAGCAAAACAAAACCATACAACAAAAGATGACAAACAATCCAAGTTTATCAGTGGTTCAATTATTATCTCTTATATGTGTTGGAACCATGAGAAGGCTGAGCCCCCCATATTTTAGGAATCAGGTGTGCATTTTGTGGTGAAATTGATTCTGTTGGGATAGTGGTGGTGGAAACAGTGTTGGCCCTCTGTACTTATATAGGTGTGTTCTATGTATATGTTCAGATATATATGTAAATTGGGACATTTTGGAAAGGTAAAAATGTGATCCTGCACAAAGGTCCGGTGGATTGTTTTGCACAGCATTAGATTGTCACACAAGTGTTGATCACTATAAAATTGATATGGTAAAATAACTAGTCGAACATATATATGTGTGAGAACGAAGAAATTGTTACTACAAAAGAAACTTTCACTGACTACAATCACAACCAAATTTCCTAGATTACAATCACTCGGTGAGAACTCAATATTATAAATGATCAGAATTTGCACTCTGAACCCAGGTGACACAACTGTATTTACCTGAATGTTCTCCTTAATCCGTGATGGTGTGACGCTCTTTGGAATCACAATGATGTCCCTTTGCAGCAACCACCGCAGTACAACCTGTAATCACACAGAACACTGCAGTACAACCTGTAATCACACAGAACACTGCAACACAACCTGTAATCACATAGAACACAGCAGCACAACCTGTAATCACACAGAACACTGCAACACAACCTGTAATCACATAGAACACTGCAACACAACCTGTAATCACACAGAACACCACAACACAACCTGTAATTACACAGAACACTGCAACACAACCTGTAATCGTACAGGACACTGCAACACAACCTGTAATCACACAGAACACAACAACACAACCTGTAATCACACAGAACACAGCAACACAACCTGTGATCAAACAGAACACTGCAACACAACCTGTGATCACACAGAACACTGCAACACAACCTGTAATCACACAGAACACTGCAACACAACCTGTGATCACACAGAACACTGCAACACAACCTGTAATCACACAGGACACTGCAACACAACCTGTAATCACACAGGACACTGCAACACAACCTGTAATCACACAGGACACTGCAACACAACCTGTAATCACACAGGACACTGCAACACAACCTGTAATCACACAGAACACAGCAACATAACCTGTGATCACACAGATCACTGCAACACAACATGTGATCACACAGAACACTGCAACACAACTTGTAATCACATAGAACACTGCAACACAACCTGTAATCACACAGAACACTGCAACACAACCTGTAATCACACAGAACACTGCAACACAACCTGTAATCACACAGAACACTGCAACACAACCTGTAATCACACAGAATACTACAACACAACCTGTAATCACACAGAACACTGCAACACAACCTGTAATCACACAGAACACCGCAACACAACCTGTAATCACACAGAACACTGCAACACAACCTGTAATCACACAGAACACCGCAACACAACCTGTAATCGCATAGAACACCGCAGCACAACCTGTAATCACACAGAACACTGCAACACAACCTGTAATCACACAGAACACTGCAACACAACCTGTAATCACACAAAACACTGCAACACAACCTGTAATCACACAAAACACCGGAGCACAACCTGTAATCACACAGAACACTGCAACACACCCTGTAATCACACAGAACACTGCAACACAACCTGTAATCACACAAAACACAACAACACAACCTGTGATCAAACAGAACACTGCAACACAACCTGTGATCACACAGAACACTGCAGCAAAACCTGTAATCACACAGAACACCACAACACAACCTGTAATCACACAGAACACTGCAGCACAACCTGTAATCAAGAAATGCCCAAGTTGTATCCAAGAAATTGGATATTATTGCTAGGAAACTTGTCTAGTCCATCCTATGCCAGTCAGCTGGCTCAGTGTTTACTCATGTCAGGATTTCATACATACTGATCGTTTTTATCACAATTCATACACTTTTCGGATATGTTTCATTTCAACGTGTTACCTGCTGGAGCTAGGTTTCAAGCATAACAACAAAGTTAAAATATGTTACATACTTTATTCTAAGCCCTTTCTACACTGACCTGGGCTGGTGATTTGTTGTATTTTGTTGCCAGTGTCTTCAGCACTGTTTCTGCCAGTAAGTTAGACACCTCTACTGGAGCCCTTCAAACAAGCATGTCTCCATCCTTTAGCAAACACCCCATGAGTGAATTATCTTAACATGCAAGAATTGGTTTCTTCCAATGTCTACAAACTAACACAAATATTCTACTATATATCCAGTGCATTACCCACTGCATAAGCAAAGATTTTTTATCATATGCATGTAATTGATTTATGGGTATTAGCTAGGTAGCTTATCAATCAATCTGTTGATAACCAGAATTGTTTATTGACGTCGAGATAATTAACCCTTTTGTATTGATTCACCTGTGAGCTTGGTTTCTAGGTGCAATGTAAGTGTTGCATATCAGTGTTGTTGTAACAGTGTTGCATATTAAATACATCTGAACAGGTTTGATTTCTGGATATATATTCATGTATACCCTATATAGACATATATTACAATGTTTATAATTTTTTCCAGCTGCCAATCATTCAAGTGACTGAATGTAAAGATGCTTCAAAAGTAAATAAAATTTATAAAGACTTGACAATGATCAGCAAAACAGTGATTTTCCCCTAAAAGAGTTAAAATACTTGCACGTTACTCACTCAGTTACTGCAACAAAACCACTGCAAGTTACTTACTTTGGGACAAGACCAGAGGCAAAGGAGCTGTAGGCAGTGACAGCCATGCCCTTGTCTTGGCAAAACTTCACCAGTTTCTGTTGTGAGAAATATGGATGGATCTCCATCTACAGAAAACAATAGATGCTTAACGTACGTCATAGCTTGACCAGGAATGGTAAGTTGATCAGGAAAGGTGAGTTGATCAGGAATGGTGAGTTGATCAGGAATGGTGAGTTGATCAGGAAAGATGAGTTTATCAGGAATAGTGAGTTGATCAGGAGAGATGAGTTGATCAGGAATGGTGAGTTGATCAGGAATGGTGAGTTGATCAGGAATGGTGAGTTGATCAGGAATGGTTAGTTGATCAGGAATGGTGAGTTGATCAGGAGAGGTGAGTTGATCAGGAATGGTGAGTTGATCAGGAAAGATGAGTTTATCAGGAAAGATGAGTTTATCAGGAATAGTGAGTTGATCAGGAGAGGTGAGTTGATCAGGAATGGTGAGTTGATCAGGAATGGTGAGTTGATCAGGAATGGTGAGTTGATCAGGAATGGTGAGTTGATCAGGAATGGTGAGTTGATTAGGAATGGTGAGTTGATCAGGAATGGTGAGTTGATCAGGAATGGTGAGTTGATCAGGAATGGTGAGTTGATCAGGAATGGTTAGTTGATCAGGAATGGTTAGTTGATCAGGAATGGTGAGTTGATCAGGAAAGGTCAGTGTGATTATTTGCATGATTAATAAAGAACACACACATCATTTAGAATGTCAGTGGTGGATATTTGTTTATGAATAGTCTTTGCTGATTAATTTTACATGACTGAATGCTTCCCAGAGAATTCAATATGGTGTTTGATTGAACAGGTATGCCAGAGAGTAAAGTGTAAAGTACTTTGAGCAGGCCCCTGGAATGGACACCATGTAAGAATATACTTTTACTTTTTAGGGTGGGAAAACAAAACCTGGGGCAAATGCTAATTCATTTGGAAGTTCAGTTTGTGACACGTTTGGAAGTTTGATTTATTAATGTGTGACAGTTTAGGGTTTAACAGTAGACAAACTTGGATGCCGAGTTCGTGACATAGTTGGAAGTTTGGTTTATGACACACATGTTGTCCTAGTTATACTTTGCAGACATATTCATTATTTTTTAACGAGACAATGTAAACTTGTGTTTGCTATTACCATGTAGGCATATTGCACAATGTACAGTGACACATGGGGAAATATTTAAATCATTAATGCACTTTTAAATTAAAATAATTATTATCATCCTTCCCATTATAATGTTTCATACGTTTTGGCTTATAAGATGTTGTACATTTCAATTTTCATTTATAAACAAAGAACTAAGTGACTGAATATTTTGATGGTAAGGTCATATGGTAATGTCTGACCTGTTGAACTGCAGGCTTGATGTTGCAGTTGTCAATGATGTCCTGAATCTGTAGACTGTTGAAGTTGCTCGTGCCTATGTTTTTCACCAACCCTTCCTCCACACACTTCTCCATGGCCTGTGAGGAACAGAGCAAACACAAGTGTACACTAAGGATGGGACGAATATTCGATTCGTATTCGAAATTTTGAATATTCGAACATTTTGTCACTATTCTATTTGATTCGAAAATTCGCAGCTATATAAGCGAATATCGCTCAAGTATTTTCCTTCATGTCCTCCGCCACAAAATTGGCCAAGGAGATCTTTTACTTTCTGACTTAACTATGAAGAAAACGATAACCGCTAAACTACTCCTCACACATCTTATATGTATATGTAACACACTAGGTTACAAAATAAAATCACCAACATTTCTTAAACGGATAAACTTCACAAAACAAACTCGCATAAAACTCGCCGCAAAAGCAGTACCAGGAAGACATCTCAACATCGTTCAGTACTCTAATTGAATTGGAGCCACAGAATATTCTTATTTGATTTGTATTCGAAATTTCGACGATATTCGATGCGAAATAAATTCCATATTCATCCTTCCTTAACTTAAGTGTATGTACACTAGGTCAAATGTATGCCTGTCACAACCGTGCACATTTATGTACAGTATCTGCGCAACTTACGTAACCTATACACGAATACACATATAGAATATTTTTATTTTAGAGCCAATGATCATGTTGATAGGGAAGCTACAAATGTAAGAACTTGAAACATTAAGAAATTACAGTATTTCTTATGTTTTTTCAGCCTTTTCAGTAACTAACACAGTTTGAAGCTGTGTATGGTTGTACATTTTGTAATCAAAACAAAAACATATCCAGTTTTCTAAAAGCAATAATGATGCTTGAAGACAACACACACAAATAAAATGTCAATATCTGATGCTTATAAGGAAGAGCTGAGATGTGCTTGTGTGGATTTTCATTAACCGATCACACGGTTACTACAGCTTGTTTTACACTGACTCACCTTCCAAGTTTCCAGGTAATGTACGCCAGAGTATAACAAGTTGCCATCTTTGTCCAGTGGAAACATTTGGTCCGCTCGCTTTGTAAACATAAGAAGTACCCACTGCCTACATGCCAGTCTTACAACATGTACCAACACCTCTATACACTAAATTGTGTCCTACCATAATGGCTGTATACATTTTGAAAACTAAAATAAAATCTTCAGCTGTTCAAGAAAATACACTAAAAACACTACACGTAATAATAAACCTGTACGCCATGTATATGAATACTTGAAAATAATACGTGTAGAAAAATAATTACGTTTGTGGATTTTCAGGGCGTCAGAAAACATGGAGTCTGAATATGTCAAGTCATTACCACACTCCTGTTAGAGCTGTATAACCATTGCTAAGGATTATTACCAAACATCATTATATACTTCATACACGAGTGTCCACACTGAATTCAATAGTGCAACTAAAATATCAATGATCCAAACATTTAAAGGGAAAGAAAACAATTGTTTACAGTGTTATGCAACACTAACAGCATGAATACAAATTAATTATGAACAATTACAATTAAAAATAATGTGCCAGTAGTTTAATAGAAAAACATTAATTAAACAGGCAAAAATGTATTCGCATGGATGTGCAATTTTCATTAAAAAAAAGACTACCATCAAAGGTTTCTACTCTTCCCAGTTAGCATATTGCCAATTTGGGTATACTAGTATTGTTAGTACTCTTTAGACCTGTATATTGTGGACAACCTTTTGTTAACATTCAGAAGTAAATCCTACGGCACCTGGAACCCGTACGGCCAGTGTATCAGATACAGATCGAGATAGTCGAGGCCCAGGTCTTCTAACGTCTTCTTCAGTCCCACCTTCACATCTTCTGTGGCATGGAAGGAGTTCCACAACTAAAACAGTCGGTTCATCGTCATCTCTCACAGAGTCGATGTATGCACGTGCATGTACAACCTTGCTTGTACAAAAAGTGTGTAAATAATAAACTTTGTGACATCTTCACAACAGATCTGAACTGCATGACATGGGCGCCGTTTCAGGACTGTTGTATAAAATTAATGTCAGTATATGTCAACTTCATATACGAGTATTCACATTCTGTAATACACTGCAGTAAGTGGGCAAATTAATATTGCAAAACAAATAAATCAACCGATGTCAGACAAGGAAAATTGGTTGCACACAATAAAAAAGTGACTGGGTAAAACACAGATGTGACACTTCACCATGCAAAAACAATGTGTAAAAACAATTACTTCTCTAGAACTGCCATTTGCCTGGAGAATTTCTAGAAGCTGGTTTTGTGTATGCACACTCTAGAATGGTAGTGTTACCAAATGTACTAATAAAATTGTTGCATTACAAAGTCGGTTGTTGGTGGCTCATTATGAGTACATTGGAATACAAAAGTACTTACTGGTGGTTGACCAATACAGACCTTACTAACAATAAAAAGATCTTCTCTCTTCACGCGACCTGCAGAGAACTGCTCACGAAAGGCAGCCCCGAGGGCCGTCTCATTCACGTAGGCCGGGGCGCCATCAAAGTGTCGGTAGCCAGCCTCAATGGCAGAGGTGACAGCTGTCATCACCTCGTCTGGAGGGGACTGAAACAATTCATAAACACTTTCTGTTCGGTGTACACATTACATACACAAGGACAAGGCAGGGGTTGAACGGGGATAAGGTACTATATTTGCTGTCACCTGTGTGGATATGTTGGTCTGTATTATCAGATACTGCATATAGTTTCAAGGTAGGCATATTGTGCATATACATGCAATGGCAGGGACGGGGTGGATGTGTGTATTGGATACAGGGAAACTTGGGATCATGACTGATGAGTACTGTATGCAGGGAGGGGATTGTATGATATGTACTGAACAAAGGCGATGGGAGGTCTCTGATGTATCCTGTGTACATACAGTGACGGGGTATAGTTGGTGTGTACTGCATGTAGAGGATCAGAATTGTTTACAGCTAAGGGAATCAGACCAGTCGTGCAGTCAATCCAGAGCATGCTGGGAGGCATAGCTTTATGTAGAGACCCGTCCACCCATCATTAGGACGGGTAAAAACAAATATGGTCGGGCAGAAATATGAAAAAAAAGGTCTTCCCAAACCATAGATATTGTTAGTTATAAATACCTTGAAAGTCAGTGTAAATAGTGTCATATTGTGTTTGTGCCCCATTTCAGGTCATCAGGCACATGTGAAAGTTCGTAAACTAGCTTAACAGTTAACATCCATGTGTCCACCAAAACATGTGTGACTGGCAATAATTTTATCCTGCATAAAGCCCTGCTGGGAGGGGAATTATACCTGATGTGTACTGCATATGCATGGGGAGTCAGAACTGATATACACTGCATATATGTTGATTTTAACACCCTTTCCTACCTTTTATCCGAATAGTAACAACGGTTTCCATAATTCGCAGAGCAATGACGTCACTGCTCTGCAAATACTGGCACTGTTTCCCTAATTGGCAGAGCAGTAACATCACATACTGCTCTGCGAATAGTGGCGAGCTTGCCCTTATTCACAGAGCAGTGACGTCATGTTTCTCCAAATAGTCTCGTCTTACTGTAAACCTGCAACGCAACACCTAACTTATAATTAATATAGGGCCTACTCACTACTGTGCCCGTGTGGTATAAATAATAAAACAAATTTGGATAGATGCCCCTTTTTAATTCCTGTTACCCTGTAGGCCCAACCATTCAACAGCGCACCATGGACATTTATGTGACGTGGGTCGAACCATCAGCCTGCCCCCATCCGTCCGAGAAAGACACTTGACGTGTCACGTGACTTTGAATTGAACCGGCCTTTCAAGGACCGTCACCGACACCGTGACCATCACCAGATGTAAGAACACAATAAGGTGCACGTCCGCCATTATCCGACCAAAGAGTACCCTATAAAAACAGCATTATGCAGGTTGTCTGAATTTCTGTGAGCACACATATAGCGTGAAGTGAGTAGAAATGATGTTTTTGTGCAGCGTGGCATCAGAGCTGTCAAATTATGACAGCCGTCAGTTGGTGCATTTCTGCATATTAATACAGTTGTCATTTTGCTTGGTGATGTAATCAGGGACAATCCGTGGGTGGTTCAAGCAGAAATGGACGGGTGTAAGGTTTAAAAGAAGTTTGTGGGAGCCTGAGGTATTAAAAGTTCACACATTTTTCACTGAATCTCTGTCTATGGAGGGTAAACATGCGGTGAAATTGTCAAAAACAGAGCTGATCTAGATTAATAGGAAATGAATGAATAATAATGGTCGCCTAGGCTATATATCATTGCCTATGGAAATTGCAAATGTGGTCTGACTCCACCATGCAGAACTAGACTACAATTCATGCAGTCCTACAACTCATGCGGTCCTCAAAGTAAAACAGCAGAACTGGTAACATGTTGCAGTGACTGTCTAAAGATATTTCGCGGACGCGGTAGTTGATGCAATAATGAATATGGACCTACTTTCCACGTCCCAAGCCCGATGACAGGAATTGACGTGCCCCCAGAACCGACCGGTACCCTCGGAACAGCGGCAGGATCCATTCTGAAATATATTACTAACAATATATACAATTATACAACTTAAAAAGATCGATGTAGTCTAATGGCTATTTTCATTATCTATCATTCGTTATGACTGGCATGGATATTACCTTGATGCGCAACTAGTGTTTAATGATTTTGTTAATCACGTCAGACGATAAATTGCTGAACCTTGATACCTGCTGCTAGTGCTACCCTCTTGCGGGTTTCTATTGGAAATAAAAAGGCCACGAGTCGCCAGGGGGAGCTTACTGACGTGCCACGGGGCACGCGCAGCGTCGCCGTGGTTTTCTGAGGACAGACGACTGTCATACACGTCGCTGGCCGTCATGGATTCTGCAAGTGAAAACGTTCTTAAACAGCTCGACGAAAAAATCGAGAAACTTCGCGCATTGGGTGTCGAGCGAGGTTTGTCTGCCAGCGAGATAGACGACTGCATTCTAAAGTGTGTCAGTCCGGAAAAGAATGTGAAAAGTTCAAAGAAACGAAAGTGCTCCGGGGGATATTCTCGGGGACGCCACATCTGCCTCGTCGCATCAGGCGTGTGGGTAGGCTTCTGGGTGTTCTGCATTGGAGTGTATATTCTGGCGCAGATTCACGACCCGACTGAGCATTTTCTCGCCAGATCACTGCAGCCGCTTCTCTACCCGGTACTCAAGAGCGTTCGATTGGTGGGACTGCCAATACTTCGGCGTTACAATGGCCTAGCAGGTAATGGCTGTCACCAGGAACAAGTCATGCTTGACAGCTTGTCATAAAAGCAAGCAATGTTTACATAGGGCATAGCACTGCCATATGTTAGGCACGGTTTGCATTTGTTTTACTTTTGGATTGTTGGCAGTCGTATTTTACATCATATTTTGATGCCTATTAATTATACAGGAATATCAACAATTGTGTCTGCTCCGTATACCTGTTGACTGTTGTTGGGTCTGTTTTATACTGTCTTTCGGAAGAGACGTCAGCAAGTTGGCATGGAAAAGATGCAAAATGGCCTAATATGTACATCAGATGATCAGAATAAATAACATTGATTTAGTTTATTCAGTACAATTATACATGAACACAAACAAATTAAGGTGCAATTTAAGCAAATATCTTGTTTAAATACGCACACTTTGTTTCTTGAGGTTTATGGTTGGATAAACAAAACATGCGGATTAGTGAGACACGTACCTTATAAATTCAATCAATCGAAATGATATTCAAGATGGTTCCCATAAGAAATGTGCGGATTGCAAAAATGGATTATTGAAGACCGGATCAATGAGATATAACTGTAAATCTCTGTAATACTAAGAATAACACATGAAAACACACAAAAGTACACATATTTTCAATGTGATTATCAAATTGTTGATATTCCTGACATAATGGCATAATTAAGCCACGTATTCGTCAAATGCGAAACCTTTGCTAAGCAACGCATAGAAAAGACAGATTCAGCAAATCTACCACACCATTTTGCACTTGTTCAACAGAACATGGCAACCCAGCAAACAACGACCCGTGATTTCACATGTCACTTATCAGTTATCATGTAGGTGAATTCACGAGTTAAGCTGGCTCAATTCATGTGAATTCAACGGATTCTGTGGAAAAATGTGTGAAATCATTAGTGAAACCGTACCAGTTGTCCAGTTCTGACCCAGTACGACTCGCGTCAAACTCGTTCAAAACTCGTGACAACAGGCAGAACATGTGTATTCACGTGAATACACATGAAAACACTTAAATTTAATAGCAAATGACGTGCTGATAACTACAAATACCATCGATATCATTTGAAATGTTTTGATTGCAGCGTACTATGATGAAGAATGTCTGGTTCTGAATCCCTTCTACAAGCCAAGCTCCCCTCCATGTGACATCTGTGAACCAGTCACCTCAGTCAAGCGGCAACCGTATGACGAATTCAAAGTGGATGTAAACGATGCCACATTTTTTGATCCGGCTGTACTCACAGTATGTTTACTTACACATATTCATTATTATATTATTCTTCACTGTAGCAAGATTAATGTGATATTTTTATTTTAGTGATTTATAATTATGACTGGCATTATGCAAAATATGTATATAAGTAATTATTTATACACTGAACATTATGTATTTTATGTATTTAATTTTTAATATTCTATTGTGTTTACTATTTGTATGTTTTGTAGTTCAATTTGTTATTACTATAAGGGGGCTCTCATGTTGTCTTAATGGGAGTCTCCTTGGCTTTACATAATTATTTATTGTGTTAAATATATTAATATGTACATTAACTACATTTGTGGTAAAAAATCGGTCTTTGTGGTCAATTAGCACCTAGTCAAATGTAGAGTACAGAGCAGGGCTGGAGTCAATTCCAATTCCTTTTATACAATGCCAGTTAAATGTTTTTCAATAATTTTTTTTTAATTCAATTTCTTTCAATTCAAATTCCATCTGTAATCATTCAGTTCATATTTCGCTCAAATTCACATAATAAATGTTAATCATAAAATTATACGATTAATGTGTGTACAATGGGGGGTGATATGGCATGTTATGTATTGATGTATTTATTTAACACACACAATCAATCACCAAAACAAAAAGAATTTAATTAGTGACATTTTATTGCATTGCATTTTAATTCAGGCATAAAATTACCAATGTCATGTTTGTTATAATATAGTACATACTACAGGAACTACAAACACCTATGATTTAACCAAATACTTGTGATCATTTTTAATAGTCAATAGCGGAAAATAATTTTTTTTGAAACAGTAGATCAGCACATTAAAATGTTTTTGACTCACTGACAGATCGCATAATGAAGCATACAGAAATAAGATAAACAATAAACTCAAAATATTTCAATGCAGCAACCAGTATTTAAACGTCAATACAGGCAAGGTGTTACAAAGTGAATGAGTAGCTAGGAAGAACATAGAAACTGGCTAGTGGCTGCTGGATAGTACTGGCTGGGCAAAATATATATTTTACAACATTTATATAAATGATGGTTGTCACATTGTCGTTATGATCTACAAGTGTTGTCAGTCTTCACTGGGCTTATGTTTACCTCTAATTGGTAATCTATGGATCTTAACTGGTTACACTTTGGACTGTTTGCAGGTATCTTGACTTATTTTGTGGTAATCTTTGAACTTTAACTGGTTACACTTTTGGACTAGTAATTGGAGATGTCACTGGTGATACTGGGAAAGTGTGATTGTTATCTGGGCAATTTCTGGTTGACCCCAGCCAGACCTCTTTCAATTCAAGCCTAATTGACTTCCCATTCATCAGTTTCATCCACTGATTAATTGCTGTGTAATCTTTAACCAGAAGCTTAATTGTCCAACATTTCTTCCTGAATTAAACACAATTGCCTGCACTGCAATACACCCAACTGTCTGTTCACACTGTCACAAAACTATCAATTCAGAATCTCTCAATTCCAGTTCAAATCGGACAATTTCTCAGTTTGAATACAACATTGATAATTAATCAAATTTAGCACATTTGCTTACTCAATTATGTGTGCACGTGTACCCGTTGTATTACTTACAAAAACAGTTGGGAATTGGTCAATAAACTATTAATTCACAAATATACTGTATAAATAGCACAAACACCACTGTTTATTATAGTATAGATAGGCCTTCATATTATATTCTTTTAGCACTTATTTTATGTAAACAGTTCTTTAAAAAAATGCCCAGGTTTAGATAAATTACAAAAAACATTTGTCATGTACAAAAGAAACAGTTTCCCAATCTTTCTGCACAATTACTATGCACAACCAATATATTATACAGATATAAGTAAATGCTGTGAATCTCTCACTGACTGGCGTATCCCTTTAAGGGTGCCTAGTTTATTGACCTTATCCCACAATGAAGTCTTTGATGTGGTTAATTGGATACAATTGTTGAAAGCCAGTGTGAAACTGGCAGTGAGCTGTCCCAGACAAGTGAACTGCACTGGTAATTAGTCAACAGGCTGCTACATAAAGGACATGGCACTGCTGCCCCTTGTAAAAAGGCTTAGCTGGGACACTGCAATAGGTGGCATTACTATGGCAATATATTTCCGTCGTCTTGTGGTGATGATCAAGCCAACATAATGTTAATATTTTGAGACCTTATGGACATGTGCAGCTACTCTTCAAATTATGTTAAATCTGTGTTTCAGGGTGGCTTCAAGCCGGTCAGTCTGTCCAAGTTGATGAGCGTGTGCCAGGAACATATCCAGGAGATGACCGAAGGAGTCCATCTCATTCGCTCCTCCAGTCCTCGCATCAACGATCTCACATCAGTCCTAAATCTGACAGAGGAAGAAGCCAAAGCCAATCCTAAGTTCCATCTTGAGTGGTACGTTCCTTCCCCAGAACTGTGCTGTCTATGTTTGAATACGCTTTGGAGCAGTTGTATGCAGTATGTGTATTGCCTGGCCTGCATACATTCGCTTCCTTGCTACGTTTTTATATAATAAAAATTTGCTAAGGATCACACAATGTTTGTAATGGAACAATCTTGAAATGGCAGCCATCCAGAGACTCATTGGAAGCATGAGACGCCGTTGCCAGGCTGTGATTGCATCACGTGGGTCACACACAAGCTACTGACAGTTGTTGCTGCTGGTAATTGAACTGATTGGGACATTTTCATGATTTGGCGTAACATTCTGAAACCTCAATTTTGGGGGGTCTGGGGAAAACCTCCATTTTGGAGGGTCTGCTTCTTTGATGACAGAACGCTAGTCTCGCTTAACCGACTGTCGGTCGGCTGCGGAACTACACCGAGAAGACAGTCTGGTACCATTTATGGCTTTTGTTTGGTATACGCGTGATCTATACAATGCTGCCACCTCACGGACACTGCCGTAATATATTTTTTTATAAACAACTGCAAATTTGTATTTCTATTTATTTTGTGTTAATATAAGTTTAATTCTGAATAGTTTTTATAATACAGCATTATTTGATATGCTTTGGTATGCTATCCGTGTGCGGCTAGACAATGCTGCCACGTCACGGATACTGGTTAATCCTGCCGTAATTCTTATTTTATAAACAACTGTAAATTATAATTTTTACTTACTTTTGTGTTAATATAAGTTCAATGTTGAATATTTTTCATAGGATATCATTATCTTGTAAAAGTATATTGTTATTTTATTTCATAGTTGGCCTGAGAGCCAATCAGCGTCTCTACTCTAATCTGGGGTAAGGCTACCCGGATGTAGAAACTTAAGCCCATTAATGTCCCAGGCAGAGTTGAGGGGCTTAAAAGTGCTGCCACCTCACGGAGTCTGGGTAACCGAGGCTAGACAGAACGCATGTTACCTATTCTTCACATTTGGTATATAGCAATGTCCTCGAATAAATGCTGTTTTTAGTTTTTGTGTGATACACATGCCGTAAAATATAATACCGCCCTAAATAGTGATCCGTAGCAAAATGTGAGTAGTATAATTGCATTTTGTTGTTCTCGTGTGTGTGTATAAAAGGACATCAAAATTGGAGTCTGGTGATGTTTTAAGTGATTGATTAGACACGATCAGCACTAGTTGCTCTCTAATCTGTGACCACCAATTGATTTAACAACATGTTTTCTTCTCACGAACAGTTATCGTATAGTTCCCATTAGATGTACAACACACAAACACAGAGGCATGGACGCAGTTCTGAATATTACTTAATCGTATACGTGCCATGTACAGTCAAATGTCCAAACCTCCACTATGCAACATGTAGCAGAGATAGATTCAGCAACTGTACCAAACCATTTTGCACTTGTTCGACAGAAGATGACATACAATGTAAGCATGTAACTAGACACACAGTTAGTGACAGCAGTGCGATTGTTTGCACTTTGTCAGTCACTACTGAAGCTCTGTCTGTACGTGGCTCTACTTCTGTTATTTACTGGGGCATACATATATTAAGCTGCGCATTAGCAATGGAAACTATACAGTGATATAATATATTATGTTATGTTTCTTTTGTGAATGATTCATTTGATAAAACATAAATTAGTTATCTTGAGGTGTTTCCTTACTGATTTACTTGTATTTAATTTTACCCACAGCTCGCATATGAAATTAGTGACAATTCTTGAGTTCATAAGTGGCATCTGAATTTTACAACGCAGGCGGACCCGAATGGTAGGACCTTCAAGGGTGCTGAGGACCATCTACAGTAGACCATCTTTCATCAATTCCCGATCTGAAGTGTCTTTGGAGAAGACCGTTTTCGTCGACTCACCCAATGCAGAGTCATATCCTATCATTCCTCTGGTAAGTGGCAGTGTCGAGTCATATGGTGTAGAAAGTGGCAGTCGACTCACCCAGTGGCTAGTACCGAGTCATATGATGCGGTAAGTGGCAGTCGACTTACCCAGGGCCAAGTCGTACTGTGGTAAGTGGCAGTCAACTCACCTGTAGCCAATCATAGTTTGGTAAGTGGCAGTCGACTCACCCAGTGCTGAGTCATATGCTATGGTAAGTGGAAGTTGACTTGCCCAGTGCCGAGTCATATACTATGGTAAGTGGCAGTCCATTCACCCATAGCAGAGTCATATAGTTTGGTAAGTGGCAGTTGACTCACCCTGTGCCGAGTCATGTGCTATGATAAGTGTGAGTTGACTTGCCCAGTGCCGAGTCATATACTATGGTAAGTGGCAGTCCATTTACCCAGAGCAGAGTCATATAGTTTGGTAAGTGGCAGTCGACTCACCCAGTGCCGAGTCATTTGCTATGATAAGTGTGAGTTGACTTACCCAGTGCCGAGTCATATACTATGGTAAGTGGCAGTCCATTCACCCATAGCAGAGTCATATAGTTTGGTAAGTGGCAGTTGACTCACCCAGCACCAAGTCATGCTATGGTAAGTGGCAGTAGACTCACCACAATTGCAGTTTCATGTACAGCCTGATAGAATAAACCTCACTGCTACTTGCCATGTTGACACATAGGCCATGCTCGGTGACACTTACTCTGGTCTTTACAACAGCATTAAGTTTACATTATATAGAGTTTAAAATAAATTGAAAAATTCATTCCACGTGGCCTTTTATATTAGTTTAATGTGTTGACACTTAATGGTTATAATAATTTGTAATGCCGATATATATGTTAATACAAATACTTGCTCAGTGAAAATATTGACCAGTGCTGGCAGGTCTGGGAAATCTTGCCAAGTTTTGGGCAGTGTTACAAATGTATGAACTATGATTTGAAATTGTTTTGAACATGTTTTAATGCATAATTCTGCTATTGTGTGACGCATCGACTTGTGACCACGATCATGTAACATACTCGTAGGCCGTAGCCATACCAACTCAGCAATGAAGGCGAAGTGAGCAAGTCAGAATATTTGCAAAAGATAGGTATCTATCAGTAAAACGTCGAACATCGCATTTAGAGAAACTCGGTTGTCAGACCATTCAAGGAATATCTTTTAGAGTTGCATGGTTGTTTGTTAAAAAAACAGGTTCGGAAAGTCATAGAATTTGTTACTCAAAATGACTTCAAACATGTGGTGGTTTACCTGATTGATCATAGAATGCATTGTTTGTCTTCAGCCGCATAGCAATGAGGCCTGCGCCTGGTACGTCCAGAGTGCAGGACGTCGCTGCCTCATGCTCATGCCCAAGGCTGAATGTGCCTCTCAGTGCAAGTCCTTCCAGATCACCATGAACCCCGGCGACATGTGTAAGTCTCACGTCTACAGAACCTGTAGAAATAGCCAGGACACATGTTAGCTACACAAGAATGTGCCTGCAAGGCTGCAGGCACATTCTTGTGTAGCTAACATGTGTCTTGGCTATTTCTGTGCCCTCTGGATAGAAGAGACTTAAAGAGAGGCACTTTAGTCAGCCAAGCCATTCATTTATAATAGGAAGTCTGCTCATTTGGGTGCATTGAATGTGGGATAGTTTTAATCCGTAGAACATCATATACAGGTTACGAATGTTGGGGATTAACAGATCTCATAGATGCGGGGATGACAATGACATTACTGTAATATTTCCATGTCACTATGATATTTGGATCCAGGGGCCAAGATGTAAATTTTGTATACACAAGTACAATCTACTTAGTAGATTGTTGTGAATAAATGTCATGGAGCACTTGCATATTATTTCTGATTGGTGTCTCAATTCTGCTACCTTCCTTTTGTTGGAAAACAATGTTTTTGTATGTCTACAAATATAGATCATGGTGAGAATTTTGGGTGTGTCATTATGATACATATAATATGTAATAATAACATCTTTATTTGTGGCACCTGTGCTATTTCTGGACATACATGCATGCACCCTGTACTCCCATATCTTGGGTTTTTCCTTCCAGTGTACCTGTTTACTGATCCATGGACCGTTACAAGCTTGCCTGTGATTGGAGGAGACAATGAACCAACCGAAACGAGTGTAGCATTCATTGGGACGTACACAACAGACTGATAGGAGCCATGGCACAGTACACATTCCGACACGTGTTGTAACACGTATACATATCTCATTCCACAGTACACATTTCAGAGGACACTCAACACACATATTTTCACAGGAGTCATATCATGATAGACATTGCAGAACACAACGCAACCTACTTTTACAAGAATTGTGACACATCCTACTGATCCTAGGATATATATTTAATGTTACCATTCCTGCTTGTACTAAACGTATGGTACAACACACATTCAGAAATGTGTAAACGAATCTACTTATTATCAAGAGTTGTAGGTAGGGTATACATTCCAGATTCTTAACCTGTAGTTTAGTGTTTATTCTTGTCGTCAAAGTGTCATCATTACAAATGTGTAATGGCTTCTGAATTTTTTTAGAAACTTCGGAAGAAACACCAATGTAATTTTCATCATGGTTTTCAAACTACAATTTAAAAATATAGTCACACCTTAACATATTAGAAGCTGCTTTAAATAGGCTTGATTTGTATCCAGTATACAAATATGTTATTCAGGTGATAATTGCTCTCCAGATTGGCTGGTTTGAAAATGTCTTGCCAATATAACATTTACCAATCAATGTATTGGTGATCTTGTATTTTAATGGACCATTTATTCTTTAGAAGAAATGCTTCACAACCATGTTAACTCAAACTGTGATACCTGGAATACTCACCAGTACTCAAATGGCAGTAATTGATCATTTTGTGTAAATCAGACTTATTTCAAATGGATTTACAATAATGTTCCCCTGTCTAATTTTGTTTAACAAAGTTGCAAATTTATATACATTATATATATGTATATATATATATATATATTTGTTGAACATCGAAAAAAATATTTTAAAGACTTCTTGAAAAAATGGATCAAGATTATTATTTTTCAGTATTGTTATCACTTGAGTAAATAATATCTGCGTCTCTTGTGTATAAAAATATGAGACAACATTTTAACCTGTTTTTTATTAGTAATGTGTGTTGTGTTCATTGAATATCTGTTTAATTAAGAGAGAATCTCGTTGAGAAGCAAATATTTTGAATCATAGCAACACACTTATACACCAGCATTTGTTTCCATTGTTTACACGTTGTTATTGGTTACACAGATCATAATTGATTGTTTGTTTACACGTGCCTTTGCCGTTCTTTCTGCATCAGCTGATCCGGCCAATCTGTGATGTATGTATGTTAAAGGAAACGCATAGCTTTCTTTAATCTTTTTGAAAATGCTATATGTATAATTCTTTGATGAATCTATTGATTTTGCCAATAAATAGTAGTTTATAATTAACAAACAACTTTTGTTGTGTGTGTCGATACTGCAATGACAGACAAATAACAGGTTAGCGTACATCAACATTGTCATGGCTTTGGAAGTCAATAAGGGTGTTAACACCCTGAATGTGTCCCAGGCACACCTCACTCGCTATTACCACTGCATCCACTTCGCACAAAGCATGTCATCCAGATAGCAGAGATTGTCTACTGTGTTGTCTATCTCTCCATCCTCTCCAAATCTTCATATGGCGCCTCCATAGGTGGCACCATTCTCTGACATCTTGCACACACGCATTGCACCCACTGCATCTCCTATAGAATATGGACCCACTTCGTACACAATGTAGACTGAAGTAAGTTAGCATGTGAACCGTTGCTACAGACTCGACCACATGGCCATGCACCATACCCTGATATCAGTCCTCTGTCACCTGTGCTGACCAACACCTTTATCTTCCTGGCCTTCACTCCTAGTCCTAGACCACCAAGTTCGCACGCCACTGGCATTTGCTAGCTTCCTTCTATGACCTTAATTCTTCCTTGATGAGATCGTCAGTGCACAACAGCTCCCGTGGTAGTCCTCTGCTCGCCTCCTTTGCCACCACGTCAATCACAATGACAAACAGTATTGAGCCTCTGATACACACCACCTTCACCTCAAAGCTGCTGCTGTCTCCACGCCCCGTCCTCGCCAGTCGCCACCGTACTTGCCTCACTGTGCGTCATCACTGCATGCCTTCAACAGTCACTCAACCGCATTCCATTTCCTCGCGGCCCATCTCATCACTTCTCTTTGCACCATGTCAAATGCCTTTTCCAAGTCTACATAACGCTTCGATCTTTTTCTTGGCCAGGTGTTTCTCCTGCGTTTGTTGCACGACGAAGATGACATCTGTTGTCCCTATTCCTGGGGTAATTAAAACCAAACGACATCTTGTTAACCCACATTTACTATCCCATTAGCACCCTCATCACGACCTCCAAGGCCTGCTCCAGCTAGTACACCCTTGCTAAAACAACTGGCTCCAAAGAATCGCAACATTGGAGAGAATAGACAATTTAATTAATTTTTTTAATTAAAACGGAAGAGACGGCCAGAGCAGAGGGGAGTTGACACGGTTGGTGGTGACAGCGATATAGCAACATTTGCGACGACCCCGTCAGACGAGAACCAAGAAGACTACTGTGCTGGGGCTTCTGGCGGATGTACACTGGTGATATGAGATTGCATTCGCCATACAGGAGTTCGAAGTTGTCGGTATTTTTGCAATTCATTAAATATATCAAGCCTAATGTGCTCGAGTTTGTCTACGACAGCGAAGAACTAGCAGACTGGCGCGCGACTTGTTAGAACCTTCCACCCCCTCCCGACAACGAGTCCACCTGAACGCCCGTCGGGTCACGTGCGCGCATCCGCAGTCACGTGACGTCGATGTTTACAAAACAAATACGGGCACCAGTTCTGAGTTTAGTTTTGCCGCGCGAAACGAGTTTGCGACGTATTTAAGCGACCCGTCGGATTGAAACTTGCTCGGTTGGAACAAAGGAAGAATAAAGATGTTCGAGGCGACGGTGACGAAGTTCGTGAAGTCCGTTGGGGAGGGTTCGTTGGTGCCCGTCCCCGACCTGGACGAGGCCGACCGCTGTGTGCCGTTCGCCGTCTGCGTCAAGAAGAACCGACGCTGGTTCTGGCAGAGCCCGAGGTTCGAGCCCAGCCCGTTCCTACTGCATCAGCTGTCGACAACTCCCACCGAGGCGTGGGAGAGCGACATCGAGGTGTATACGCTGTTAATTTGGTATTTATTCTGCGTTAGTTTTACAGAGAAAACAGTGTGTGAAAACTTATACGACGTACGTAGTCACACGCACATTACGTCATTTTGCCGCCCAGCCCTAGCCTAGGTGTATACCTGTCGGAAGCTGACATCATTGCTGTGGAATGAGCTGGCCCAAAATGATGGATCAAATATCTTGCCATCGTGGGTCTGGCGTGGGCGTGAAATGTTCCAGGCAAGGCACTGTCATTCACATTGGCTGATTCACATTTTACTGGGATATTCAACGTGGAGGGGTCATGCAATAATATTGTTTTGTATCTATTATGATGGTTACAGATAAACTTAAACACACACATGATATAGCAACAAAGCCTATAACATTAATGATGTAGTTGTATTATGTATATAATGCAGAACATGAAAAAGAAACAAAGAAGAGTAAGACTGTACGTGATTGCCATCATATATCACTTAATTTACTGCTTCTATGTTCATGTGTGCAAATTAATGCACATCCATGTGCATTTGTGAAAGAAAGAATTTGTGTGAATTAGAGTGTGCTTGTAGATGAACGTGTTGATGTGTGTGTACTCTCTGTGTGAAAGATAGTGTATGTGTTGTGTGTCATATTTAAGAAACTGGACATCTAAATAGATAAACATATCACTTATCACTGCCATATTACTGATAACAGCAGTAGACACTTCACATGTAATCATGTTGCAAGTCACTGGCTTGAGTCCAAGCTCCAGTGTCTCATTATTAGGTTACCGATGAGCTTAATACAGATGAACTGTATACAGTTGATTGGCCCACCTCCTAACTGGTTGGTTACCATCTTCCACAATGTGTTCACAGAATATAGTTGTCCGTTCTGTCGTAGGTGAAGAGACACCCTCTGGTGGTCTACAACAAGACTCACAACTTCTCGTTGAGTGGCAAGATTGGTGGCTCCCTCTACAAGCTGCTGGAGGCAGACGTGAAGGGCTCGGACTCAGTGAACGTGTCGGCAAAGTTCGGTCCAGTTGATAAGTTGGAAGTGGACATTCCAGCCTTGATGATTCTACTGCAGAAAAAGTGTGTATTTCATTTAGTTATCAAGTGTTTGGAAGTATGTGTGTCAGTTTCATGCTAAGCTGGTTAATTACCGGTACTAGTTGTATACCACTGAATGAAGTAAACACAAATGGAAGTTTTATTCCATTGCATTTTTATGTAGCATATGTGGAACCAGTATAGGGGTGCTTGTGTTGCCCCACTATGTGAGTCCACCAAAAGAAATTTTGAACACTACCCATCCCCAGTCATCATGACATGTGACATAATCAGTGAAGCACTGTGGCAGTGAAGAGAAGAAGCATTCAGAAGATGTGGCCGCACAGCAGCGAACATTTCTCAACAGCAACCCCTGGTCTGGTGTCACAATCTAGCCTGCAGCACAATACAGCTCAACAACAGTGGCATCTAGACCTTTTGGCGAAACTCAGATGGTCCAAATGACGGACCAATATTTGTTTCCCAACAACACATGCAAACTAGTTCTTCTGTCCCTCTATATATGCCTCTGTTTAGTTGCTATTTTATAATAAAAAAATTACGCATTGAGTTACACCTGTATAACATATATCGGTATTCGGTTTGTAAAGTCGTATAAAGTGTTTGCAGATTGCTAATTTGCTCTACATGTATTGCTTTTGTATTTAGTGGGCTTGGTTTGGTTGGTCAGGTTATCTGCCCTACTCAAACTTTGAAGTTTTGCTCTCCCAGACTCTCACACATATCTGCCTACAAACAGATAAGCATGTAGTTACCTGTTCGGTAGACTAACACAGTGTGTTGTATGGTATTAGTCAGTAGTGACATGTGTAATGAAGTATTGTTGTACAAAATAGTTAACAGTTGTCAGCTATTTTTATTTTCATTGCAAGGGAACAAACCTGGAGACTGTATTGTTGGGGTTTAATTATGCAATTGTTGCGGTATATTACAAAATCTGCTTTTCTGACAAATAAGAACATATCACACACACAAAATTTGAAATGTGTTTCAATGTAAACTCATACAGTTAGAATCTGAAGTCAACGCAAATGCAAACATTCTGAAAGTAGACAAAACTTAATACTAAATTATGAATTATCACACAATGTGAAACACATACATATATTAGGCATTATTTTGCTAAAGCCCATGCAATAATGTATAATAAATGTGGATATTTCAGGAGCTTGGATTTGAAGAATGAGTTTGTGGTGCAAGTTCAGCAGAATAAAAGGAAGGTTTTATGTGTCGTCGTTGGTTCTGCGCAACTCACACAAGAGGGCACTGTCGAAGTGTCTACGACACAGACCGAAAGTGAAACTGTAGATACCAGTAAGGTAGGTGTTTAGAATATGCTTTCGTAATATGAACAGGTAAATCAAGTTTACATTTCGGATGATTTTATAAAATCTAAATACAAAATTATATGTGAGTGCCCAGTGCCCACACATTGTGGTGGATATTATAGTATAGCCTGTTTGATTTTTCATAGAAGGATAATGAAATTAGTTTAATGTAAATTGAATTGTGGAAACATAGGTAAACATTTATACTGGCTCATGCATGACTATGTGAACAATATAATGACATATTCGTACTATTGGAGACACCTAAAAACTGCATCTAAATCCCAAAATTCCAGTCAAGAAGATGGTTGACTTAATTCTTGTCCACTCCCTCCCAACTCAACTTGTCCAAATGACGGGTTTCTGGATTAATCTGACATGATGTGCATTAATATGAGTTTCACTCATTAGGTGGTGCCACATGAACACTGAAATGTTCTATAATATGTATTTATAAAACTGATCCTCAATGTACCACGATATGTGGTTAGAGTGAATAAAATTCTACGACGGATGCAGTGACGACCAAATAAGGACAACTTTTACTGTTACGACCGGACGAATGCAGTGACGACCAAATAAGGACAATTTTTACTGTTACGACCAGACGAATGCAGTGACGACAAAATAAGGACAATTTTTACTGTTACGACCGGACGAATGCAGTGACGACCAAAATAAGGACGATTTTATTGTTACGAGCGTACAAATGCAGTGACGAGCGAGCAGGCATGGGGTCAAATACATTTGTATTTGTATTTGAAAGTATTTAAATACTTTTTTTAAAGTATTTGTATTTATATTTGACATTTAGGAATTGAAAGTATTTGTATTTAAATACTTTCCTAAAGTATTTGATATTTCAAATACTTTTCAAATACTTTTTCAAATGTGTATACTAATTACAATTTTAAATAGTTCTTGATTGAATTATTAAAACTCAAGTAACTGTACTGTTTCTTGTGGCAATTTACTCAGGAATTACGGCCTAGTAAAGGCAATTAAGCCATCATATGAGCAGTCATTGAGGCAGTGGACCTTTTGAGACCACTGTATAAGAAGGCTTGTTACAAGAAGCCACTGCCTCACTTGTCAGTTGTCACTGTGATGTAGTTAGCAACAACAAGACCCCCTTGCACTGTCTTATCAGTGTTTTCATGGTCCAGTTAATGAAACTGAACTGCCTGGTGACTGCCAGATGTGGTGACCAGCTATTGTTTCAAATATTTGCTTCACCTGTAGCCTGTGGCTTAAGAGAAGGTGGTGGCTTCTCAAGTCAGGTGGTATCTTCGAATCATAGAGGGTAGATGTGTTGTAAGTTGTAACTGCATGTTAGTTACCTATGAACCTGCGACCATGGCAGGCAAGCCCACCAAGCAGCAGTCGCTGATATTTTCATTTTTTGACATTCCTGAAAATGTGGAAGGAAATTTTAAGGCCAAATGTAAACTCTGCACAAGCCAGCTATCTGCCTCTACGAAAGCATCTTCAAACTTGGTACTCCACCTCAGGGTTTTACCTATATAGTAATATATCCTGAAAATGAAAAGTATTTGAAAAAGTATTTGAAATACTTTTCAAAAGTATTTGTATTTGTATTTAAATACAGTTGCATTTAAAAGTATTTGTATTTGTATTTGAATCCCTCAAAAGGATTTGTATTTGTATTTAAATACATTTCAATGTGATGAGTGACGACCAAATAAGGATTATTTTACTGATGTGACCGGACGAATGCAGTGACGACCAAATAAGGATTATTTTACTGATGTGACCGGATGAATGCAGTGACGACCAAATAAGGACGATATGACCGGACCTTGGCTGTACCTAGGTGCTGCCAGTTGCTCCCAAAGCTGAGGAGGATGAGTCGCTCTCCAACACCAACAAGAAGACGTTCACCCTGCCCAAGGGCACCGTGCTGGCCTACAACGTCTGTGAGCTGAGAGTGAGCGGGGACGGAGGGCTGGAGCTGATTGTTGACAAGGGCACCGAGGGCCAGTTCGACACCGTGGATGCAGAGACCTCTGGTGGGTAAACTGGGTAAATGGGATGCTGGTTTTCTTTTTGTGTCTCGGTTGCCGTGCGAATTAACCCCGATCTGATCAGTTTTAATCCAAGATGATTCCCCCCCCCCCCCTAATGACTATTTTCCATCATCATATCATTCCCTAGAATCACCTTGAAATATGTTGTGTGACCATTATCTGTTTATGTATATCGGTCTTGTTGAAAAGTTGTGAACAGATTAGTCAACAATTTAATGAACAGTTATCACTCTTTATGGATACAATTTATTAGGATCAGACATTCTTGAGACACCTAAAAATTGAATTTCCTTCTTAGGCAACATAACATGATGACCATGTTTACAACAGTCTCCATGAAACTAATACACACAACTTAAAAACAGTGTTCGCATAAAGAAGCTTACAATTGTTTTCAATGATGTGTCATGTCAATCAAGTAGGTAAACTGGTTTAAAATTTGTCGACATGCTTTGGTTAAAAAACATTAGGTATGTTATGATAGGTTGGAGGTAATAGTGTCAATACTTATGCAGCTTTGGTATTTAACAACAGGGGTCTTTTGAGGACGTTGCAACAGAAACTACGTAAGTTAAAAACTCTTTCCATGACTGCAACTTCACTTGTATCTAAAAATTATAAAAACAAATTGTGATTTAGTAAAACAAATGTAAATGCAACCTCCCATCTTTAATTAACGATAAACTTTTATGGAAATGGCTTTGAACCTGGCTAACCAGTGTTAATGATGTCAAATGTAAACCATTGTTGGAAATAAAAAATAATAATTTTACCATAACACAACTAGATATACAACCATTAATTATGGAGATAATTGCAAAGGTAATTATGTACTGTATGAATTGTTTTGCTATTCAGACATGTCTATGAGAGAGACATTTAGTGCACTGTTTGACCTGGACGAGACCAAGAGACGACAGATCTACAGCGCTGTGGTGGACCTGTGTCACCACCCAAAGGACGTTCGCTTCCTCGGTACCTTGGTGAGCTGACTATACGAAATGTTTGTTTGAAATAATATAATTTCCCAATTTTTTTAGACGAGAAGTTATTTCTCGATATGGAATATATTGTTCATGGCTGCATGATTTGGTTTATTTTATAGGAAATTAACTTAGGTTGTACGTTTCACAAAGTTATGCTCCAAACTAAGTTAATTTCTTACAAAATAACTTATCTCTCATTCTATTGTTTCACCAAAACACCAGGGTTATGGAAACAAAATTGACACTATAAGTGAAAAAAGGTTTTTAGCTTGTGCATAGACATTATATTTTGTATAAATTCCATATCGTATTTGATGAATTTTTCGTTCATATGAATTATCATAAAACAACCATTTTAGCCAACCTTGTAATAATTATTTTACGGGCTAGATTTGCAGCATGTTTCATGTTTTCTTTGCAGATGGAATCTAGTTTGCCCGAAGGAGCCATGACAGTTGAGAAGTTGCAGGGAAAATTGACCTGTGACATCAAGACCTGGAAGGCATTTCTTCAGCTGGCTGGATTCACCATCAATGTAGGCAACACACACTTACATGTATAATAACAAATTATACTATGTTTACAGTTGCTGTTTCTTTAGAAGAGCATTTGACATTTATCTTACAATGTGTGTATTGTAAAAAAATACAAGACAGCAATTTTGTATTCAAGAGCATGACTTATACTGGTCTGGTTTTGTGATGCCAGCTCAGCTGAGCAAGCGTGTTTACTTAGCACTTAGATGTTTGTCTTCGTAGATCACACAGGCTTATTTTACCAAGCAAACAATGGACTTTATGCAAATACATAGCACCAAGTAAATGTGTAGTGGACGCGTGTTTGGCTATTTCTCTTTGGTCATTATTGTCTAGTTTGAAGAGGATAATTTTATTACGGATGTTCAGTTGTTCTGTGAAATACTTAATCCCTTTGATAACATTAATTACATTAAGACAGGAAGAAATCTTTCAGTACATTGATCATGTAGCAATAAACGTTTCATACTGTGGACAGACTGATGGCGCCATCTGTGGACCAAGAGAAGAGACAGCGACACTGGAGTGCTTTCGCTGCTTGTTTGAGGCCCTGGATGAGTTGAGCGATGAGGCGATGCTGCTGCTGCGAGACTGCTCCGACCAGACCGTGGCGCCCCCTGTCATCTACTTGGTGAGTGTGTCAATATTAATAGCGCTGGATGTGTCCTTGCTCCGTGTCGTCTAGTTTCAGGGTGACACAGTTTGTGCACTCCCTACTTCATCCAATAAGACATTTATAGACTTGCACTTATATCTTTGAGGCGTCTATTTGAAACTACAATAATCAGCATTTATAAAACTTCTTATTAGCTAGACAATAACACAATGATATTAAGCTCAAATCTTGATCTGTGATTTTTTTGGAAAATTTATTGTTATTAGAGCATGCAGGTTAAATATTATCTGGCAATTTATATCATATAAACAAATATATCATATGATTATTATTGCGCTATTAATTAACATTGTGAAATTAAGAAAGGATGAACAAGCGATAATTTGTTTGAAACTGTTACAAGAGGGTGCATCTGCAGACTGTAGAAGTTGCCCATTAAGAGTTACAAAATTGTGGAATGATCTGTCAGAAGTTGTAACTGAACCTCGCACTAGACACTGGAGACTGGGAACACTGAAGCAATTTTACTACAAAGATTTAATACAATCCACCTCACAAGAAATGTTTACAGTGTTCCAAGGAAAGTCTGTAGATCTGAACAGCAACGTAGCCCCGGGTGACTAAATGAATGATAAGTAGTAAATATGTTGACATACTTTTTTTACATCTTTGAAAGAAGAGATACAGTACTTTACAGTGTTTCAAAAGTGCTGCCGTTAAAGTTTTGCATAATGTGCTAGTTAATCAAGAGGGCTTGCATTAGATTGCGTTGAAGTACACATTTTATTTTGCATAAATAGTGTAGGATGGCTGGAAGATAAATATGTTTTCCATACAAACCTAAAAATCACCAAAATGATGCCGTCTGGCTTTAGATGGCGCCAAATGTCAAACCCCGACTTATCACTCATTTGGTCAGCCAGGGTCACATATGGTAAGAAATATCCTAACTAAGCCTACATAGATGTCCAGTCAGAACTGACCACTATCGTCCACTTGTTTCCCCCAGCTCTCCCAGTCGGTCAGCGGCCAGCCTGCACATAAGGATGACACCAAACTGGTGGACCTATTCGGGGAGGCCAACCCGGGCCTGACGTTTGTTGGGAAGATCGGCTACACGTTCAGTGGCGACCAAGTGGTGCCACCTAGTGGACAGATGAGTGAACTACACGGGGCCCTGAGAGCAGTGTTTGTGCTCTCCGCACTGCAGGAGTCGACAGGCAGACACTGGTGCCATCTGTTGTAGGGATAGTGCATTCATCCCTTTGGTCCGTTGTGACGGAATCTGGGGAAATACATGTGATGCACCTTGCCAAATTGAGTCACATCTCGTCTGTTATGAACCAAACATAATTGCACCAAATTTGTTAGTAAACGAGTTTACATCATGAGATGATCTCGAGCAGGTTAATGTTTCATGTGGATAAATTATGTAAATGTTACTTGATGTGTTTATTTTAGTATCTTATGAAACTGTTTTTTCTCTCTCATATTTGTAGCATTCTCTACATTCAGTTATCTTTGGAAATGTTTACTGCTGAATAGTTCCACTCTATCTAAAAACACAAGACTTTTTTGAGTGTCATTTTGGCATTGTGAGTCGCATGTTTTGTAAGTGGGATGGACCACCAAGGGAGCAATGACAATTATGGGAACAACTTGCAGAAAAAGGCTTGCTGTTGTGGCCAAATGGAACCAATAATTCTTACTGCTTTCATTAAGTGTACTTCAATCATTTATCTGGTGCCCAAAAGTGCATTTATTTGCTTACATAAGCTATCTCTTAGAAGATACATATTGCAGAGTGTGCTTACCAAAGAACAGTAATGTTTAAGTGGCTGAATTTGAGCTTTGTTGGAATGATATACAACGTTGTATGTATGTATGTATGTAATCTACTATGTATGTATGAATAGCAGTATTGTCATAAGAAACTTGTACTACTTTACAATTTGCTAGTCTTTGAGCAGGGTAGAGGTGTTTTTCATTATCTCATATATTAATATTGTTTCTATTTTGTGTAGTGTAAGACCAAGTTTGTACAAGCATGGTAACATTTAATTTACAAGTTAGCATACATTGTGAAATTATTTTGAAAATAGACGAATGAAACATTAATATTGAAGGCAGATTTTTACAACTAACTTTCTGCCAATGCAGAGACCAATGTAATAAATTGCATAGTTTTCTAATGTTATTAACATAATTTATAATATATTTTGCAGCATTTATTAGTGTCTTGCCAAGAGTCGTGCTTGTTGAACTGGTAGGAGAATACGGCTCACAGTGTTCTTTTGGTCCACTGTTTACAATGTTATAATTTTTCATATATTTTTCTTTATGTTTAAGAATATCATAAATTATGATTGTGTTAACGAATCTTACAAGTATATATACTCATAGGAGAAACGGGTTTAAAATGTAATTTTGTCAGTCTGTGCATTTTTAGTTACAAAGTAGTATGTATTATTAAAAAAATATATACGGTATATACATTAAAATTATATACAGTTGTGTCCAGTTGTACACATGCAATCTCCAATCTTGCCAGAAATATAGTCTGTTGTTGAGGCAGTGTCTGTTTACAAGTTGTTTTTTCCCATCTAATTTTGAAGTGTCTAGATGAATGAATCTGTTATTAGCATTACAGCTAGTTGACATGTTTGATAGATGTTTACAATTTATATGCAGTGCAGGGTGTATATCGTTGCCTAAGAACCATAACAATGTATATGCATTTTTGCATAAGCTGTGTTTACAATTGTTACATTCTATTCCATATCTTCACGGATGATGTAGCTATAATGAAACCAGCACTATTCATGGCTTGCAGATACATAAAAATGGAACATAAACAATAATGAAAATCACAAACACAGCTTACACAAAAATGCTATCATGCATCATAATGGTTGATATGATATAATCATTGGCGTAGCATACTTGTGTGTTTAGCTTTTGCTTATGTGATTGTGTGTACCATGCAATAATGTTATATATATACTATAATGTTATATATATACATATATATATATATATATACATACATTGTATTATCAGGATGACTTTGTAACTCATTCATATATATTACTTAGTCTGGACTGAAACATTGACTTATATGTAAAATGTTGCCATGTGGAGACTGATAGAAAATATCTGTCTGAATATAGTTCTGTTGTTGCTGCTTTACGCCAGTGCATTTATATTTAATTGCATTTACGACCACTTTCTGTATGCTATAAAATGACGTAATCATCCCATGGGGTATGGAGATTACTTTGCATGAGGCTATCATGAAATGTTTGTGGAGATTTTGAGACCATTGTCATGGTTCATAGTGTTTGCATATAACCCCCCTAAAATTATATTCATTTAAAAATATGGTGCATACATGCATAATAATTAAATGCAGTGTTTGTGTACACTCATTCATGGGGGGAGATAACAGCACAGAGTATTACCAGTATGTTGCTAGTATTTATTTGGAATAATGCTTACCCACAGACCCACAAAGCTCAAGTCTCAGGTGGTTTCCTCCAAACAGCTCAAACTTGGGCTAACGCAGGAGTTGTCCTTCTCTAGAATTTTTGAGTCCACTACAGGTTACACATTTACCCTCTGTGTGTGATCTTTTACTTCCCCTGGCATAGACACCAGATAGAAGGGACCAACGGATTTTAGAATCTCTTCCGAAAGACACAGGCAAATGTGGGGTGAACGAAATTGTCTAAGTTTCAAAATGGCAGTAGGTGGGATTGAACCACCGTACCCTCGATTGACAGTCCAGCGCTCTACCATGTGACCCATATGTTGCTACTTGCAGAAATACTGGTTAGATTTAAACCAGGAGCCTGTAGTTAGTTGGAATGTTTTACAGCATAATCGTGTAATTGTAATAAAGATATATCACAAAGATTTATTTTGGCTGCCTCTCATCATAGTCAAATATATCAATATTTACATTCATTGCAAAACATGAAATCGTCAAATGCAGTCACCTGTGTTGTGCTGCCATCTGTGAGAGACGATATGTACCAGGAGAATATTTGTCAATGAATAAATCCACATAAAAACATCCGTGTGTCATAACTTTTTTATATACATTAAAATATATACATTTAAAAGACACATTTATGTATAGTGTCATAGTTACATAGCATAGCTAAGTGCATGCAAAGGATAGTTGTGAATTCATCAGAGATCTACAGGATTGCACGTTGCATACATGTTACATTACAGAGCATAGGCAAGATGCATAGTTAGAGGACTAGAGATATATATATGTTAAAATGCTACCACACATATAGCCACTTTCAACATTCTATACAATCAGGTTTCCTTTATCTGTATACTGGCTCCTCTGTTATACACAATATTAAGATGGGTTGACCTTATTAATGAAGTTGATTTAAATGTATACATTTAAAATAAATTGATAGTATTTCTGGATATTGCCAGGTTGTGCGTTTTTCAAATATAAATATGGTACAATTATTTCCAACAAATGCCCTACATAATACAATTTCCTAAAAAAAATTGATAATTGTTGTGCATATACAATTATACACTTCATTATTACCTCTAGTAGTTCCACCGAGATTAATGACATGAGCCATGACTGCAGACAGAATCAAATAAGGTTTATAGAAGAAAAAAACAGTGCAACTGGATGGCAATGACAATGTTTGACACACATATGCCTTCCAGAGGTGTTTAATGGCCAGGGCTGGGGTCAATTAAAAAATGGAATTGTTCAACTCCAGAATGATGAATGGGAAGTCAGTTAGGCATGTTCAAAGAACCACTGAAATTAATGATGGTGATGACTTCTTTGTGCCAATGTCCGTGAAGATCAAGTTGAGGGGTGCAAAACTGCCCAGATAACAAAAACACTCCCAGTATAACATAAAATGTTACTGAATGAATTCTTTTCATTTACTCATTTCTATGTACCAGGTATATGTTATGATGTGTGTATATTATTATTATAATGATTATATAATCATATAAATACATCATACATGACACACTGTATCACCCCCTGTATGCAAAGTAATTGTTTCATTTTTATGGTTAACTATTTTTATGTGGAATTGGAGCATGAATTGGAATTGAATTATTATTGAAGGAATTGTAATTGATTTTTTTATTGAATTGGAATTGAATAAAAGGAATTGCTAGGAACTGGAATGGGAATTGGAATTGATTGAACATAATTGACCCCAGCCCTGTTACTGGCGCAACTTGATTCTGTGTGAGATAAAACAAATGTTTTATAAGCAGGCAGAGAACACTTGAGGCAATAGTATCACGTTTGTACAGCAGGGTGCAGCAGTGCTGTCATAGCTGGTGTGGAGGTGACACCTGTCAACTGTCACCAGAATGTATTTGTATACAAACTAGCTGCTCTAAGTGTCTGTGTAGTGATGACATCCAACAGGAAATGCACACACTGGTCCTTCTGTTCACCGGTCTTGTGTCTCGACTGGTCAGTTGCCACTGTGTCCAGCCCTGTCCACTGGTCAGTTGACCACAGGGTCCAGCCCTGTCCACTGGTCAGTTGACCACTGTGTCCAGCCCTGTCCAGTGGTCAGTTGACCACTATGTCCAGCCCTGTCCACTGGTCAGTTGACCACTGTGTCCAGCCCTGTCCACTGGTCAGTTGACCACTGTGTTCAGCCCTGTCCATTGGTCAGTTGACCACAGTGTCCAGCCCTGTCCACTGGTCAGGCACAAGTAGGAAGTATCGGTTCATGGCTTGGAGGAAGCGCTTGCGGTACAACTCTGGGGACACGACAGTTGGCATCTTGCCTAAAACACACAGGTTTATAGGTTGACCACCCCATTGGTTAATTTGACCACTTACATTGTCCACCCCTATTGGTCAAGTTGGTCCACAGGTCAAGATGACCACTTACTCTGTCCACTCCTTTGGTCAAGTTGACCACTTATTCTGTCCACCCCATTGGTCAATTTGACCTACCCCATTGGTCAAGTTGGCCAACAGGTCAAGGTGACCACTTACTCTGGCCACCCCATAGGTCAAGTTGACCAATCATACTGTCCACCCATTGATCTAGTTGACCAGTTAATCTGTCCACCCCATTGGTCAAGTTGAGCAGTTATTCTGCCCATTCCATTGGTCAAGTTGACCAGTTAATCTGTCCACCCCATTGGTCAAGTTGACCAGTTACTCTGTCCACCCCATTGGTCAAGTTGACCAGTTATTTTGTCCATTTCACAGGTCAAGTTGACCATTTACTCTGTCCACCTCACGGACCACAGGTTGACCACTGATTGTATTATTTCCACCCTAGAGACTGTGGACTGACCACTTATTATATCCACTCCTCTGGACATATGTTGATCACTTATTCTGTGCACTATTGGCTGGAGACTGACCACATACTCTGTCCAACACACTGGCATTAGGCTGACCACTTTCTCTGTCCACCCATTCGCTACAAGTTGCACACTTACTTTCTCCACCCTGTTGACCATGGCTTGACCACTTACCCTGTCCACCCCACTGGCTGTACGTCGACTTGACCACCATTTCCAGCCTCTTGTCCCAAGTAAACGTGCGAATGTAGTCTGAAAAATGACAAATATCAGTTCCAGTCCTCTGACAACACAGACAGGAAACCAAACTACAACATCTTGAAACAGAACATCATTTCACCACCATCATAAAAGTATAATGGTAATACATAAGATGACTATATAATTATAACTGCTTACCCGGTACTACCGAGAGAAAAATGTTGGAAAAAACAAAACAGACTTTTTGTAAAGAAAAAAATTGAAAAAAAAATGGATACAAATATCTAAAACCTGCTTAACAAGAGGAATAACAGGCAGACGAGAATGCACATAGGAGCAGGAAGCAAGAGATATATGGCCGAGAGGGTTGCGTAATTCTAATCACGTCCTACCATGTCCAGTTGAGTATGGACGACTGGATACACAGAGTGAATAAGGGAAAGTAAGAGTGTCTGGAATATAACAGCGGTTGTTAAACACATGGTACTTACATAGAGACAGGTGTAAGGTCAAACACACTGAGAGAGGAGAGAGACAGGGAAAGGGAAAGGGGATGGGAGAGTGAATGGAGTAAATGGAAAGTGAGAGGAGGGAGTATTTGGTGGCAATAAGAGAGGGAGAAATGAAAGATGGGAGAGGGGGAAAATGTAGGGAGAAAGCGGGTGGATGATAATGAGGGTGAGGGAGAGAGAGAATAGGACAGAAAGAGAGGGGGATGAGATAGGGAGCGAGAGGGTGTAGATGACAGAATGATAGAGAGAGAGGGAGGGTGAGAGAGAGAGAGGGAGGGAGAGAGGGATAGAGAGAGAGAGAGTCTCTGAGGGAGAGAGGGAGGGGGAGAGAGGAGAAGAGAAGAAAGGTGAGAAAGAGAAACAATCACAAAGGGACCAGGATACTCAGACACAGGGGAGAGAAATAATTAACTGATCATCATTACAACGAAACACAGAACACCAGGATTCTTTGCCAACATTAAAAAAATAAACATCTTTCCTGAATGAGACACCAATGCCTGCAGCTATCAATCAATCAATCAATCAATCAACAATCAATCAATCAATCAATCAATCAATCAATCAATCAATCAACCAACCAACCAACCAATCAATCACTTTATTGTCCTTAAAAAGGATATGCATTGTACAACTCATGTTCTACAATATATGGGATGTTCACAACAAAATGCAAGTGAATTCCAGATGTATCCACTATAAGAACAGTTCAACCGGTTGAGAGCAATATGAATCATTTAGCATTCAACATTCCAATGGCCACAGGCACATGGAAGTACATGGAAGAATGTAGATAGCGGGTGATCAGACTCAGTAGCGACAGCACGAGCTTTCTTCAAAATTGCATGGTCGATTATTTCGGAGAGCATTGGTGTAGGTAGGCCAATGATCTTGGCGGAAACGTGTGAGATTTTCAGAAGCCTGTTACGGTTTTTCACCGAAAGAGCAGGGTAGTAACAAATGCTGCAGTAGGTTATGAGAGGCTCAATTATGCTACGGTAAAGACGTAGAAGAAGTAGTGGATCAACGTAGAAAGCTCGTAACTTTCGAAGAACGTGCAGTCGCTGCTGAGACGACAAATCAGAAAATCCTAAAACAACTTCCCCACCACTGCGACGGCCCACTCACCAATGATGCCCACAACAAGTTCGTTACGTTTCGTGTCGAGACCGACCAGGAGCGAGTAGTCCATGACGATGTGACTCGACAGGAAGTGGGTGTCGTTGTTGATGGCACTGTTCAGGACAAACTTGGAGTGAGGCCGAATGTACAGCGGAGAGTCAATACTCGCTGCAACAAATACAAATGGTACTTTTCTTGCTCGATACTCACTGCAACAGTATTTGTTTTGCTCAGTACTCACTGCAACAGTATTTGTTTTGCTCAGTACTCACTGCAACAGTATTTGTTTTGCTCAGTACTCACTGCAACAGTATTTGTTTTGCTCAATACTCACTGCAACAAGGAAACTGGTATTTTTCTTGTTCAATACTCGCCACAACAAGTACAAATGGTATTTTGTCTTGTTCAATAGCCATTGCAACCTGTAGAAGCTGTATTTATTTCAATACACACTGCAATAAGTACAATCAAGCAGTATTTCTCTTGTTCAATTTTCACTGCAACATGTACATGGAGTATTTTGTTGTTGTTCAATACTTGTAACAACAACAGTATTTTTCTTGTTGAATTCTTGCTCCAGCAAGCACATGCAGGCAGTATTTTTCTAATTCAATTTTCTCTGCAGCAAGTACAGGAGGTGACTATTTGCTACCCCTCCACTTACAAATGCATGTAAACGCCTGAGTTAATCTTGTCAAAAGTACCTTCAATCTCACTTAATCTAATCAAATATTATCTAACTTAACCAACCCTAAACCAACACTAACCCTAAAACTAAATCTAAATTTAAATATGTTTGTTGTTTGTACATCAGAACAGCCATAAAAGGGCATTTGGACGTAGATGGGCAGCAAATAACCATCGCCGCAAGTACAACTCATAGTATTCCTATGTAAGACTGTTCTGGACTACTTTCACTTTCACTTACACTTCAGCAGGTTTTCGTCCAGCAGCACAAGCTCATCGACCCTCTTGCCGGACGTGTTGACCAACCGATTCCTCACTGACCCCTTCAGGTCAAACACCTGTCACCATGGAAATGGCTGCAGATTAGTAAATCACATCTCTACCTTTAAAGTGTCTTTGTTCTAATAATTGTTCTCTTTATTGTGTAATAATGGAACACAGTATAAGTCATTATATATTTTAACACACTGATCACCCCTAAACGTGTTCTGATGAACCATTTGTTGCTGTTGAAATTTAATTGTTTTAGGAAGAAAACAAGTTGTTTTCACGACAGCATGCTGCTTTCAATGATGTATTTGATTACTTATGCAAGGAATATTCACATCAAAAATACATCCTCATGTCCCCATTGAGTGTACAAACCTGGCTCTCGACATTGGGGAATGTGTATCCCTTGTGACTAGGAGATCATGTTAAATGTCAGTTGTGTCTTAATTTACCTACTGGCAGTGACCACCCTCAGTGCTAACATAGAAAGGTCAGTTTGGTGTGAATGTTCTGAAAAAGGCTGACTAATTGAATGAGACCTCACAAGATCATAAACACTGCAACCACAATTTACAGAAACACTTTAATCACAGCATACACATTACACATATTAATCAGCTATTAGATCATTTGTAGAGCGCAGTGGCTCAGGGGTAGAGCTTCGGACTCTCGACTATGAGAACCCGGGTTCTAATCCTGGCTGCGGTGTTAAAACCTTGGGCAAGTATTTTTACTCTACATTGCTCCAGTTCACTCAGCTGAATAAATGAGTACCTGGCTACAGACAGTGGAGGATATGTGTACGAGTAGCCTTCGCGCATTAATTGTAGCATATGGCTGGATGCTTCCCAGAGAAGCCGAGATGGTGTCTGAGTGAACAGGTCTGTCAGGGAAGTAAAGTGTAACGCGCTTTGAACGGTTCTGAGGACTGGATAATGCGCTATATAAGAACTTACCTTTACTTTACTTTTCATTGTTGAGTGATGGAAATGACTAGAAACAATAAACTAGTTTGTGGTGAGCAAGACCCACCTGGGTGATGTCGCGGTTGTAGAAGAGATTCTCCATGACGAGCAGGTCTTGCTTGAGTGCGGCGTTGGTCTGTGTGTTGCGGTAGCCGATGCGATACACACCCAGGATCTTGGCAAGAGCCGTCGGCTTCTGTGAAACAAGACAGTGACCTCTGTACTGGCTGCCGACCTTCAAGAGCTCAACAGGTGATTTATCCTGAATGTCACTGCCAAGGACATTTCTGAAACCTGTGCACCTGTATGCTTTTATAGACATGTGCATGCATGCATGTATGACCATACACCATATGTTTACAAGCAGGAACTCACACAAGCATGCATGCACATACTTTACCGTGTGTATAAGATGACAGAATGTGTCACATCAAATAATTTATGGAAATATTCAACCACTGGGAATTTAATTATGTTACCCTTAGTACAAGACAGATATTAACAAAGAATAAATGGAAAAAAATCTAGTACTTTCAAACAACATAACACTATAAAATGGATCATACTATAACTGTGTCTCTGCTGTAGTTCTATGCATCTAATTACAATGAAATAGAAAAGTGAAAGTAAAACTGACCTTCTCATTGAAGGCTTTGGTGACGTGTGCAAAGTAGTGAGGGGCGAAATCCATGAACGATTGAACCTCATATCTCGACATCTGCTTCAGAATGAATCTGTCATCTGGAAAATGGAAAACATTCAGTGACTAACACTATAATTTCTATTGAAATATAAATCTAACGGTATATATATATATATATATATATATATATATATATATATACATATTTTTAGTTACTGGTTTTATATTTAAAATGGCTATATTCTGGCACATATATCATACATTCTATTTAAATATCTTATGATTGTGTAGGTATGCAGGTAAGGTAAATTGTGAAAGTAAACCATCAATGTACCGGTAATACACAATTGTTTCCATATGATCACCTATAATTTATATTAATGGAATTATTTATTTATGGTTGGTATCATAGTCAAGATATAACAATATAAAAATAATTGTGATTAATTTAATTTATAATTAATAATGACATAGTGGTGGTCAATATTAATAATTTAATATTACTAATGACATTTCACTGTCTGGAAATGACAAATATCTGACCTTGAGTCTTGCAGAAGGTCAGGCCTGACTTTCCGCCCATTGCCATCCAGGTGTAACAGCGAGATAGGGACCGAATGAACCTGTGGGAACAAACACGAATCTATAAATTCTACAAAGCATGACAGTCAGTCAGGCATAAAGATGCCAATAGAATTCTACTAGAAGTTGTAATGACAAACAGTTAAATTATTAAGTACACCAAACCATAAAACACAGTTACGATCTACTCATTAAAACTAAACAAAAATATAACAATATTGAATATGCAAAATATTAAACGTATGAAATTAATAAGCATGATCTAAAATAAAGTCTAAATGTGTAATCTGTTGAAAAATGTAAATGTAAAATATTGATCACATTTTAGTATTAAAACATAAACTAATGACACAATGTAAACAGATATAGAGTAACAATTGTTTTATATATATTAGCAGACTGTAGACACCAATAACATTTAAAAATTTAAACAAGCATATATGGTGTAGGGTGTGGTATATCTGGTTTAAGCATCAGATAACTTTATGGTTTCTAACACTTTTACATATATCACTCTCACAACCACGCCATCTACTGGCTACAGCTCAGCTCTCCTACTAAATGTTTCCATATAGAAACATCTGAGGTAGCCGTTGTCTGTGAATCGCCAGAGCCTACCTCTCCTCTCCTGAAGGAAAGATCAGGCGCCTCAACTTCTGGAACTGTTCAGCGAAGTAGATTCGACAATAAAACCGGGCAGAACTGTCAGAAAACTCTACAAAATGTCATCAACACACACTTACTAGTACGAGAAATGTGACAGTTATGAGAGTGTTACTGGGATTCAGACAGTTCAGTGATATCATCAAGGCAAAACCATAACTTGCTGGGTTAGTGATGTTAGACTTACCACTAGGTGGTGCCACTCATTCTGTTATGATTTTATTGGAATTTTAAGACCACGTGTCCGATAGATGGCACTGTCCATTAACCGACATATTTACTCTATTATTAGTTTAACATTTCTTGCAAACCTTTTTCATTATAAGTTCTTACTAAAACTGATGTTAACGTAAATGTTGACAAGATCATAAGAACTATAAAGCTTCTCTGAACTAAGATGTAACATGTGCCACCAGTGTATCCTTCCTATGTACACTTGTGGAACAAACTGGAGAAATAAACAGACGGAAAAATTATAAGTAATTACACGATTTTTGTTCATGACGTCTCATGTTGTCTAGGTTCATGATTGCTGTTGTTTCACTGAGTGATGACAACAATGACAACATTGTGGATGAGTGAAACAACAACAATCATGAACCAAGACGACACGATACTGACTCACTCAAATATGGGACAGCCATCTCATCACAATATCTGCCAAGTGGGAGATAAACTAAATCCCACAATTCAGTTCCTGAAGAAACCAACTAAACATTTTATTAAGTAAGAAAATGTCGCAGACATGTCAAGAAAAAGCTATTTGGCTTAATAAAATTTTCATGTGAGAATAATGGTGATTTTTTTCCGAACCTCTAAATTAAATTGTCATAATTTATGTATCACATACGTAGTTCAATGTGCTGGTTGACGTCTGGTCCTTCTTTCTTGGGCGGTTTACGCACCTCCGAGTCTGGTCCTGCATACACAGCGCCATCTACAGGTAGACAGACAAAAGAGGCATATATATAATCATTTTTCGAGTGAACAAAAAAACATATATTTACAATTACAGGTGTATATGAATGCAGCATTGTGAATATATTTGTTTAGACAAGAATGTTAGTGCAGGTGTGTGTGCATGTGTGTGCGTGTGTGCGTGTGCGTGTGCGTGTGCGTGTGCGTGTGCGTGTGTGTGTGTCCATTGTAGCAAGGCCCTGAGGTCCACCCGCCTCTTTCTGTGTTCAGATACATCCTTCCTTCTGATATAGAACCACACAGTGACATAGTTAAAAACCATGAAGATTAATGTTATTTAAGTAATTTATTTTTTCACAGGTCAAACTATATAGCAATACATTCCCTAGAGGGAGCCACTGTTGTGAACATAAGAGTTAATTCACCAGAGGTCACCACTGTTACAAATTTAAGACCAGCCTGTGATGATAACAGCTGCCCTGGTTTTGCTCCACCAAGGACAGACGAGAGCTAGTGTCGTGTCCAAGTGACTGTCCCACCCTTGTCACAGTCCCCCCTTGTCACTGTCCCACCCTTGTCATTGTCCCACCCTTGTCATTGTCCCACCCTTGTCACAGTCCCACCCTTGTCAATGTCCCACCCTTGTCACAGTCCCACCCTTGTCACTGTCCCACCCTTGTCAATGTCCCACCCTTGTCACAGTCCCCCCTTGTCACTGTCCCACCCTTGTCAATGTCCCACCCTTGTCATTGTCCCACCCTTGTCATTGTCCCACCCTTGTCACTGTCCCACCCTTGTCACAGTCCCCCCTTGTCACTGTCCCACCCTTGTCAATGTCCCACCCTTGTCACTGTCCCACCCTTGTCACAGTCCCACCCTTGTCATTGTCCCACCCTTGTCACAGTCCCACCCTTGTCAATGTCCCACCCTTGTCACTGTCCCACCCTTGTCACTGTCCCACCCTTGTCAATGTCCCACCCTTGTCACAGTCCCCCCTTGTCACTGTCCCACCCTTGTCAATGTCCCACCCTTGTCACAGTCCCCCCTTGTCACTGTCCCACCCTTGTCAATGTCCCACCCTTGTCATTGTCCCACCCTTGTCACTGTCCCACCCTTGTCACTGTCCCACCCTTGTCACAGTCCCCCCTTGTCACTGTCCCACCCTTGTCAATGTCCCACCCTTGTCACTGTCCCACCCTTGTCACAGTCCCACCCTTGTCACTGTCCCACCCTTGTCACAGTCCCACCCTTGTCAATGTCCCACCCTTGTCACTGTCCCACCCTTGTCACTGTCCCACCCTTGTCAATGTCCCACCCTTGTCACAGTCCCCCCTTGTCACTGTCCCACCCTTGTCACAGTCCCACCCTTGTCATTGTCCCACCCTTGTCACAGTCCCACCCTTGTCAATGTCCCACCCTTGTCACTGTCCCACCCTTGTCATTGTCCCACCCATGTCACAGTCCCACCCTTGTCATTGTCCCACCCTTGTCACAGTCCCCCCTTGTCACTGTCCCACCCTTGTCATTGTCCCACCCTTGTCACAGTCCCACCCTTGTCATTGTCCCACCCTTGTCACAGTCCCACCCTTGTCAATGTCCCACCCTTGTCACAGTCCCACCCTTGTCATTGTCCCACCCTTGTCACAGTCCCCCCTTGTCACTGTCCCACCCTTGTCACAGTCCCACCCTTGTCATTGTCCCACCCTTGTCACAGTCCCCCCTTGTCACTGTCCCACCCTTGTCACAGTTCCACCCTTGTCACAGTCCCACCCTTGTCACTGTCCCACCCTTGTCACTGTCCCACCCTTGTCACTGTCCCACCCATGTCATTGTCCCACCCTTGTCACTGTCCCACCCTTGTCACAGTCCCACCCTTGTCACAGTCCCACCCTTGTCACTGTCCCACCCTTGTCATTGTCCCACCCTTGTCATTGTCCCACCCTTGTCACAGTCCCACCCTTGTCACTGTCCCACCCTTGTCACTGTCCCACCCTTGTCACTGTCCCACCCTTGTCACAGTCCCACCCTTGTCACAGTCCCACCCTTGTCACTGTTCCACCCTTGTCACTGTCCCACCCTTGTCACTGTCCCACCCTTGTCACAGTCCCACCCTTGTCACTGTCCCACCCTTGTCATTGTCCCACCCTTGTCACTGTCCCACCCTTGTCACTGTCCCACCCTTGTCACTGTCCCACCCTTGTCACTGTCCCACCCTTGTCACTGTCCCACCCATGTCATTGTCCCACCCTTGTCACTGTCCCACCCTTGTCACAGTCCCACCCTTGTCATTGTCCCACCCTTGTCACTGTCCCACCCATGTCATTGTCCCACCCTTGTCACTGTCCCACCCTTGTCACTGTCCCACCCTTGTCACTGTCCCACCCTTGTCACAGTCCCACCCTTGTCAATGTCCCACCCTTGTCACTGTCCCACCCTTGTCACTGTCCCACCCATGTCATTGTCCCACCCTTGTCACTGTCCCACCCTTGTCGTACCTGTCTCCTCTGCACTGTCCTGGTCCAGCCGGGGCATGTACTTGACGCTGTCCACGCTGTACTTCCCCAGCACCGCACCCAGGCGGTTGGGACTTTTCTCCCGCGATGTACCGCGGAAGAAGGACAGCACGCTTGACGTCTTCTTTCCTGCACAGGGAAAAGTGGACATGTTGACATCTGATAAAGCTACATGACGTGTTCACAAAACCATAGGAAAGTAACTCTGTGAAACTGGGACTAGTTCAAGGCCCCCGTACCAATATTTAATAAATTGTTGATACATATATAATTATATATAAATACATACTTCTATTTCTTGATTACATTCACACATAATATAATTTACAACAATGCCACATCTGACATAGTTTTAGTTTTGCTAGTTCGTTTCCGTACAACAATGATTTTGCTATTCATATGTTTTACTTGTACTTTTATTATTATATTTCTCATAATTTTTAATGACTACCCGGTACTGCCAACACTACTGACCGAAGGTTTACTTGGGATTTTAGTGTCTAAATAAAACTATTATTATTATTATATGATCTGAAGTGACAGCACAATAAATGGTGCTGGTAACCTGATAATTTAAATTTATTTTAATTCAATACCGTTACATTATCTTAGACTTCTTGGTTCATCTTTAGTTACCTTTGGTGCCCTCCGTAGTTGTCCCTAATGTCACTAACCTGCATCTGTGTCGAGGCTGCTGGAAGACGCTCCTAGATCATTAGTCCTGCCACCTCTCCTGGTGCTGAAATAATATGAGGAAACTAATATAAAATCATTTATATAATATAATTAATAATAACAAATTATTGGATACCAAAATAATTTGTTGTTTAATCGACAGAGCTTAATTTGCCAGCTGTACATCAAAGTTGTCCATCAAAATATCACTGGTTCTCACATTACTTACATGTAATGTGAGAACTTCAGTTTTGAAATACTTCACTGGTGAGATACGTCTCTGGTCAGACATTTCACTAGTGAAATACTTCACTGGTGAGATACTTATCTAGTCAGACATTTCACCAGTGAAATACTCCATTGGTGAGATACTTATGTAATCAGATTGCTGGTTATATACTTCACTACTTAGATACTTCACTGGTGAGATACATATCAACTGTGATAAAATATTATGTAACTTTTTGGACAAAACAATCATGTCATAACTATACATTTACATCCTTTCTCAAAATTAAGCTTCCATGCATACGTGGCAATTTTGGGCAGTACAAATTAAAATATATATATATATAAAATATATGTCCCCTGTTTACTAACTGTGATTATTTCACTCAATGACAATTGTCAAGAAATCTGATCGCAATCAACTGATAAAGTAATAATTATTTACTAAGAATATAAATATTCTGCACCAAAGTTTCTTCTCTGAGACCAGGTCCCGGGCCACAAGTTAGGTGCAGAAATAAATAAAAGAAGAAGAAAGGTGAGAGTCTCGCAGCAAGGACTACTGTCCTAGTCCTGTCACCTGGTGTCCTGACCGTCCTGGGTCAGCTGCTCCAGCTGGCTGCTGTAGTCGGGGGAGCTGCAACGACAATGTCACTTGTGACAATGGATGGAGCTTGTCACTTGTGACATTGGAGAAAAGCTTGTCAACTGTGACATTGGTGAAGCATGTAATGTGTGATGTTGGAAAAACACATCACTTGTGACATTGTAGAAGACATGTCATTTGTGACATTGGAGAAAGACTGTCACTTGTGACATTGTAGAAAGCATGTCACTTGTGACATTGGAGAAAGCATGTCACTTGTGACATTGGAGAAAGACTGTCACTTGTGACATTGGAGAAAGACTGTCACTTGTTACATTGGAGAAAGCATGTCACTTGTGACATTGGAGAAAGCATGTCACTTGTGACATTGGAGAAAGCATGTCACTTGTGACATTGTAGAAAACATGTCATTTGTGACATTGGAGAAAGATTGTCACTTGTGACATTGTAGAAAGCATGTCACTTGTGACATTGGAGAAAGCATGTCACTTGTAACATTGGAGAAAGACTGTCACTTGTGACATTGGAGAAAGCATGTCACTTGTGACATTGGAGAAAGCATGTCACTTGTGACATTGGAGAAAGCATGTCACTTGTGACATTGTAGAAAGCATGTCACTTGTGTCATTGTAGAAAGTGTGTCATTTGTGACATTGGAGAAAGCATGTAACTTGTGACATTGGAGAAAGCATGTCTCTTGTGACATTGGAGAAAGCAGGTCACTTGTGACATTGGAAAAAGCAGGTCACTTGTGACATTGGAGAAAGCAGGTCACTTGTGACATTGGAGAAAGCAGGCCACTTGTGACATTGGAGAAAGCATGTCACTTGTGACATTAGAGAAAGCAGGTCACTTGTGATATTGGAGAAAACATGTCACTGGTGACATTGGAGAAAACATGTCACTGGTGACAATGCAGAAAGCACATCACTTGTGACACTATAGAAAACATATCACTGGTGACATTGGAACAAGCATGTTACTTGGGATATTGGATAGATCATGTCACTGAGACTTAGGAAAAATCATGCCAGATGTGATATTAGAGAAGTTAGATGAGAAGTGACATTAGAGAGAGCACATCACTTGTGACATACATTAGAGACAGCACATCACTTGTGACATTATACAATGTCAAACATGACAGAAAAGCATATAGGTCACATGTAGATAAGGTCATATGTGACATTAGAGAAAGCAACGTATAAAACTGGAGACACTCACATGTGATATCTGCAAAAGCAAGCCACGTGTTACTTTAGAGAATGCAGGCAGCTTGTGACACCAGAAAATGTAGATGCCAAATGTGACATTAGGGAATATGGCCCATGTGCAAGTTTCGAGAATTTGTTCCATGTTTGACATTAGAAAATGCTGCCATCATACGCCTTCGCAAGCCAGGGGTGACTACGCTACCCCAGACCAACCGACTCTGTACAGCAATAGACTTCACCAGTCACTACTAAGGCTGCCGTGGGAACAGCGCAAATACATGCCCCAATTTTAAGACAGATACGTGACTGGTGGGAACCCAGCAAACAATGACCCGTGATTTCACATGTTCTGTAAGTGAATTCATGAGTTAAACTGGCTCAATTCATGTGAATTCACCCGATTCAGTGAACAAATTTGGTGTGTCGACACGTGTTTCCCGTGAAATCACGAGTTTTTCACGCAGTGACACGTACCAGTGAAACCGTACCAGTTCTGACCCAGTACGACTTGTGTCAAACTCGTTCAAAACTCGTGACAACAGGCAGAACACGTGTATCCACGTGAATACACTTGAAAACATGTACTGGTGGAGCGGTACCAATTATGAACCAGTATGACATGTGCCAACTGGTTCAGAAATGGTTCCTTGTTTGCTGGGAATCGCAATATGATTGATTCACGTCCTAGACATTTCATGTACAGCTATAACATGAGCAGCCGCAGTGACACCTGGTGTGTAAGGATGTCATCATAGACAGTGAACTTTAATTTAAAACTTTAACTTTACAGACTTCAACTTATATGTAGTGTTTTGGGGCAAAACATAATTATGTCAATTTTGTATAGTGCCAGTATCCGCCACATGGTAGCACTCATGACGCTTTTAAATTATTTTTTTCATCAAAACCCCACAAATGCAAATTCGGGTGACATTGTTAACAGAGCAAAATGTTTAAAAAACTGAAATATACAAACAATATTTCAACCCTTTCTATCCTTTGCTAAGATTTTATATTCTTCAGATATTTCAGCATCAAACAGGAGCCTTCATTTATGTTCAGACAACCAGGACAGAAGTGAGATTTAACCTTAAAAATGTATGTATCGCGTCTTTCCATAAAACATGACATTACATGATTCGCATATGACATCACCAAATGTCGTCAAAATGTGACATCAGAGAAGAGAACAAACAGACAAGATCACAGGCTATAAATCATGTCGGAGTAGCGAAGGCAGATTGGGATGTTTTTGATGCATTGACCCACCTGAGGGAGTACGCGATGATGGAGCTGGGTTCTTTGTCGTATATGATAAGGGGCACCTTCTCACTGGGGGGTTGCAGGAGCAAGTGCTCGTCCGGAGCGCTGGCAGAAAAAACATCGATAAAAACAACGCATTTCTAATGGAGATGTCTGGAGCAATGGCTGGGAGAATGACGATTAAAACGGTGTATTTGTAATGGAGATATTTCAGCTGGAAGAGGTTTCATATTTGGAGGGGGTGGGGTTTATAGGGAGAAATGTTGCAAATGGAGTTGATCCGTGTATTGTTTACAATTATGTGTTGGTGTTAATTGATTTTTAATTTGTAAATGATATA
>OZ024857.1:45581531-45586531 GCA_964017155.1 Oasisia sp. SBJ-2009
ATTCAATTCAATTCAATTCAATTCAATTCAATTCAATTCAATTCAATTCAATTCAATTCAATTCAATTCAATTCAATTCAATTCAATTCAATTCAATTCAATATCTTTATTTCAGACTGTCATACAGATGTCCACATAAACATTAAAATATACAAGTGACTAGAAAATATAAAAGTATTGCACAACGTAATAGAAAAAACATTTCTCAATGGTAGATTCAATCAAAACTATTATGTATATACATAAATTGCAGATTTCTGCAGTTTAAAAAAAACCCTTGAATTTAACAACTAATTTTATTTAAAGATGGATTTTTCCTAGTCCCTAGAGTTTATTATCTTAGTGAAAAACAGCCTGGATGATGAATTCACACACTGTGTCTGTCCCTTTTTTGTCAAGCATTCTGCATCCCATTTGGTAACCAATGGCAACAGTAAATGTTGTCACAACTCGTAATAAAACATTAATGTGACATATATAAACAAAACAGCCTTTCATCCACGTGTCACCGATAGTGGCATGTTTATCTAGCTAATGGATTAACTTGAAATAAGAGTAAGGTGCCATTGTTTTCCTATTAACATGCCATAGAGTGTGGAGCAAGCTGAATTAGAAAACATCTCACCAGCGACATTTAAATAATTAACAAACCACCAAAAAAAATCCAAATGCCTTGTGTTTTGACAAAATCCCTGAGGTAATTGTTGTGCCATAATTAATTCATCAGGGTGGGTCATTTAGTCGACGAATTGTTGAGACCGAATGTTAACTGTTGTTGTTCATTTCCTGTGAACGTTGTCAATATTCATCAATCGGTCAAACACTAACAAAAAGTCGGCATTTAGCTAAAGCAACAACACTATAAAAATGTCTGTAAATGAATTTTATGCAGCGTCTAGGTCAATAGCATCTGAACTGCAATTACTCTCAACAAATAACCTTTGCACAGTAGTATCCAGCTTGTTATTCTAGACCATAGTTATATGTGATAGAATATATATATAACATTTTGTTTGAATGATATTTCATCAGTTGCAGTGGCATATGTTTAGTAGTACAGTATCTGCCTTATGATCAGGAATTATACTCAATTCAAGTCAAATAATCTGATTTTCAGCACATAAGCGATTCAACTGACAGGGCGGCCTGGGAATAAACCACACCATTAGACTAGGAGCAACAGTTAGACTTGTGAGAGACAATAGATGTGATCTGTGCATTGTTGAGTTCTCCGAGGCATAAACCACTCACACACCACACACACACATCAGCCTGGGTTCTGCCATCGAGCGCCAACGTTAATGTGTCGCACTAAACGGCAGGCCGGCCTATTCCTGGTCATATTTCATTCTCGGATTTACGCGAGAGTGTCTGTTTATATGAGACAATGACTCCTGGCAGCCGAACCATTTCTGAGATCAGAAACTCGGAGATCGCAAATTCCTCAAATAACACACGCCTCATTAAGACGAGGCGAATTAATCGATAGCGCTGGTTCACAGAAGGAATAAAACAATGCAGGCGGGGAGGGCATTGGCATCACACACAGGCTGCATGGACGGAACCCTGGTGGCAGGCGGATGAGTTACACCGTGAAATAATTAAAACATAACAATATTAATATATAATTATTTTATGTATAGTGTGATATCATCGACAGATTAAAAATAATTTATGTAGTAGATAATTCATTATAATTCATTATAAAATTGTAAGAAATGTATCAAATAAATGTGTCACTAAGAAATAAAACATCAATATTTTATATATATATATATATATATATATATATATATATATATATATATACCCCAGGTATATATATATATATATATATATATATATACCCCAGGTATATATATATATATATATATATATATATATATATATATATATATACATTTATATATACATGTATATATATATATATAAAACTTTATTTATTATTATTATGCAGACATTTATTGTATATGTTAGGGTAGAGTGGGGCATAACTGGACGGTGTGGAGAACCTCATAATGAGTGCCATCTAGTGAATAAAGTTATTTAACAAGATTTAACAAGATTGCCACCTAGAGAATCAACTCTAGATGGCAGGTGGACAAGGAAGCCCTTTGGCTTATCGAGAGTCCAACCTATCTATCTAAATGTACCCAGCCCTTCTTAGGTACATGTCAATTTTATTTTTAAACATATTAACACTACTAGCACCTACACAATCAGCCGATAATCTGTTCCATTCATTTACTATTCTTTGTGAAAATGAAAATTTTCTAATATCTAGTCTACACTGCTTCTTTGCTAATGTAATTCCATGTCCTCTAGTCCTTCTCTCTTCCTTAGACGAGAAAAAAATATTTCTGTCAATATTTTCATACCCATTCAATATTTTAAAAACTTCTATCTGATCTCCTCTCAATCTCCTGGTTTCTAGTGTTGTTAATCCACATTCTTTTAGACGCATTTCATAACTAATATTCCTCAGTTTTTGTATCATTTTGGTTGCTCTTCTTTGTACTTTTTCTAGTATATCAATATCCTTCTTGCAATATGGCCTCCATGCCTGTATGCAATATTCTAAATGAGGCCTAACTATTGTTTTGTACAGAGGTATTATTAGTTCTTTTTCCTTGTACACTATATTTCGCCTAATTAATCCAAGAATTTGGTTTCCCTTCGCTGCTGCAATTGCACACTGTTCTGATACCTTCATGTCAGCACTAATAGTTAACCCTAAGTCCTTTTCCTTTACGGTAGTATTTAGTACAGTATCACCCATTGTATATTGTGCATCTTCATTTCCATGTCCTGTGTAGAGGCATTTACACTTCCCATAATTAAACAGCATTTGCCACTTCTCAGACCATTCGGTCAACTTATTTAGATCATCTTGTAATTGCTGTCTATCTGTATCACTTTTTATTTTTCTGAACACTTTTGTATCATCCGCAAACTTCAACACCTTGCTTGTTATATCATCATCCAAATCGTTGATATATATTAAGAACAAAATAGGTCCCAATACTGATCCCTGCAGTACTCCACTCAAAACCGATTTCCAGTTTGATACCTCCCCATCAACTACTACTCTTTGTCTTCTATCAATAAGCCATTTTTCTATCCAGTTAATCATAACATTGCCTATGCCATGGGCCTTCAGTTTAAGTAGTAATCTTAAACTGAAGGCCCATGGCATAGGCAATGTTATGATTAACTGGATAGAAAAATGGCTTATTGATAGAAGACAAAGAGTAGACAATCTTGTAATTGCATAGGCCATGGCTTTCATATGAGACACCGCCACGTCATCTTGCGAGAACATGGGAAGTTATTGCCAACTCACAATGCATGCCCATTGTGAAAGGTTTCAATTTTGGTCATAGTGATCATTTTTTGACACACTATGAATTGCCTCAGCCGACTCACACTTTCAGCATCAGATTGGACCATTCCCGAGGAACATAGGTTGCTGTAGTGGGCAACATGTGGTGCAATGTATTAGACAGTCATGTGACTGCCTAATAATAGGAATTTCAATGGAACAATGGTGGATGGGTAAAGGTCTTCAGAAATCATGTATTGTCAAATATGCTTTGAAAATGGATGATTGTTGTTTTTGTTATTCATTTCAGGATATAATACACATCTGGACTAGCTTGTATGTATTTGAGTTAATACACACGTGTCTACGACACAATATTTGGACTGGCAAGAAAGTTATGCTGCATAAACGCCTGTCTCAAGTGGAACAATGTTTGACAATACCGCACCACAACAAGCAAACGCCAGTGCAACTGATGAAATAACATTCAAAGTGCCTATCCTTGACCAGTGTCGCCACCTACCAAGGTACTAAATATATCAGTGTTCATTTCAAACAAAATCTGCTGCATTTTATTGAAAATCTGCCTTGCTTATGCAGTGCTATCAGTCTGCCATGGGGTCAAATAATTGCAGAGGACGTGGAAAGAAGGTGACTCTAAGCCTGTGAGTGACCACAACAATCAGATTCATATTGAAACAATATAACAGTGTTCATTTCAAAAGTCTAAAATTCCATTAGTGAAATCCATTTGATATGGCATTTCTGTCTGGACAATGAAGTACGATGGTATTTATCCAGTCCACTGCATTTGGTATTCGCAAGGGTTAGTTAACGTGGTTAGCGGCAGTCCTGTCAGCAAAGCATTCCCACAGTCCAATCTTGATATTACAAATACATGCAAATGCATTTTGGTCACATCTACAGGGACTGACCAAGGTCAGTGACACTGTCCAGTGGCTGCACTACAGTGGACTCTATCTAGAAGGACTTGATCATAGGTGTCTTCAAACAATTCCATCACAGTGTTTCCTAGTTTTACTACTATACCATCAGTGGTATTTCTTCTCTCACATATCTCCATCTTACCCAGCATGCAATATTTTTCATAGCCACAGGATATTTGTCTCAAAGCTAGCAGTATGAATAGTAATATTGCTACTGTACATCGAGAAATAAACTTGACAGATATCTGATAAGGGTGGGCTATAGATAGATGACCAATTGGTACTCTCCCAGACAACAGGTTTCTTGGTCGACCTGTCACGTGACATTTGTAATTTCATGTTTGTATTTAGTGTTGTCAAATCTTAACAAATAATGTGTGCCTTGTTTATGATTTGTATATTCATACTTCTAATCAATATTTTATTAATTGCAATATTGTGTGATTGTTGATCATTTTGATTGTACAATTTTTTTACATTAAATATATATGGGTAAATTTATTACACATCAATTTACATAATGACCCCCATTTTTGATAACCAATCCCAAATAAAATGCATTTGCCTAATCCAATTAACAATACTAGTAAATAACTGCATGTTTAATTACTAAAATTGATATCCTCAATCAGTACTTCCAACCATACAATTTGATACACCTCATAATCCCAGGAGAGTCGCAACGACAACAGAAGCAGTTTGAAAGCGAAATTATGTTGGTGCTGAACCCA
>OZ024857.1:45591531-45631531 GCA_964017155.1 Oasisia sp. SBJ-2009
AATGTTTATCGGTTATAAAAAATTACTTCACATGACAAAATTATCTATCCCAGAGGCGGTCTGAACACCCACGCTAGCTTCGCATCAATTTGAGATTATGTAATCTGTGCAAACTTTCAGTCGACATGTATATGCTGCATTAGTTGTTTACCAATGCCCACCGCCCGATCTGCATTTAGATGATCTCAAAGAGGTATATGCATGCAATTACGTGTGTTCGTTTGCTTTTTTCTGACGTCCAATACAACGCGTTCTTGATATTTATCGATTCCGTGTGTGCCGCGTGGAATAGCAAGGCACAGATTGCTTATTTTATTAGTAATTCCTTCCACCCAGCTACCCTCAAACTGCGTCGGCTTAGCGGAATCTTTGGCAGTAAAACTGCGGTGCCCAATCAAGATTGCTGCTATTCATAGCACGATTCGCCTCCGCGTAATAACCTCGACCGATATCGTCTCCAAAAGTAACGATAAAACTAAATATGCTTCATGCTACATAAATGTAAGCCGGCACATTTAAGGGAGATGGAATATATTTGTTTTATTGATTTCGGGAAGAATTACCGGACTGAAAAGTAGGTAAGGGTGGGTGAGAGAAACTGGAAAGAGAAGGCGAGATTAAAGACAGTTTAAAGAGGTAAGAAGGTTTTTTATTAAATGATATCGGAACAAGGAGTGACTGGGTGGGGTTAAAGTTAATTAGGAGGGTGGGTGCCCTCAGGGGGGAGGGCAGGAGGAGATGGAAAAAACTGTGTCTCTGATGGGAAATCTTGAATTTCTGTGAGACACTATTTCATGTATTTTTATTATGTAATTTTATGGCAGGTTTTATATTAGCTATTATCTATGGGACTATGCTTAATTACTTACAAATCTGAACATCAAATATGATTGCTACAATGAAATTAAATACTAGTTTCAGATTTTTATTTCTATATAAATTTGGTACATAATAATTATAATAATGATCACTATAACCAATACTACTAACATCATGCATGATCACTACAGCTCAACCACATACCAACATGAAATATTATCTAGTAACTCAACCAAATATTCATATCAACTGTGATCATTTTAAGTTAAAGAAACATTGACTCACATGTGATCTCTGTCACACATCCAAATATGGTCACTATAATTAATCCATATATTATATCCAAATATCAAATAAAATCACATTTATAACACCACATATGTCTACAAAATAGATGTAGGGGTGTCTATGTGAAATATGATAACTATAACACAACAAAATATGATCACAGAAACACAATAAAATACAATCAACCAGGAATGGTCCCTATAATGCAGCCAAATATGATCACTATAACACAATCCAATATGATCACACTCAACCAACACCAAATATCAAATGTCACTATCATGCATAACTCAACACAAGCTCAATCTGAATACTGTATATTATTACTCCTATGACCACTACAGATCCCCCACCACACAAAGTGCAAATAAAGCCTCTGCAATATCCCATTCCTTTTCCCAGGGTGGAGCTGAATTTCGAGCGAGAACGGCCGTGTAATTGCACAACAGAGAATAAGCTAAAACACGTTTTATGTCAATAATGAGATTTGTGAGCAGAGCACACAACGACCATTGCGGGCCAGTGACAAAGGCTCGAAACGACATCAAAACGTTAGTCATCACGAACACATCTGTGTTCTAGGTCCTTGAGTCAATAACAGCAATATGCCAGCTAAATCCTAATTCAATGCGGTCGAGTCCTTAAAAAGCATTTGTTTAAAAGTAATGAGAGGTCAAACTGATCAGCATTATTTAAAACGAACTGCATAAATGACACAAGTTTGTCACTGAAAAAATAAGCTGGTCAATAAAGGCCATGATTAACAGGAATGGCCCAAGTGCAAGTATTCGCGTGATAATATGTACAATTTTGATTAATTCAAGACCAGTGAAAACACATTCTGTGTAAATAATTTCAGAGGTCACAGACTGATCCTTCAATGTTTGTTTTCCAAGACACAAAACTGTTCAGTGTGAAAACATTAGCATTCACTCACATATCTATGTAGTACATGTACACACTAACTGTAACTCTAATTATAATTAAATTAGTCATCAAATAATAATTAGGCCTACCGATACGTTTAATGTGACACAAACAAATCTATCTCACTATCCCAATGTATGGACCTGCTGCAACTTTGGCCATCTCCAATTTACAGACATGAGTCTGTTCTTGTGGATCTTTTCAGGAAAAACTGCTTCAGTTGTGATCTTCATCATTTGACTGCTGTCATAAACCCATCTGGGAACACCTTGAGTCTGCCGGGTTGGGGCTCACTATCAGCTTCGTCATTGAGGTTTGTCAAAATACCAACTTCACACTGAGCAGAAAATCCAAATGCAGCCCTTGGCAAAAATATTGGGGACTAAATGTATCTTCAGTCCCTACTAAACTTATTGTTTTTTTTTAATTTAATGTTTTTAAATGAATATTCATAATTTTTTTTTTTTTAAAACATGATTTTGTAGGAAGCATATTTCCAAAGTGACTGTTCGGTCAGTGTCCTTGCTTTATGATGACTTAACCACATAGAGAATAATTTGTTCTGAACACACCATCATTTTAATATGTTTTATAGTAATTAATAAAACAGAACTTTTTTTACCATATCTTTAAAGTCAATATTCAACAATTTATTCTACTATACTTAATCGCACACAGTATACAGGTTTACACGTTTATCATATGAACTTTCTACCACACATTTATTAATAAAAAACATGTTCTTTACCCGGAAACACATTTCCCGTGTGACTGCTCAGCTGGCATTTTTGCTTCACAGCTGATTGGTCATGGAAATATTTATTCAGCTCGAGTGTTATTATCGGCGACAGGGATGGTGCATTAGAACCACAGCCAGCGACACGACCACGCCGTTCCACCAACACGCCCCCTAGGGACTCAATCATGCGAGACTGTGGCAGTATTGACATTGATCGGAGCGAGTGCTCCGGGCGAAACACGCTATCACGCAATGTCTGTCAGTCACCGCCCAGCAGTCATTGTCTCCGAAGTATATTATTAACAAACTTGTGTCGCACGGAACGGCCACCGGGGGCCCGTTAGTGCGACGGTATGCAAATGTCGCCATCGGCATGCAGACATGTTGGGCCGGCACGCACGTGTGTGTGTGTGCACGCGGCCGTGAGATGGTTTATGCCGATGTGTGTTTTATGCGTGCGCTGACAGTAACGCTGGTTTTGTTGGCAATCAGCCATAACCATGGCGACAGGTGCGGCCGGGCGTGAAGTCGGGGAGCACTGGAGCTTTCACGGTACACGCCCGCGACAAACCGGCTGTGAACACAGCCTGTCAATATCTGACTTGTGGGCTGACGTGTCGATATTGACACGTCATCTGACGTGTCAATCTGTCTGACGTGTCAATCTATGATGTGTCGTATAACACGTCATGTGACGTGTCGACTGACATGTGACCTGGTATGTCATATGACATGTCCCTTGACAAAATACCTGACATGTCTTCCTACATGGCGTCTACCATGACATGACATTTAAATAAAAAAAAATTATTTATGTTTTTTTTAATGTATTTATGTAATTTACTCTTTTACATTCTATCAATACATGTGTATTATGTTGAATATTTATATTAACTTCCATTGTGCATTTTCTTGTATTGCACAGCAGTACTGCTATATAAATATGGTGCTATATAAATCAATAAACATTTACATAAATCAATAAACATCTACATGTGACATGTCATATCATGTGACCTATTACATCTTCTGACATGTCATCGGAAATGCCAAAACAAGTCTCAGTTTTCACGCAACATTCGCCCTAACTGGCTGGCCTCCACAAATGCCATAATCAATATCTTATTTATGGACTGTGGTGCAAGGAAATGACCAACAGCTTCAACAACAGCAATAAGCACAAGTTTTGTTAAACTAATTATGATTTTCACAAAACAATATAATTTAATTACACACCATATAAATTAGAATACATATTGTTCTTGTTAGAATGACTTGAGACACTAAAAATGCATGACACACAGCGAAATGGTGACACAGATAAAGTGACACAGTCTTATGACATGGTGACACAGACACAGATACAGTGACACAGTCTAGTGACATGGTGACACAGACACAGAGAGTGCTGACATAGTGACACAAGGACAACATGTAGTGAGACATTAGTGACACGCCCACAGTGACACTGACACAGTTTGTAATGAAACACTCACAGTAGAGACAGTCAGTAGTGACACAGTGACACAGACACTCAGTAGAGATGCGGTGACACAGGCAGTCAGTAGTGATACAGTGGCACAGGTACAGTCTGTAGAGACAATATGTGGTGAAACATCATTCCAGCCTGTAGTGACACTGTGACACACGACCAGCCTGTAGTGACACATGACACGACTGAGTGATGGTGACAGGCCATTTTCTGGCTGGCTGCAATCAGCGTCTGTGCGGCTGTAACTGCTCAGACACACCAGTATTCGTTTAATTTTCTCCAGAATTAGAACGGACAGCATGCCTTATGACACTGGGACGTGTCGCATGTCGACGCTATTTATGACATCACAAGCTCCCGCCATCACCGTCACCGGCGCCCACACCGTCGCTAACGTGACGCGAATGACGCGACAGCCGCCAATCAGGGGGTGGGTGTATTACGCACCGCACCCGCTCATGCAAACAAGAAAGTGTTTTACAACGTCGACGCGTAGTGACGTTTGCAATCACGCAAAGGATGGCATGATGAGGCGTGTGGAATGAGACACAGCCAATCAGACGTGTCGTGTCGAGCGGCGACATCGTCCTGCCGCCGTGGAAACGTCCAGTGGCGGCGCCACCGGTGTGATCAATGTGCCGTCCTGCGGCGTTCAGGCGACAGCCCATCGCCGTCATCACCACAACAATGCCGTTCCCAGCCCAGTCACGCCGTCGTCACGCACCTGGTCTCCACACGATGATCACGCTGCATTAGCGGGTGAACTCCGGAGGGGAACACAATCAGGTAGGGGTCGTCTTTCAGTTGTCAACTCACTGCGACTGTCACATTGACTGTGACACTTTGTCACAATGCACCATAAATAGACTGGCTCTAAATGATGCTGATTGAAAGCAGGCGATAAGACCATGACTGTGACTGTGACAGACACTGAAAGAACCAGGGCACTACTGCACTGATGTGACATACCTAGCCTAGCGTCTCTATAATCAATGACACTGTACCTACACTAAATATGATAATTTTAATTACGTACATCACAGAAGGATCTGAATGTCAGATTGGCGATTTGCTGCCTATCCATCTTCGCAATCCGCTAATTACCGATGGCGTGATAGCATTACCGAGATTGTATCAGGTTATGTAACAACTAAACCTAACACAACACAGCCCAGGTATCTATAAAACATGACATAAAATAACCGTTTCTCAGTCAGGAATCTCCATAGACAATGTGAAAAGTCTTAAACATATCATTTGTTGTAACTGACTTTCATATCAATCTTCTGATATCTTAAAAAAAATAGTTACACAGAGAATGGACGACACGCTGGCATGGAGACCCCTAAGACCATTGATAGTGTGTGACAAGTAACAAAGAAGGCATATATGCCACACGCCCAGGGAATACACTGTATGTGATAGATGTGTACCCAGCAACTAATAGCACTACGCACAGAGAAATCTAGAAAGTCTGAAGATTATTCCTGGTGACACAGTGATAGAATGATCTAGAATTCCCACCAAACATGCATCACACTGTGTCAAATGTAAAACACAAATAATGCCACCATTCCCCTTAGCGTGACTGACAACTGCATTTAATTATTCACCAATCAAATTGACATGTTTATAGTATGTTAACATAATAATAAAACATAGCACAATGTTAACAAAAGTGTAGGTAATAAGTACAGGATTTTTCTTCCATGCATCACCATGGAAACATGCATCATTTTGTATCAGCCATAAAGCCGCCAGAATGTCACCAGTCCACTCAATGAACTAGAGAACGCATAAATAAAATCATTTATGCCGGTGCTCTCATTTGGTGTCTGTCTGCTGATGGGATGACTTACTATTTATTAATGAGGCACACCACTGGGAACACCTCCCAGGGGAGGGGGAGAATGACAAACGTGACCCCATTAGTGATGTCTTGCAATTAGGCAGCCATTGGGTCAAGAGCCTTGGGGTTAAATGGTAGGTTATTTCTAATGGAATATCACAGCTCTCTGCTGTCATCTCCACTGGTTGTCATGGCGACTGGTAGACTCCATCGTACATGCAGAAAAAAGGTTGGTGTACACAGCATACAAACTGGTATCACAATGACTGTATATTTGGACATTGTTTCACATTATTTCTGCAGACACCGTCATCAACTTAGACCTGATTACTGAGACACACCAAGATGCCAAGGAGCAATTTGTGCATTTTGCACTGCATTTTATTAACATCATAATTTTTATGTACTGTATTTTTTTATCATTTTAGTTGATAATTTAATTATTTTAGGTGTCCGGGTGTGTGTGATCATTGTACTGGTATAGGTGTATATTTGTAAAAAAAAAAAAATTGGTCATATGACTCATGTCTTGTTTATCCGCACACAAGGTTTTTGGGTGGATAAATGAAATTTGTGAATTTGGTATCAAGACGGCTCCTATATAAAATGGCGGATCATGAAACAACAAGATTACTGAGGATGAGATCAATGACACAGGGCTGTAGTTTACAACTTGACATGTGAAATAACTGACATTACTAATCAGTTAGCTTTAAACTGGAATAACAAACATTTTGGTGTGACAGTTAGCATAATAAGTGGCTTAGTTTTAAACCAGTATATTTAATTTCTTGCTTTTGGTAGTAATCATGGATTGACGGTAAACACCAAGGAAGACACTAAAGAAAGTTTATTTTATACAATGTCATGTTTTAGCTCTATTGGACAGTGGCAGATTTTGCTAACTAATATCTCATTTTAGTAATATTAATTTAGCGTCACATACACATATATATATATATATATATATATATGTGTGTATATATATATATATATATAATTATATATATTATATATTCTTAACTATTATACAAACATGTCATAAGCAAACCCTTTGCATTACCTTGGGTAAAGAGAAGAGTGGGTTTATTTCTAATTCATTTTATATTTATTCTCATAACATTCTTGAGACTATAATAAACATACTGAAGACATACAGTATACTGTTTGCCAAATTTGCCTTTTACACATCCTAAATGGTGTTAGCAATTGCTTTGTTACGTCATGAAATACAAATAAAATGTACAGAAATATGTCACTGGGTTTCATCACAAAACTGATGCTCAACAGTCTAGTCACTGATTCGGCTACCTGCACGTTAATGACGACTGTCCAAGTGCATTGTGGGTAATGGAACATACCAGCGATACCACCACCTGCCTCTAATCAATACTTACCTACCTTACTTACGTGACAGTGACATAATGAGTCACCGGCGGAGGTTACTGATTGTCATTTCATAGATTAACTCGACCTGGCGAGATATCCTTCTCAATTCCCTTCCACTCTTAATCAAGGAGGATGTTTATTTAAGTGGGAGACTTTGAGGGATTAGGAGAAAACTGGAGAATGAGAGTGAAGGATAGAGGGGAGTGGGGGAACAGTGTCAGTAAAATTAGGGGAAAAACAGATATCGAGGACCACTATTAATGCCACTTTATCTCTGGATTTTCAGGGAAACAATGGAAATAAATGCTTATTTTAAGGAATTTATTGCCCAAAGACATCCATTACAGTGCACACAGAATTGTAAATAAAAAAATGTATATGAACTGATTATATATGTATTGCCTTCATACCATTAAATATAAATTAATTCCTATGGGGCCTCCAAACTACCACATCTCCCTGACTGATGACAAGTCAAATATTATGTGATGTGTGTGTGTGTGTGTGTGTGTGTGTGTGTGTGTGTGTGCACGCGCACGCACGCGCGCGCGGGTGTGCGTGCGTGTAAATATATATACATCTATATATATATATATATATATATATATATATATATATATCACATATTTTACTTGTCATTATATATATATATATATATATATATATATATATATATATATATATATATATATATATTATCATTACAAAAACAGCCTACATTATTAGCCTTTTCACCACAATGAAATACTACCATTTTATCATATTTCATTTACAATTGTGCTGCTTATGACAGATTTTTTCTCAATTGGTTACTGGCTTTTTGTCATACAACGTCTCCCGCAATGACCAGGAACATTGCTCTGCTAATGTATTGACATCAATTAACTCTGGGACCTTTCTGACCCCTCCCAGTGCAAGCGTAGACAGGGTCAACCTAGTGTGACCGCCTAAAAGCTTGACCGGGACTTATAAATCAATCAATAAATTTCCAACAAACACATCACGCACTGCATACTTGATACACTATTGAATAATATTAATTATAATCTGCAAACCATTGAGACCACCCACAGATCTGTGACGTGTCCACAGCAGGAGAATGTACAGAAGCAGAATCACTGCCTTGATTCCTCACACAGTAGAGCAGTGTTTTCTACATTTGTACAATTATCTAGTCACATGCAAATTTACATTCACTGTTCAATCCAGCGAGAAAGCCAGACATGTATGGTCGGGTGGTTTTAATCTAATTTCTGTTCCCAGAGTTAAGACAAACATTGTACCTCTATTATTGCCTGTCAGTGCTAAATTGTCAAAGAATAAATTTGGTCAAAAACCTATCTTTTTAACACAGCCCATTTTCCTTAGCCTGTTATCAGACCCATCCATCTCTTGATAAGTTTCACTTTGATAACTTTCACTTTATTCATGAATACTTCATCCTATGATTTCTCATGCTACCGATTTTCCAAAGCCATTGTGTTAATGGTGTTTTATTATGAACACTATTGCTTTCCATTCCAGGTGGTCGACACATGGGATGCTCCACCAGCCTCTGAATCATGGAGGAGGAAGAGGAACTCGAAACCGAAGAACCCGTCAAAGTGGTCGGCCGATGTGACGTCGATCGGTGCATCGCGAAGCTGCACACCAGAGGATTATGGGTACTCATCATGGTGCTGCTCGGAACGTTCGAAGTCTTCATCAACTGGATGAATGCACTTCAGTTGTCGAAGGTGGACATCGAGTACGGTCTGATCACCGGCCCCGCCCCTCACATCGCCTGGATATTCCTCATCGCCTTCTCCGTCATCTCAACGGTATTCTTCATCCCCGAGATGGCGAACACGTTCTCGGTGTTCTGCTACGACGGCGCCACGATGATATCGCTCATATACGAGTTGGTCTTCACGCTGGTGTTTAAACACGTGCCGTTGAACGCACTGAACTACTACATCGCACTGTGCCGGGGCCAGTACTTCACCGTGCTTCAGACGTTCTGTAGCACGTCGCACATTCTCTACGTGTTCGTGCGGCTCTTGTGGTACGCACACATGGAGGGGAAGATCCTACGTACGTCGGACGGGAGCAAGGTCCGGAATGCACTATTCCTCGTCTGTTGTGCACTCTTTGCCACCAGCATGGCGATGCCCATCATGTGCTGGCGATCTCGCCCGTCCAGCCATCTCACCGATGCGCTAGTCCAGAATGCATCTCTCTTCCTGTTCAACCGCGAGAGCTTTGACGTCGCCCGTCTACCCAACTACGATGTCAGCCAGCTAGTGTTGGACGAGGGCAGGGACTTCCGTCACCCGTCCCTCGTCCCCAGTCTCCTCGAAGTGACGAATGCAGGACCCTCAGGGGTCAAGGCCACTTTCAAATGTCGTCCACACATGAATCTTACCTTCAGCCCAGAAGAGTGTCGCAACAGCACGAGTCTGGTCTTCAGATTTGTCTACCAGAAGAAGATTGCAGCCTGCCCGTACGGCACGATTAGATACAATTTCGCAACGGTAACGCAAGGGCAAAATCTGCCTCCGAATGGAACATGTGTCGAAGCAGAGAAAGAAGTAAGTTGGAGTCTGTATTACTTACACGTGATGCCGCAAGTTCGCGGACGGAAAACACGCATCGTTGTCGACCGTCCTTGGACGCGAACCTGCATCTCACCAACGCCGTGGTACGACAAAGCCATCCATGTATGTCCTTGACCCTGTCTGTTTCTGCTGCAGCTGTTGTCATGGTGATTGCTCTAGCAATGACTGCTGTTGTCACGGTTACAGCTGCGATGCAATCAGTTGTTTTCATGTCATAGTAAACCATCGTCATGGTTACCATTGCCATGGAATGTGCTGTTGTCATGGCTACTGTTGACATGGAATCAATCGTTTTCATGGTTAATGTTGCCACGGGATCTTCTGTTGTCATGGCTACTGCTACTATGGAATTTGTTCTTGTTATGGCTGTCATTGCCATGGAATATGCTGTTCTCATGGCTACTGCAGACATGGAACCTACTGTTGTCAAGGCTATTGTTGTTGCTATGGACACCACCAATCGAATCCATCATTGTGTATGGAATCCTTTATGTAGTGGTGAGTCCTACTATAGTCCAGTGTGTCTTCTAACTGGACACGATGTCCATCTCATCCAGTGTCTACACTTCACAGACCACCCAAGGAGAATGTGCCTTTAAGTGAACATGACATGTGACTGTCCAGTAACAGACCCATGTCTGAGCAGGGGTGGTCACCGCAGGGTAGACTGGGGGTGCAAACCTGCAGTTGGGTGAATGAAGCAGAGATTCGTTGGAAGATGGGGATCTTCTTTAAAAATGTCACCAAAAGTTCACAATTTCAGGACCAATGTCTAAGGGAACAGATTCCCCCCCCCCCAACCCACCTAAGACTGTGGGAATGCTAGGAGAGTGAGTTACAAGGACACTGAACTACGCACAGACGTGCTGATATGTAACATATATGCAACTAGTCTTCAGACTTTATCTTTTCCCGGTGTGAACGTTAAGTAATGCTGGCTAATGTTACTTTGCACATTGCTGGAAAGTTATTTTTCACAGTGAAGATTCAACAAGACTTAGAAGACAACACATGGTGTGCAATTATTATGACAATCAAACTCAGATCAGAAAACAAGCTACCGATCAATTCCTGTAACCACAACAACAGCTTTTAGAAGATTCACACACAGCCAACATTTAAGGGTGGTTGCAAAAAATCCCTAAAATGGCTAACACAATACATTGGTGGCTGGGTCATCATTTGATTATTATGAAGAAATAAATTGCCACGGTAGTGCCACCTAGTAAAAACATATATTAACACAACCTGATGTAGGAATTTGTTTACCTTATGATACATTGTTTTTATCTTATAATGCATCTCTAATGTCCTCTTAGAAGTCAACAACATGGCCGTTCTTGAGAGAAAACTCCACGTGTATTTCAATCAAGCAGAGGAACTTACTATGCACTACTGAATCATAACATCAAACAAGCTGCAATTACCTTGGAAACGTAATATAAAGTTGTTGCTATCAAGCTTAGATTAACCTAATATACAATTGCATATAGCCAACTTATAATTTTTTCTACACTGTTTTAAGAAAACTACAGACACATGCACACTCACGCGCACACACACACACACACACACACACGCACATGCACGTGCGCACACACACATGCACACACACAAACACACAGGCACACACACACATGCACGTGCGCACACACACATACACATACACAAACACACATGCACAAACACACACACACACACAAACACACAGGCCAACACACACATGCACGTGCGCACACACACATACACATACACAAACACACATGCACAAACACACATACATGCACACACAAACACACAGGCACACACACATGCACGCACGCACACACACACGCACACACACAAACATGCACACACACAAACACACATGCACAAACACACGCATCCACAAGTACTCACATGCTGCAGCACCATCTGACATTATATCTATGATGACAGTGAGTCCAACACTTATAATATTATAATATGTGCCTATGCATTTTTCCACTGATAAAATGCTTGTTATTGTAGAGTATTTATTGTGCTCATTTGTCCAAATTATTCTTCTGTAACTTTCTGCCGATTCTATTTTTACCAGCAAACATACCTCATTGCCAGTAATGAGATATCAGACTTGGAGGAATTCAAAGTATTTTTAAAGTATATTATATATTTAACACAGATTTTTTTTTTTTTTTTTTATGGGTTGACAATCTAAGTAGACTTCCAGAATGAAAATATGAAACGTCCATTTATACAGCAAAAGGTGTTTAACCGCATACATAAGTTTTATTTTCTTCACAATATATTTATATAATTGTTATATGTGTGCATTGTTGTCTATTTGTACTATTGTAAACTGTCATAATATTTTGTTTACTGTTGTTATGGTGAATGATGTGCTGGTATTGCGTACAAAGCAATGCCAGGTGTTATTATGTATATTACAATATTGTAAGCAGTGTTATACTTCTGGTGCAGAAAATAAATCTTCCTTACGTTAATTGTGAGGCTTTTCAATGTGTAATTATAATTGTTTTAGAGTAGCCAGTTTAATAATATTAAACTGGCTGGCTGAAAAATTAATATTAAACTTTAATATTAATTTTTCAATAACACAGAGCACGACATTATTTCACATCGGCAATGTCTTCGTGACATTCCTTGAGATGCCACAATAGTGGAGACAAAATGTCTAACTTTGCTGCAGAGAAACGTCTGTAAGTGTCCCCCTTTGAAAAAGAGTACAAAAGCTAAACTTGCACCAGCAAAGTCCTGGTGAAACAGCAGTTTAATGGCACATACTGTGTCACATGTGATGTTCTATTTGTATATGTGTGTGTATATATATATATATATACTTATTTTATATATATATATATATATATATATATATATATATATATATATATATATATATATATATATATATATATATATATTATATATATATATATAAATACATACATATATATATATATATATATATATATATATATAATATATATATATATATATATAATATATAATATATATATATATATATATATAATATATATTTTATATATTATATATATATATATATCTATCTAACGGCCTATCTAAGTCTAACGGCAGCACATGTCAACTAAATATGCATAAGCGACTGCGTTAGGCAGACCGCTGTTTTTTTATCAGACTAAAGCACAAGGAGTCGACCGCTGGTTACGTGGACAATAACTTTTACTTTAAAGTTCAAACTGTTAGTGTACATAGCAAAATAGAAACGTGCAATTATATCAATAAATTTTGCACTAAAAAGTTGGTGATTTGGACAGACTTTTTCTTGGATGTTGTACATTGCATCTCTCATAATTGAACATTGGACATATGCTGCCATTAAACTTATAATAATTATATATATATATATATATATATATATATATATAATACATTGACGATTAGAAATGGTCCTCCTAAATCTCTGAAGGTATTGGAACGTAAACGGAAGCATTGCTGATGATACAATGTAACAATCCTTATATATATATAAACATAGCATAACAAACAATCAACAATCAATAAATATAATTAAAAAAACAAAATATTCGTCTTACCTGTTGAACACATTGGACTTGACCCAGCAACACCTCCACCTAGTGGTGAACTCTGATCCTCCAGAGTTTGTTCGACATCAGTCGCCTTTGCCCCAATTTCGACGACTTGAACTTGTGGAGGAGTGCCCTAAGACAGAGCAGAACATGTTGCAGAAACAAAGCATCTTTAATTGATGTCACTTTTATTTGCAACCCCAAAACATAGTGATGTCAAGGTACAAAAAATAAAGTAGGCATATACATTTTCACAAAATGATAATGCAAACATATACATAAAGTTAATACAAGTGTGCATACACATATTAACCAGGATTGTGATTAATACAAACTAAAACATTTTGAGGCCACTGGCTAAGACATACATGTGTGTACAGTCGTATCATAGGAGCCACCACAGTAATAACAGAATTAACTACTCACATATATTGTTGCCCTTTTAAACTTTTAAGCAGTATATTTATCTGAGAGTAAGTGTTCATTGTATCTATTAATTTAATAAAATGAATGCATACATCCATTTAACTAATTAGTGTTTCCATACGTTTATTAACAATTAATATTAATTATTTCTAAAAGCAGTTTTGCTAAGCATCCTGAAATATGTTATTTAAAAATCATGCTACAATTTGAGTTTACCACTGATACAGACACGAGACAAAAGGACCCACCAGCCCTCCATGTATTTTCCAAAAGACACAAACATCATTGGGTGTGGGACACCGCCCATACTTTGACGTGGTGGCCACACATACAACTGTATACAGCTGTACTTACTTCCCAAAATCTCCAAAATATGTATTGTACATGGGAAATGCATATAATGAGAAGGGGTCTGAACTCTGACCTCTAATGATATAACCTTGTGTGATGTGCACAGGTGAAGGAATTTGATACCAATAAAATGAGTTTCAAACAAACACATGAAACCAGATGCTCACATTGTCGTTGGTTGCCTTGGTGATACGGGAGGCTGGGGTAATTATCCTCATCTTCTCAGGCTTCCTCTGTAGTTGCTCCAACTCCATGATCCTAGCACAAGATAACAAGTGTATAGGTATATATGTAACATGGCAATGTTATGATGAATGTTATCTAATTGTTTTCTTTTAAGTTTGTTACATACAAAATTAAGAGTTGATAAAAAGCTTACCCGGTAATCTATATTATAATTGTAACTAAGAATGAAAATAATTGTATAACACCTATATCCTTGCAAATCCAAGCTCAGAGCTACAACAAACAAAATCATTTGGCGTAATCATAAATGGGGACAGGCAAGAGGATGATGGAACTACTGAAAATTTATGGTGGAAAAGCAATTTCAAACAAATATGTTTTGAGTTATTTATGAAAGGTGGCTATAGTTTCAGAAGATGTAATTATAACAGGGAGTTGACTACAGATTGTTGGCACAGGGAATGGTTGCCAATGCTGAGCTTAGTTTTAGGAATAAAAATGATCTAGGCATCCTAGAGATATCAGAGAAATGTAGCAAAGTAACTAAGTTTATCAGTTGTTGAGTGGAATGAAGGTGTGCACAGGTAGGTGACGAGAGCGAGTCTTACCTGCCGCCCCAGGTGATGATGGCCTCGGCCACGAGTCGTTTGATCTCCACCATCAGATCCTGCAGCTCAAACAGACTGCAGCCTCCGTCTGACACAAACATACCAACACATCGTAAGAGGCCCTCAAGCCCACAGCAACACATGATCAAACGCCCTCAAGTTCATTGGACTATATGTGATTTTGGTGAATCAATCTTCTCTTATTGTGAAATTTTAGCTTAACTTAATAATTTTTTTAATATAATTAATTTTAAACATAATTTTTAATATAATTGTTAATATTTTTTTTTTTTATACGCATTCAATATAATTCAATATAATTCAATATAATTCAATAATTAAATTTTACATATAATTTGATTGTAAATATAATTTTTAATGACATTTTAGACATCTCATGATATTTATTTATTTGTTTACTAACTTAAAAATAATATGCTTAGAATACAATTTTAAAGGACATTTTATATATATTTATTTATTTATTAACTTGATTAACACAATTATTTTTAAATAGATATATCTATTGGATCTATATTAAATATATCTGAGATATGTTATTTATTTATTAGATCAAAATAATGTTTTTTATCATTTTAAAGAATATACAACTGTATTATGTATACTGTATATTATATATTTATTTGCCATATTTCATTTTATTGTATATATAGGCACTACGTGAGTCTACTTTCCAATTTAACATGTAATGTATGTTGAAAATGGCAATAAAGCTTTATTATTATTATTATTATTATTATTATTATTATTATTATTATACAGGCATTACAACATGGAGTGTCAATACCAAATTTAAACAAATATTATTAGTTTTTGAAGAAAAAAATAAGCACACCATTAAAAATGCATTTACGTTGGCACAAATATGCCTTCAGTAGGATTCGATCAAATACAGATTTCTTATGTGGCGCTACAATGTGAAATGCTTGTGCAAAATCAGAAAACTTATTATCCTTTTATGCTCAATCAAATCCCAATGTCTTGTGCATTATATCTTTACCCAAAGATATGTCTACGCAAAATTAGAGAAAAGGTTAGTTTACAGTTTTTAAAAAAAGGCATACAGAATATGTACCATTTTTATCCCTTGAAGGCAGTAAAGTATGTTTACAATGATCGAATCAAAAATAAATTTCTCATGCCTAATGGTAGTGCCCTAACACCTTGTGTATGTCTATGCAAAACTAGAAAAATGTACGAGATTTGTGAGCTAATGGCGGATGGCACATGGCAGACACAGAGAGATGCCATAAAGCCATTGAACCTTTGGCCCAAAGGACTAACAACACACAATAGCACCAGGTTATCTCAAGTTAGGAGGGACAGGAGGAATTCTGTGTATGTCTAACCAAATTGATGAAGACTGCCAGCCAAAGGAACAAGTTCCAGTTAGCAAGGACACATGCCAAGAGTATGGTTAGAATTTAGGTGCAAAAGTAGTGAACTTATAATTATGATTACCTTTTGCAAAATATTACATATATCAAACCACGTCGCAAACAGGTAAGTAAATATCTCTAAGTAACTATTGGTTTTTTTAATATTGCGTACTGGTAGATGAGAAAGTAGATTAATAAGCAAGATGAACCAGATGATCTCAGCCTCCCCAGAGACGATACACTGACAGTACTCTGACTGACAGCTGTAGTTTTGTATGACTTGCTGTTTGTCCAAATGGCCTACATAGCAAAGTGCAATGTCACCCTCACCTCATAAGAGACAACCCTGACATAGCATCCTACCTTGCAACATGTCACAGTCTTCCAACAGCACTCGGATCTTCTTCTGGAAGGCTTCCTTCTCTGCCTGTCAACACCACAACAACTGGCTGAGATGTGACACACGGCCAGCATAACACAGATGTCTTGGGCAAGGACAGGCAGATACATGGTAAATCCAGCGGAACACTTACAGTGTTGTCTGATAATGAATGCCTAAATACTGGTTGCAAACTAAACAGATTCTGAAGCATGAGGATATAGGCCAACTGCATGTGACTGGGCATGGAAACATACTACAATGACATTTATGTTCAACCGAAAGAGATAAGCTTTGCATTTGTTCCAGATATACGGAAATGTGTGATACGTTATTCGAACTCAGCACGGGCTCACTCAAAAAAAAATTTGATTTAGTCATTTGGCAAAGCGCTTACGATATAACCCAATATTATTTTCACAGCTGAATTGGTAAAACGTTGTCATTTTCTTTAGCCAAACCCTCTGTACAGCTGGCATAAGCCATGGCTGTGATCACCATTTTGTGCCAGAGGGTAAGAGATACTACACTTGCCTGTATCTGAGTGATGTAGTCAGTCAGGAAGGAGAGACTCGAGTCAGGTCTGAATGAGTGGAGGTGATGGAGGATGCTGGTGTAGACGTTGGCTCCTCTGAAACAAACACTCACACTGCAGCTCAGGGGAAACAAGGATATTCGATTAATGTAAAAATGAGACTAAATAAATAAATACTATTACAACTGCTCCTGTAACTCATTACATTATGGTGCTACCAAAAATCCATCTCAACAACTACTACTACAAAACAACTCACTGAGTGGCCAGACAACACGTGGCCTCTGTGAGGGCGGGTAGGTTGATCTCCTGGTCCTCTATCTCCATGCGGACTGGGGGCAGGGAGATCTCCTTCAAGTTGATGGGGGAGTATCTGCAGCACAGGATGGTCAGGGAGAATGATTGACAGCTCACACTGTCTCTCTCTCTCACACACACACACACACACACACACACACACACACACACACACACACACACATATATATATACACACACACACACATATATATATACACACACCGAGACACACACACACACACACACACACACACACACACACACACACACACACACACATATATATACACACAGACACAGACACAGACACACACACACACACACACACACACACACACACACACACACACACACACACACACACACACACACACACATACACACACACACACACACACAGACACACATACACACACACATATATATACACACAGACACACAGACACACAGACACACAGACACACAGACACACAGACACACAGACACACAGACACACAGACACACAGACACACAGACACACATACACACAGACACACACACAGACACACACACACAGACACACACACACACACACACACACACACACACACACAGCCATGGCTGCACTAGCACTCACTTGAATGAGGCTACAATCTGTCGGAGGCCAAAGTACTGGTAGTGGTCATGGTGGATGGAGTGTGGACACGGGTCAGTGCACGCTCGTCTCCCGTACACGTCACCATGGAAACGCAACTCCAGATACTTAGCGAACGACATCGACCAGGTATCGAGAGACATCGGTACAACTGGTGTCACCTGAAATAGTTCGGCCAGCAAAATGCATAATTGTTACCCTGTTTTGGCAAAAATTATTTATATGTTAGTGTTTGATGATTTGGTTAATTTTATGGTTGACTGTCCACCAAATGTAATTAATCTTCTACCATATAGTCACTTCACTGCTCTAGTATACAGACTGTACATATGTATATGCAACAGCTTAAATGCTCAAACTTTATTTTTTATAAAGAGAATATTATTTACATATCAGAAAATGTTCCACCACTCCAGAATGGAAAAGATGGCTACTTATACAGAGTTGTCTCATGTCTACCTGTGTCCTGTGTAATTGCAAAACCAAAATGCAAATATGGATTATTTTGGTTTCCATAATAAAACATGAGTTCTGATATAACATTACGTCTCATCTCCTGGTGGTCCTGTTCTGCTGAGCACCAAATTGGAAAGCATTCAGCCATGCTGCTGTAACTGCACAATATCCACCACTGTCTACAACCAGGCATTCATAAGTACAGCTGAGTAACTTAACCTAAGGCAATGTTGTGTGAATGAAATTGCCCAAGCTTAAGACAGCCGTTAGAAGTTTGGAACAATGACCCTCTTGAAACAGAGTTCAACATTCCAACCTTTGTGCCATCCTGACACAATAAGCTACATGCAAGCTGTCATTAGCTGTGTACTTTTCTTTACAAACACATGTGCAACTGACTTGTTCTGTCTTCTGTCGACTGCTGTTTAGCTGTAGATGCAGTGCAACACAATAAATATACTTTGTAACAATACTTGAGTAGATATATTAAGTAACAGGCATGTAACAAAGTACACCTTTTTAATTTCTGACTTTCAATGAAATAATTTTTATTAACGTTTTACTTATCTATCTTTATCTATTTTGCAAATTCAACATAATCTAATGTAAATCGACCAGCTAACTGCCTGGAACCAAATGAGTATCTGGTGTCTATGCCAGGGAAAGTAAAAGATCCCACACGGGGGTAAATGTGTAACCTGTAGTGGACTAACTAATTCTAGAGAAGAACTCCTGCGTTAGCACAAGTTTGGGCTGTCTGAGGAAACCACCTAAGAACTAGCAACTAAGAACTTGGTAGCTTTAACCGCAACGACACAACACCAGCACCCCCTACCTGCTTGCAGTGGCGACACCAGGACCACATGACAATGTTAGTGCTGGAGCCGGGGATGGGCAGGTCGAGTCTCTTGAGCAGGACCTGGAGACTGCCGCGGCCGTGGACGAACCGACGAATGTGGTTCACCATCGGCGTGTCACATGACTCACTTGGACACATGTACGACTCACGGAAACAGTACCGCTCCAAGAAGTCTCCCAGGGTGATGACGTTGGTGCCGTGGTAGTCCATGGTTACGACCCTGAGGAGGGAGAGTTGTAGTCATGGTTACGACGCTGAGGGAGGAGAGTTGTAGTCATGGTTACGACGCTGAGGGAGGAGAGTTGTAGTCATGGTTACGACGCTGAGGGAGGAGAGTTGTAGTCATGGTTACGACGCTGAGGGAGGAGAGTTGTAGTCATGGTTACGACGCTGAGGGAGGAGAGTTGTAGTCATGGTTACGACGCTGAGGGAGGAGAGTTGTAGTCATGGTTATGACCGCGAGGAGGGAGAGTTGTAGTCATGGTTACAACCCTGAGGAGGGAGAGTTGTAGTCATGGTTACGACCCTGAGGAGGGAGAGTTGTAGTCATGGTTACGACCCTGAGGGACGAGAGTTGTAGTCATGGTTACGACCCTGAGGAGGGAGAATTGTAGTCATGGTTACGACCCTGAGGAGGGAGAGTTATAGTCATGGTTATATCCTTTTAACCAATTGCAGAAATAACAAAATAAACACTAATGGCAGTCAAAGATTACATAATGAATATGATTATTTGATATAAACATACTGGATCCATGAATAAAAGTTATTCATAACAAAACTTATTCGTATTTGTTATAAATGTGAACTTTAATGCTAGTAACTACACAAAGCTATCATAATCTAGCATAAACCATTTTTTTTTCTTCATAATTTCACCTGGGTTGTTTGGCATTAATGATAAAAGCTGACATCTTGTTTAGTTCATCAGCAAATTCACTTCCAGGCCGTCATGATTCATAACTGAGTGTGCTAACTACCACACAGCCCACAATTTGGACCTGGGAGTGAGGAGGTCGTACCAGGGGTAGACGCAGGGGTTGGGGGCGTTGGCGGACTCGTAGGAGAAGCTACTGAAGCAGACGGCCAGTCGTTGGTGGGCGAACGGGTCCAGACAGTCCAGCTGAAACACAACACCACTGGACATCAACTACATCATTTGGAGCTTAATTGTCGAAGATGAGTGCGATGTTTTGACCCGTCATCTATTGGCCTTGTTCACGTACTGGTCTGAGGCAACACACGTGACACCAGTGTGTGAACAAGGCCTGTAGATGACGGATCAAAATGTCGTACTCATCTTCGACAATTAAGCTCCAAAGTAAGTTAAATTATACTACAATAAACCATTCTTGAAGCCATGAACAATATATTCAATATCACCAACATCATTTCACGTTTATTAAATTTCCCTCTTCAATCAGACTTGTTACCATCTTGTTCCATATTCAGTTAGAAGATAATAAAATATGCAAACTACATGTTGGGTTACTTGTGCAAACGTGTTTACCTTCTTGCGCGACTTGTTCTTATCATGGTCACTAGATGGAGCTTTGTGATGGGACCATTCTTCTAGCACTCGACCTCCTCGAGCCCGGAAGTCAGCGAGACACGTCTGAAACAGACAGACAAACTCTTGGTGATGTTTATAACATCCTTTGCAGTGTTCAGTTACACTGTCTTCATGTGACTCAACCTTAAGACTAGATGCACCAAGACTACCAAACTTTATCATGGGCTGGAATTTCTTTAATTTTTACTTTGCATGCAGATGTCTTCAAAAGAGAATAAATCAAAATACCAGGTACACGTATATATATAAGTTTGTTGTACTCATAAGGTCAAGGTTGAATGTTCACTCAAAATCCATAAATATTAATGCAGGTCTTTCTAATGGTATGAAAGAAACGAAATAATATGATTAATCAGTCTGTTAGCAATAAACCGCCCTGACACTCGGTCAGGTTGGTGAACAAATAAGAGTAAGACAGGGTTGTGGGTGAACTTGTAGATCTGCATTGTTTTAATCTTATGCAATAACCACATGTTCAAATAAAGTGACCTTGATTGATAGGTGGTTGTAGTACACAGGTGACCCTAGAGTTCAGTATGCCAGTATATGGAACAGAAAGCTAACAGCATTTAGGGGAGGTGAAAACATCTCCTCCTAATCCCTGTTCTCTCACCTGTATGTGACAGTCACCAGCACTAGCCGTCAACTTCTGTGTGATGAAGTCATGCTCCTTCCCCAGGGCTACATCGCTCTCTGCCTGCCTCCCTTCCATCACAGACACGGGAGCAGTCTTACTCTTCCCCCAGGCCGCATCCGTCGTATTCGGGAGCAGCTCCGAACAGAACATGTTCTCCGGAAAGAACTGCCGGAGCCAGCACTTTGCTCCGGAGTTCGTGAGCAAGTAGGGCAGGTCGTGTCGGACGAATGGTGACACGGCAAGGATGACGTCACCAAGCGCGTCCTTGAAGTGTTGCGAGGTACGTTCCACCTCCCGTAGGTCCGAGTGACTGTCGAATATCGACTCGTCCTTAGAGCGCTGGTAGTCATGCAGTGGGTCCGAGGCATCTGTCACATGTCTCATCTTTGCAAGATAATTTTTCTCATCATCGGCATTGGTTGGTAACTGTCTGCTGTATGCAGCCCCATCCGCTGAATCAACAGCCTTCGTGTTCAATGGATTGACAGCCTTGTCTGGTGAGTCGACAGCTTGGTTTGTTGAATCGACAGCTTTGTTTGTATGATTGACAGCCTTGCCTGTTGAACCAACGGACTTGTTCTTTGGATCGGCAGCCTTTTTTGGTGAACAAACAGCTTTATTTGTTGAACCGACAACCTTGTCTATTGAATCAACAGCCTCAGAACTAACACCCGTCCTGGTTACATTAACACAGCTCCTCTCTATACTTCTAACTCTCTTGACATCTCCACTTTCTTCTCCACCAATACTTCTACTGTTTTTCCCCATTTCTGTTTTGCCAGACTTTACGTCGTTGTCAAAGTCACTGTCTGTCGAATGACACGGACACGACTTTGCGTCGTTGGCACTGACACTGTCACTAGAGCCATCGATCTCGGCGATTCCGAGGGAGTTTTCTGCGGGGGGTTGTGGGGGCATGGCAAACTCATCCATGAGGAAGGACAGCTCCAGGCGGAGGTGATAGGACGCATACATCATGAACTGGAGCACCTTCTTCACCTAGTGACACGAGATGACATGTCAATGACATACATGACATGTCAGAGATATTGACACTAGTGACATGTATGATGAAATGTCAACCATGACATGTTGGTAACATTGACACTAGTGATATATATATATATATATATATATATATATATATATATATATATATAAAACTAATGACATATATGTTGAAATGTCGGCAATGCCCCTCGTGACATGCTGGTAATACTGTCACTAAAGATATGTATGACATGTCGGCAATAACATTCCTGTCATGTGAACAATATGTATTTGACATATGCAAGATTGGCAGTACAGTAGTGGTATATGTTGACATGTCAACAAGATGGACACTAATACCTAATGACACATCAGCAATATTGACACGAATGACCCATGATACATTGTCAATAATGACACTAATGACAAATGATAACACATCAACAGGATGGATTTAATTGTGCATTATGTCGGTTGTTTTCTTGGTCTTTAAGTACTGTTACTTACAAACAACACAACAGAACACATCATGACGGACAATTTTTATTAGTTGCTTCATTCGGTATTCATTAACCTTGAAGTCAATATTTTCATTGACATTCCTAAAAATCATGTGACATCTTAGAATATTGCAATATTTCTTTCTTATCAGAACTTGGTTTCTAAGGATTTAGTCAAAGAAGTGACCTCTAACTGACCTTGCTGAGTTCCGCGGCCGAGCCTCCTCTCAGGATCACAGTACAGCCAAGGTGTGGGGAACAACCATCAAAATACATCAGCGTCTTCGACTGACCTGTGCAAATATGTAAAGAATAAAAGTGATGGGTAAATTTCCAAAATAGAGAAAATTATATGCAGAAATGTTTGATCTAGCAGGCTAATTGTTTGATGCACATATATTACTTTTATTGACATGCTTGGCAAGGCAAAGCTTGTACTCAGTCACTCATTCAGTCAGTCAGTCAGTTAGTTACTCAGTCAGTCACTCAGTCAGTCACTCAGTCATCCATCCACTAGCCCATGCCTCCACTCACCATCAGGCAGGGTAAAGTTCTGTAGCTTGAACAAGTTGCAGAAGCCAAGTGCTGTTTTACTGACGAGGCCATCGATGGACTTGACAATCTCCGCCCGAGTGAACCTGGCCACTCGCTCCATGACCGACTGTCAACACACAGTATGAGGGCAACATTACAATACACGAACGAACTTACAGTAATAAGACATAATTCTGACCAGGTTATTTGAAAACAACAATATTGTATGTTATATTGAACCATATCCAAAATTGTCCAAGGCACATTGCAACATATTAAAACATTATCAGAATTATGGCTTAGAGTGTATTATATATATAATACACAAGTAAGTACATAAATATACTACTGAAAATACCATTACAATAAAAAATACATGTGACCCATGGTGGAATAAAAAAAAAAAAATAGCTTAACTAGGTACAAATATATTAATTTTGAATAGAAATATTACATTTTAAAATAATCTTAATAAAAATAATAAATCATAGAGAATGTAGTCACCAATTTTTTTTAATTACAATGAATGGAACAACTTGAGACATATAAATGAATATTTTGTCAATTTTTTTGTATAAGCTGACATTCTAATAAAGAAATCACCTTTATTTTAATTATCAAAATAAAAATCCTCACTGACTGCTAAAACTCACCTGTTTCACGTTGAGTACGAGTGTGATGTCACAGTCGAGCAGGAAACTTTGAGCCACGTGTGACACAGACTTCCCCACAAGAAGGATGTCAGGCTTGACAGCGGCGATACGCGCCACACAGTTCTTGAGAAACTCCTCCTCCTGGTGCAGACATGGTCAGGGGGATAGTTAGCTTTCAACTTACTCAGTCTGGTTTTTTTAGAACGTTGACAACAGGAACAAATAAACACATACATAGTCACGGATCTACTAATAGAAAGTGAATTACATACGGACACAATGTTTGAAAAAACTATTTAGTCTGCCAATTAAATTGTACATTTTATAAAGCTGTTGCTGCAGTTCATGTTTTTCGTTCATCTTATTTTCGAATAATTTCATAAAAAATCAAACTCATCTAGCACCAACTATGACATACTAACAGGTTGTGCAAATGTGTTATTTAAGTTTAACGAAATCTTCTGAAACATTTTGCTTATGACATGTAAGCGTCCGTCGGTCCGTCGGTCCGTCGGTCCGTCGGTCCGTCGGTCCGTCGGTCCGTCGGTCCGTCGGTCCGCCCACCCCTCCGCCCCTCCGCCCTCTCCCCCTCTCCCCCTCTCCCCCTCTCCCCCTCTCCCCCTCTCCCCCTCTCCCCCTCTCCCCCTCTCCCCCTCTCTCCCTCTCTCCCTCTCTCCAGACTGACCTGTAGGATCTGTGGCTCGAGTGATGAGAACTTGTTCTCGACCCGCTGGTAGACGATGGGGCACTGCAGCAGTAAGATGGTGGCGTGGGAGATCTGTTGCCGCATCTGTTTGTGGGAGACGTTCTTTGTGCACACAACCCCACTCACCACCCCCGTGTGGGTCTTCGTTGACCCCGTGACCTGTAACATAATATTTCAACATGGCATGGTCGTTTTCAAACTGTCTTTTTTACTGGATTAGTTCCTCATAAATCTGGTTAGTTCTTGTTCATCTATGTGATGTGTGAGTAGATTAAATCATATCCACAGTTGGTTTAAAACTAAACTGTATATTACATTATTGTAGTATGATTTAACTTACTTTGGAGCATAATTGTCAATGATGAGTACGACGTTTAAACCCGTCAGCTACGGGCCTTGTACAATTATGCTCCAAAGTTAATTAAATCATACTACAATAAACTATTCTTAGGGCCATGAACAATATATTCAATATTGTATATTATATTGTTTAAATTGTCTAAAGATTCTACTTTGTAGTCACACCAGGTGAGATAACTAGTCAAAACCAACTGCCAGGTTGATATTTAGCATTCAATACACTGAATCTGTTTTTTAAGAAAAATGTAGACGACATGAACAAAGAAAACCATGGATCTATTAATATAAAGTAAATTACATGTCAAAAAAAACCAATCAGTCTGCCAATTGAATTCATTGTACATTTTAAAATGCTATCTCTGCAATAAATTTTTGTTCATCTTATTTTAGAATAGTTTTATGGAAAATCAAACTCATCTGCCACCAGGTATAACATGCTAACTGGTTGTACAAATGTGCTATTTAACTGCGATGAAGTCTTCTGAAAAATGGTGAAATAAAATTTGGCCAAGCTAACACAGTATTTGATAACAACATCTTAGCATAGGAACACTATAAAAACCGAATTTATGATAAACATTTTCTACATATGACAAACAAATCCAACATAAATGACACAGCAACACAGAAAGGGCCTCTACATTAGATATAGCCAGGACGTCACCTTTTTAATCTTCACGTAGTGTCGTATGTCCATTTCGCGGCCGTCTGTCCTCAGCTCCGGCTGAATGAGGTGAGTGATTCGCCTCACGAGGCAAAGGATCAAGTCTGCCCACTTCATCGACAGCTTCTCCTTGCCCAGCAGTTGAGAGGTCAACATGGCCATGTGGTCCCTCTGGGTGTGCCTACAGTAATAATAACTTCATTTAAACACTAACGCACAAAGTACTCTGCCTTATATTGTTGACAGTAGTTGTTACAGATTACAATATATAAATACAATGAAAGCACAAGTAAAACACGTGGGTGCATATAGCAAAATCATAGTTGTATGTCGAGGGGGACCCGGAAGAAATACAATCAAGTCTCTGTCTAAACTGAGACAGCCCCTAGAGTGAGTCTCTATGGCCACTGTAGATGCTGTTGGAGAAACTGAGAAATGCCACAGGACCACAAAGCACTGGTCTCATGAGACTGTCGGATGAGTATATATCTATATGTCACCAACCAGTAGAACAGAGGCCACTAGTTGGAGGTAGTAAATATCTTCAGAAAGAGGACAATGGACTGAGAGCCAGTGAGAGGAGATACACTTAACTGCAAATTAACTGCCCCAAAGTCAGCCTATTACCGTATAAAGTCACCCCACAGACTAGAGAAAGTACAATGTGATTATAAGGATGTTACTGGTGCTCACTCGAAGGACAGATATAGACATTACGTACAAGATTCGCGCATAGGCGAGACGCTCATCGTTTTTCTCCGAGAGTGCCTCCGTGTGCAGCCAACCACGACTGCCCGACTCCATCTCAGTTGACACGTACTGCTCCCCAATGTCATCGGCCGCCACCGCGTCACAATCTGTCACTGTCGATGACAAGTTGCAAAAAATCTAATTAGTAATGGTGTCAATCTACTCTCATTCATTTGTATTGAATAAAATAATTGTGATAGTTTACTCTTTAATATTATGTTTACATAACTATCACTGTGTCTTATATCAAGTGTCTCATGTAACCATAATCTTAGAGAACAAATTGACAAGGGTGGTTTGGTGGAATATCCCACATAAATTATAATATCTATTATTTGCATTTTAACAGTTTATTCTAGTATATAACAAATTATATTGTGCAGTGAACTATTTTGGCTAATTAACATAAAATAATTTTTACTTTTTTATAATAATGACTCAGGTTTAATAATGAATATTCAATTAGTAAAACAATATGAAAAATGCATTCTTGCCAACAGTGTTTAGCTTTATTGGACCAAACTACTTCAATGCACAACTTCATATATTATATTTGATTAAATAAGTTAAAAATTAAACTACATGACACACCTCCAAAATTCTTCTCGGCTGTGTCCACAATAAGGTATCCAGCTTCGTTTGAGTCTCGGTATCCTGCAAAATTATTTTATTCCTGTGGTAAGTAGATGACTGCATTCCTTTTAAGGAAACATGTATGCTTCCAACAGAAGTTGTAACAGTGTATGATTGTTGATTATTGATATATTTACGATAATGACCATAAGATGTTGTGACGAATGTATGACCTATATTGCTAGATTGCTGTTTGATAGAATGGCTGTGTTACAGTAAATTAAATATTTTATGTATTAAATTAATATCTTAATAATCTTGTAAGATAATTAATGTAGAATACAATATTGGAGAATGTCAAATCACCACAATAAAACTTCAAATATTAGTGTTCTCATGTTTAAGTAATTGTATTTGTTTGTGTGTGTGTGTGTGTGTGTGTGTGTGTGTGTGTGTGTGTGTGTGCGTGTGTGTGTGTGTGTGTGTGTGTGTGTGTGTGTGTGTGTGTGTGTGTCTGTGTCTGTGTCTGTGTGCATGTATGGTTGCATTGTGTGTGTGTGTGTGTGTGTGTGTGTGTGTGTGTGTGTGTGTGTGTGTGTGTGTGTGTGTGTGTGTGTGTGTGTGTGTGTGTGCATGCATGGTGTATGCATGGATGTGTGCACGTGAGCGTGCACGCATGCATACATCAGCACCTGTACATGCATGTACATCTAAGCATACACATGTGTGTCACCCACACCTATACCCTATTTCCCGTTGTCATGGTTACAAGCTGTGATTCACTATAAACTAGAGACATGAGGTGCTGTCCCTACGTGTCATACTCATCAGTTGTTACTGTACTGCCTATGTGTCCGGTGTTCATGGTTATCAGTTGTCACTGCCTATGTGCTATGAATACAAACCGTCAGTGCATCATGTCCAGTGTTGCCAATATGTCGTCTTTTAAGTTGTTCTTCCCTATTTGCCGTAAAGCTGCCATCTTTCAGCCATTGTTACAAGCCACTATTTGTTTCACTGTTTTCACCCACTATTTTTAGCAGTTGTTACAGTCAATTAGATTTTGCTATTATTAGAGAAGCTACAGTGTGATGTCATTGTTACAAGCCACTATTTTTTCACCATTACAAGCCACCGTTATTAGCAATTGTTACAACCAATAACCACTTGCTATTGTTGCAAGCTACACATATTGCTCTCATAAGCAATGAGGTGTAGCCAATTAGTAGTCTTATGAACCTCTACAAGCCACAGTTGTTTGCATTTGTTACAAACCTCCATTCTGCCACTGTTACAAGCACTATTTCTGTTATACCATTGTTACAAGCTACCAATTTCAATGATAATTTCTGGGTCCATCAACACATGCACAATGCATAGCAATCAAACCATGCTGAATGCAAGTACATGTGATGAGTTGAGTACCAAGAAACTATCGCTCAACCCTCAAGTGCCATCACTACCTGCACGGATCCAGGCTTCGTCAAACACTGTACTGCCCGATTCAAGTCTGACAGACTGTGCCACCTGGTGGCTGTGGGCAACATCTCTCTCACCTACATCATGTGTTACAGTGTATCGTAGACAAACTAGATATAAACCTATTTTGTAATGGAGGTTAGCTCCGGTGCCAATTTTTTATTTGCCAAATCAATTATTTTTGTAAAATAAAGCATGCAGGTTAGTTAATAATAATTCAGCTAGTCTTTCACTTTTACAAGGACAAAGGCATGCAGCCCCCTCCCCTAATTTGCCGATTTTGTGTGAGCCAACTATGGAGTGTTTTCAAATATTCAAATGCCACAAATTACCTTAATAATTTTGCATGTTGTTTGTCATCACCATGTACCTTAAAAAAAATACATTGCTCCAGTGGCTCCACCTAGTGCGTAAAACATCTGATACAAAAGTAACGCTAACTGCAATTTTGAATAGTCAACTGTCAAGCCCCACACCTGAGGTGGGGGGGTTTGAAGCAGTCATAAATTCATAACCTTGCACTTTGTGAACAGCTTAGGGTCAGGTTAAGATGGTGACTTCAACCATCCAGTTACCTCTGGCAGCCATTGCTGGCAGTGATGAGGCAGACATGGATGAGAAGATATCTGCTCTCTTCGCCTGACTCAGGAGCTCCTGGCCCAGGGCATTCGACTCGGCCTCGAGTGCGATGTAAAAGATGGAACTGGAGACGGTGTCTGACTTATCCGGTGCAGCAATTGTTGATGGGATCTTGTTCAACTCCGACAAAGACACTGCAGATGTAGATTACAGAGTACAATAATGTAAATAACAATGTATAGAAAGTAAAATTATTAAGATTTTTTTAAATTTTAAAACGTTACATATAACATAACATAAACAAACCTGTGTATAGGAAAAGGCATAACTGAATTGATATAAGACATTTTAACAGAATCAATATAAATACATATAGGCTATAAACAGTGGTGGGAGTTTGTATATGTATATCGTCTTCTCACATGAATTACAACGTGGCTGAATGCTTCCCAGAGAAGTTGAGAAGGTGTTCAATTGAACAAACAGGTCTGTCAGGGAAGTGTGGATGGAGGGATGGAGGGATGGAGGGATGGAGGGATGGAGGGATGGATGGATGGGTGGATGGGTGGATGGATGGATGGATGGATGGATGGATGGATGGATGGATGGATGGATGGATGGATGGATGGATGGATGGATGGATGGATGGATGGATGGATGGATGGATGGATGGATGGATGGATGGATGGATGGATGGATGGATGGATGGATGGATGGATGGATGGATGGATGGATGGATGGATGGATGGATGGATGGATGGATGGATGGATGGATGGATGGATGGATGGATGGATGGATGGATGGATGGATGGATGGATGGATGGATGGATGGATCGATCGATCAGTGGATATTTTATATATTTCAGATAAATTGTGTACACAATAATACAGTAGATCCAATATTGTAAGTATATGTAATGATTGCTCTTTGGAGACCAGCACTAAGACCTAACAGTTCGCTGTCGTGCTGACCACAAAGCATTTTGAGCACGGAATGGCCACTGAACGACATAAGAACTTACTATTACATTTTTAACAATCCTAAAATGTAAACATCTACATCAGGAAGTGTCAAGGTAAGTCAGAGTTGTTGTCCCTCGACACACGACACTCACCAGTGTCCTCGTCCTGTCTCTTGATGTCTCGGAACCACTCGGGTTCTGCCTCCTCCTCACTCGAGGTCGTCTGTGTCTTCGGCTCCTCCAGAGGACTCTCTGTCAGCACCGCCTGCAAACATGGGAACAAACATGCAGTGTTAAACTGGTGTGCTGTTCTGGAACAAAACTGTTTGTTTTTTCTTTCTCTCAAAACAGTTTTAAGTTGAAGGAACAAACATGCAGTGTTAAACTGATGTACTGTCCTGGAACAAAACTGTTTTGTTCCTTCCCTTAAAGCAATTTTAACCTGTAGGAAGAAACATGCACTGCTAATGGTGGGTACTGTTGTGGAACAAAACTATCTATTTAGTCCATACCACAGAGTTAGATCATTAAACTTTCCCCTATAGACTAGAGTGACAAGCTGGCCCGCTGCAATGAGGCCGCGGTGGACCACTGGGCACTGGCGATAATTCACATAGCACGGCAGAAAGTGCCGTACTCACTGGCAGGATATATAGAATAGAACTGTTGAGCAACGCAATAAATGTCAAAAAAGTATGCTAAGACGAAATTTTTAACTTGGATGTGTGTCGTTGTGCCCCTAGCCGTAGGCCATATAAGACAGCTCATGATTAATTTCTGGTGTAGACCAGCAGGGCCAGCTATTGAATGTTTTGAGTTGGTTCACTGTGTTGGGGTAGGGATCTAAATATTGGTCACTGTGGTTCCTCGGCTATGTGAATAATGATTCAGTGGGATGGATTGTAGCTTCCAGCTTATAGTCATTAGGGGAAGGGTTGTGAGCTGGAAATGAGTTTAACCTGAGGTCAATATCCCAGATGGCTACTCTGTCTCTGGCCAGTTCGGTGGTTGACACTGATGTGAACAACGTTAATCCATTTGGGGACATGGTCTGTTTTTTAATCTGTAAAATTGTAATTAATTATTATAGGTGTGTGTGTTCTCTCCAGTGTCTTTGGAGGACGGACTTCAGTTGGTTGATTTTTAAATGACTTTTTTGGTAAAACACCACAACAATTGTGGATCTGGTAGAACAACAAATTAAATAGTACTAAGCTGTACTCACCCCTCACACAGCGAGACACTGTATACTAAGTATAAGCCTGTTGATTTGTTTCATACTAGCATATCAGAGAGTCAACTGTTTGAACACATTGTACACAATTAAACAACACTGGGTAACAGATGTTAGTAAATAAATAACGTGATAATTATGTAGAAACTTGGTGCAGTCCTATGTATATACAGGCACTGCAGTGGCCTTTCTGCCGTGCAGTAGCCTGGCTGTCACCGGGCGTGTTGACTTCAAAGTATCATGTGTCAACTGATAGCGGCCAAGTGATCTTGTACTAGTGGCGTGTTCTATTTATATCTATGGTCCATACACTAACAGGACCTCAACCTGAAATTGCTATAATGGTGAAAATAAATACCATGCCCTGAGTAAAAACGTTATTTCCATTTAATAAAAAAGGTTGTTGGATTTGAAGATAAACTGGTGATGCAATCCTTTGGCAAATACACAAAATTAGGGGGCAAAATGTAATTATTTTTACTTCTTTGATTGTCCACAAATAAATGTATTAGGAGTACTTTCTTCCAGAAAGCTAGCGCTAGTGGTGCAATAGTACCTCTCCTGCCCGGTAGAGGGCATACACGTCTCTGAAGATTTGGTCACTGGACGTGATACACTCAAGCCACTTTGCGTCCACCAGAGCTTGACCAATCACAGTTGCTTGGACCCTGAAGTGCAGAATACCAGTAGTTGAGTGGTAAATATATTGAGGTCATCATCAACAAAACACAACATCCTCCAGACTGCCCACAATGATCAGACAGCTGACCTAAGATAAGACTTTCTTATTATGAAAAATTATTAGATTCCGAAACGTTACAATCCTTGTGCGATTTTCTTGATTTGCACCCTCAATAATAGTGGTTTATGAAGTCATGAAGATACTGCAGCTTTTTCTCAGCTGTGGGAGTAGATACAACAGATATAACAGATACAACAGATACCTGGAAATAGCAGGAGTTGATATCTGGAAGTAGTGGGTGTAGATAACTGGAAGTAGCACAAATAAATACCTAGAAGTAGCCTTGTCTCTCATGAGCAGCCAGTCGACCAGTTCGCTACCCACAAGGCAGTTGGGGTAGGTGCGGAGTCGATGGCGGTGACTGGCCATCACAATGCCATCTATTGGGTGCTGGATAAGTAGCCATAATTCACGCAGCTGGGCTGAGTCCTGGAAATAATTATAAAATATTAATAACATATTCTTCACTCTAACACAAATTGTGAAGTACACGGAAAATGTGATGACAGAATACTAAAATAAGAACACCTTGTCAAACTTCTGATGCAATTTATAATAGCGGCAATATGTCATTTTCAAATGAAATATATATGGTTACTATGTTAATATTATCCATGTGGATTTTGTTGTTGAAATGGCAGAAAAATCAAATAAGGTATACTCATTAAAATTATCAACTGTTAGCAACTAAATAACTATGAAGGAACAAAAAAACAGCAAGTCCTCTAACTGCCCCTCACCCTCAGCAGGACCCTGCGCTCCTCCAGGAAGCTGTCTGTGGCCGTGTAGTCCAGTTGACGTGTCGAATCAAACGGGTTTGACGAAGATGGTGTGAGATCTACCGTGTTTGAAAGGCTGAAACAGGCACAAAATTAACTCCATTAGTCACATCCTGGAATAACTGCATAATACTGCTCAACAATTGCTACAACGTCAACACAGAATAGACTGAAACCCCTTAGACTACCTGAAACAGTATGCTACCAGTAGCTACTACTACCAGATACAGCTGGAGTCAAACCACATTTGCATTTTCCATAGGCGACCATTATAACATATCTTTCATTTCCTACTAATCTTGATGAGCTCTGTTATTGACAATTTCACAGCATATTTACCCTCCATAGACAGAAGTTTTGTAAAAAAAATTGTGAACTTCTTATACCTCAGGCTCCCAAAAACTTCTTTCATACCTTACACCCCTCCATTTCTGCTTGAACCACCCACGGATTGCCCCTGATTGCATCACCAAGCAGAATGACAACTGTATTAAAATGCAGAAATGCACCGACTGACAGCTGTCATAATTTGACAGCTCTGATGCCATGCTGCACAAAAACATCATTTCTAATCACTCCACACTACATATGTGCTCACAGAAATTCAGACATCCTGCATAATGCTGTTTTGATAGGGTACTCTTTGGTCGTGTAATGGCGGATGAGCACCTTATTGTGATAGTGAATATATTGTTCATTGGCAGGCCACAGGACACTCAGTGTCCACGAAGAACACAAAAATACTGACCCGTGAATCCAACTGGCACAAGAGAAAAGTGAAGGAGGCCATATACATCAGAAAGAGAGCCCCTACCATGAACAGAGATACCATCTGCCCGCCATCTACAATCAAATTATCCCGCCGAAATCTGAGGCAACACACGTAACACAAGTACGTGAACAAGGTCCGTAGCTGACGGATTGAAACGTCGTACTCATCTTCAACTTTAAGCTCCAAAGTAAGTTAATTATACTACAATACACCTTATTGTGGTCTTACATCAGCTACCACACTACCTACAGCTACCATTAGACGACCCACCCCTGTCGACAGCTACCACTAGATGACCCACCCCTGCCTACAGCGACCACTAGACGACCCACCCCTGCCTACACCTACCACTAGACGACCCACCCCTGCCTACAGCTACCACTAGACAACCCACCCCTGCCTACACCTACCACTAGATGACCCACCCCTGCCTACAGCGACCACTAGACGACCCACCCCTGCCTACACCTACCACTAGACGACCCACCCCTGCCTACAGCTACCACTAGACGACCCACCCCTGCCTACAGCTACCACTAGACAACCCACCCCTGCCTACAGCTACCACTAGACAACCCACCCCTGCCTACAGCTACCACTAGACAACCCACCCCTGCCTAGAGCGACCACTAGACGACCCACCCCTGCATACAGCTACCACTAGACGACCCACCCCTGCCTACAGCTACCACTAGACGACCCACCCCTGCCTACAGCTACCACTAGACGACCCACCCCTGCCTACAGCTACCACTAGACAACCTACCCCTGCCTACAGCTACCACTAGACAACCCACCCCTGCTTACAGCTACCACTAGACAACCCACCCCTGCCTACAGCTACCACTAGACAACCCACCCCTGCCTACAGCTACCACTAGACAACCCACCCCTGCCTACAGCTACCACTAGACGACCCACCCCTGCCTACAGCTACCACTAGACGACCCACCCCTGCCTACAGCCACCACTAGACGACCCACCCCTGTCTGTACTCCTGGTCGTCAGCCGTGCTCTGCCGTCGCTGTAGAAGGCTGCTCTGAAGCTCCCACCACCCGACATCACCAGAGGTCGTTGACCCCTGGCGGTCAGCGTGTCCAGCGTCCGGCGAGACGAGGAGGTGTTGGCGGATGTCCTCACTCAGGTCCCACAGACTGCCCGTCGCCTCGGGGTTCTGGGCGTAGCTCAACACCACCTTACAGCAGTAGGTGCACACTCGCAGGTAGCCTGCAACCACAGGGTCATTGGTGGGATCAAAGGTCAACGACTGCAAGGGTCGACATCGATTAGGGAAATATGATTGCTGCACTTTGTGTTTTAGTTTTGTTAATTAGTATTCATGTTTTTGTTAAGAAGACAGACCTGGGGTTGATTTCATATTGGTGATTCTGATTCAAAGTCATTTGTTTTAAATTATGATTCCACATAGTCTACTGTATTTCCAATTATACACCCAGTCTCTCATGTACCCACAGTGTGACCCCTCCTACCTACATCTGCACACACACACTCACAGGCACGCACACACGCATGCACACACAAATGCACACACTCACATAAAAACATATACCCACACATCCACGCACGTACGCACACATACATGCACACACACATACTCTCTTTCTCACACACACTCTCTCTTACTCACACACACATACACACACACACACACCCGCACACACACACACACACACACACACACACACACACACACACACGCATGGATGCATGCATACACACATGCCCACGCACTCGCACACACCCACACACTCACACACTCACACACACACACACAGAAAACACACACACACACACACACACACCCACCCACCCACACACACACACACACACACACACACACACACACACACACACACACTCCCCCACCCTCACCCCACACAAGCAGGCCATGCCTGTCTCACCGGTGTATCCCATGATCCTCCCTGGCAGCACCTGGTTGCAGCAGCGACTACAGAAGATCTGGCCACAGATGCGGCAGTGATGGCGTCTACGGAACGTGTTGAAGCGATCGCCGCACTCGTAGCACTGGCGACAGTTGCTGTCAGGCATCCAGTACTGCTTGAAGTCACTGTCCTTGTACGCTTGCGGGGTCTGGTGGCAACAGGGGCAGGAATGACGAACAGTTTAATTTCTCACAATGACAAGGTAATTAATACAGAACACTTGTACATTCAGAAGTAGACAACAAGATAATTAATACAGTACACTTGCACTAATATTCAGAAGTACAAAAGAAAGACAATCAATTAATAAACTGCATTTAGCGCAGTAAAATAAATATTGCTATTTTGGGATGGGAGTGTTAAAAATGGACACATTTATAGGTTTCACACCAGTGCAATTTTATTGCAATTGTTATTTTTAGAAGAACTACTGATGAGTCCTTTACACACTGGTGCTTACTCAAGTCATGTTTCACCATGTGTTACTAACAAGCAAAACTGAAAGTATAAAATTTCTTCTTTAAATTATTTGTGTACAATGGAAGATTTGTAAATCACCATAGTATACTAAATTACTTCTGACTGAATCTGGATCTTTTACAATAACACTGTTAAGAATTCATGGTTTTTATATGTATTATACAGTAATTTTGCAACTGATTTCAATGTTCATTAAAGCCTGGGTAAATGCATCAGCATAAGAGTTACACATATGTAATTATGTATAGGTATGACCATCTGTTTACAACGTGCACATTTCAAGTACTATACAGATACCACACTATGTAAATGAGTATTTTTACTTTCACTTTCACTTTCATGTCTTGCTTTCACTGACCTGACTTCGGCGGTCAAGGATGTTGCTGACGCGTTTCAGGACACCCGACAGTGTCCGAGGTGACGTGACAATGTTGGGTGCCGCGGCACTGCCACTGCTGGTGACACTGACCCCGTCATCTGACACACAGGACCAAGGCTTTATAAACAATGTGGATGTTGTATAAATAATACTGCAACTTTCACTATTAAGGTCAAAGTCGGGACTGAGTGAATGTGAAATGAATAGTGATGTGGTAGTATTATTGGGGTCGCTGTACTTTACTAAGTGTGGTGGCCTTAATATTGAGGTGGTTCTATTGCTGAGGTGACAGTAAAGTGGGATTTGACTGAGTGTAATTAAACATTAAAATATTTAGAAGTAAATATGATATCATAACAGGTATATTTATAACAGTAAACTGTTTAATGAGCCTTGTGTAGCAGTAAAAACTTCTTCAAATGTGCAATATACATGTGTTAAAAGAACTAAACAAAGAAGTTATATAATCAGCTGTAAAACGGGAAATGTAGCTCTGCCTCAAATCTACAAACTATGACTAACAGTAACATGTATACAGTTTTACCTGATTAATTACCTGATTAAGGCCACGTCATATGATGATTGTAACAAAACTATGTATTCTTGTACATATATCAAACCAACTGTGGCTAATATCGACAGACAACCTGGATGTCTGACAACCAACAGAACTGATTCTCAATGATCTACAGATCAACTGATGGGGGACACTTAATGACAGATCACTGTGAGCTCACCTTTGTCTTCATCGGCTGTGTCAGGGGGGTCTACGACCAGACTGTTTGGGGGGACAGGTGCTGGGGGGTCAGTGACAGGGGGCGTGTCACATGTCTCAGGAGTCTCCCTGGCTGACGTTGGCATTGGGTCTTCTATTGTAACAAGAGCACACGTTTAACTCTGACTTGATCAATAGCAAGAACAGCTAAAACTTATGAATATGATTAATGAATTGATCAATAGCAAGAACAGTTAAAACTTATGAATATGATCAATGACTTGATCATATTCATATTGATCAATGACTTGATCAATAGCAAGAACAGTTAAAACTTATGAATATGATCAATGAATTGATCAATAGCAAGAACAGTTAAAACTTATGAATATGATCTATGACTTGATCAATAGCAAGAACAGTTCAAAGTTATCTTTCGGACATTTATCTGGTGAAACTTATTTGTAAATGCAGGCAGACAAACACCCAAAGTTACACTTCACCAAAGCAATATTCATTCATTGTATGGCCACAACGATTTTAACAATGTAAATTGATAGAAACATGCTGAATCATCCCCAACCAATCACAGTGCAGTCACTCTATATCCTGTACATGCATCAACATGATGTTCAATTAACATCAGTGGCTCTATTTTCATCCAGGGTAATTTACATGAGTTTATGTGATGGGATGTTTTTTCTGATAGCAGGACATTGCGCCATGGCCAATGACTAACACATGTGTGTCCTGTGCGGAAAGTGTTACTGTCTGACATAAACAAAACAAGAAATGCCCTAATACATCCGCCCCAGTGTTTCCTCTGCTATATGACGAGTAAGGTGGGCCACCTCGCTGTTTTTCCAAGCCACAACACTCAAAATATGCTCAAATTGCCACCTCATAGCCATTTCCTGAGCCCCTTCTGCATACTTACAAGTAATGCTACAAGCATCCTTACACTGACTTGTTGATTTATTTATTTCCTCACTAAAACACACTTCATAATGCGAAATTTTGATACTCATGTATAAAATTTTCCCAGGAGCATGTATCCAGACCCCGTAGTATCGTCAGTGCTTGTTCAGCTCAACCTACCACCAGCCCATCATTTTATAGAATTTACCCAGGGAAACACCGAACTCACCTGTATTTCGTTTGAAGAACCTGTTGAAGAATCCCCCAGATGGCTTTGAGTCTGAGCTGAGTGGGGGGAACTCAGTGAGTTCAGTAGCACAGTGCGGCTGTTTCTCTCCAGCCATAGTTGTATTATACAGATGCCGCAACTGAGAACTTCACATGTTTGTTTGACGATGACAGGTTCAGCACTCACAACCTCGTACCTGGAGCATGCTGGGTAATTCCTAAATGACACACATATTTACGTGTAAGATTATTTTATTTTAATCATGCTTGTTCATACTTAATCATGATATACGAGTCCGTCTAGTTTCGAGATGTTTTCCCAATCCTGTGTCTAACCTCTGTATAGTGGAACCTTGGTATTAAGGTCAACTGTAGGCCGGGGTCAAAGTGATCATATTAGTGAGGTGATCTTAATACCGAATGTGTGGACCTGAAGCATCAGAAGAATTGGGAACATTGCAGCAGGGCTTCATGCACGACAACATTGTGCCAGACATACCTGTTTTAATGGACAAATGGATGTTAACTGTTAAACCAGTTTACAAACTCAAAAATGTGTCTGATGACCTGAAATGGACTACCTACTGCCGCAAACCATCTTGTGGATTTTTTTTTTTTTTACTCATAGTGAATTTCTTTGTTTGAACATTAAACATACACTCAGGCACCTGACATGATGGCATCCTGGTGTCAGCGGCCTGCGGGGAATACAATGTTCACTGGAATAGCCGTTGTATAAGCCTACAAAAGTCTTTAGCCAGAGACCCGTCCTCCAATAAACATATTGACTGATATTGATTGTATCCTAGAGCTGCAAGTTGAGAAGAATACGGGAACTTTGAGGAAGAAGATGAAGGACCCATTGTCCCATTACAGTCAAAGATCTCTGAAAAGTACTGGGTTCTGAACGTAATGAAGACATTAAAACAGACACAACCATGGGCCAGGGCCAGTTTTTGTCGCCATCCTGCACATCACGTTGGTTTATTAACCAATAACCATGGCCATGCAGCTGAGTTGATAGG
>OZ024857.1:45641531-45656531 GCA_964017155.1 Oasisia sp. SBJ-2009
CTTTTACTACGCAAACGACCTCCCTGTGCAGTTGTCCTCTAGATTTGCGTTGCGATGTCTGGCTGAACATTTTTTTAATTCTTATTAAACCTTGTTAAATCTGTTCAAATCAGATTAAATATGGGTAAATATCCTTAAGTCCTTCTCCGTCTGTCGGCCCTGGGCTGTCTTCCGTAGCGTATCAACTGTTCCACCGGCTCGCCGTCTCACTCGGGTTATGACTGACGCAGTTCGTGTCAATTATTCATTATATTCAACGGTTTAATGACGCTAACTAATTTCCCGCAGGGCGTTTGGCGTGCAACCAGTGTGGGACGTCGGCTCCGGCACGCATGTAGGCCTACTGTGAACAAACGTTCTGACCGATTCCAACCTTACATATACCATAGACGCCGGAAACGGAGGGTTCCCCTAGTGTTGGGAATGGGGCTACAAAATTATAGTTAGGATTACCCCTAATGTGTGTAAAGAAAATAGCGAATGTCGATGAAAAATTATCCCCACCCGTTTTCGCGTTTAGGCTGAGACTAGGGGAATAGCGACGAAGTTCTGATGTATGGGTATTACAGATATAATAATTCCAATAATCCAAAAAAATTGGATAGGAACGACGCCACCCACCCACCCATGCCTCAAATAAACAAATTGGAAAAGCCAATTAATCGCAGTGGTATTTTCACTAAATTGATATGTTTCTATGTCTTCATATGGCGCGATTGCTAAAATAATTCCAATGGGTATATGCACAGTATTACACACATGGTCCCAATTATTTATCTTGAATGCATTCGTTACAATAAGTACACGTCGGTGAATTGCGGTTGGTTTATTGTGTGAGAAAAACACCCACACGTCTACAGGCTCGGCTGAACATATATAATTATAAAGAGCAGCATTTGTCCACATTTCATGTTTATTGTGGAGTGCTATAGTCATAGCCATTTCACCCACCCACACACATGCGATTGGTTTATTGTTGGAATGTTTTGTGTTTACAAAGCCCCTAATAATCTCCTTCCAATAATAGTGTCCTTTCGGTGCCAACGTATTTCCTATGACCAAGCTACGTGAACAGAATGGCATTCAGTTCAAGTCTACTGTTACATTCAGAATACAGACTGTATAGGCTTCGATGGATCCAACATCATACGTTTTGGAAATCATGTAAACATTAAAGTAGTATACTGAACAATAAAATACCACGTACACATAAGCAAGATTGTGTTATTGCAGTTATATAATAATAATTAAATATTAAGAAATAATTAAGTAATGGTAGCGGTACAGCGTGTAGAAAGTGTATACAAAAGCACAACGAATTAATTATACGCATAATGTGTATATAATATGCTAAATGTACATTAATTGATATTTATTACTGCCTGGTGAATTATTTTGACAAAGCATCGATTCAGGTGCCACAATAACAGCTTGCGTTATTGTGCGACAAAGACAAAGTGCCGACATTGCTACGCGACTGGCGCCACATTGTCTAGCAACGCACGGACTGTTGTTAGTTGCGAATTGCTCAACATCTACGAGCAAGTGTTGCAACGTAGCAATGCTTGCTCGTAGATGTTGAGCAATTCGCAACTAATCCGGAAGGGAGAGAGAGAGAGAGAGAGAGAGAGAGAGAGAGAGAGAGAGAGAGAGAGAGAGAGAGAGAGAGAGATAGAGAGAGAGAGAGAGAGAGGAGAGGGAGAGTGCGGGAGAGAGAGCGGGAGAGAGAGAGGGGGAGGAAGAGAAACAGAAGGGAGAGACTGACAGACTGAACAGACTGATTGACAGGCAGACAGACAGACAGTCAGACAGACAGACAGACAGACAGACAGACAGACAGACAGAAAGAGGTGTGTGATCGTGGTTGTGAGCGTGTGCGTGTATCCCTGCGTGAGTTCGCGCAAGCGTGTGCACACGTACACGCGTGCTCCGCCTTTGATAGGACCGACGGTTACACAGGTATAAGAGTTGTAGTTCCTTGACTTCATACGTCAGAACAGTTTCTCTTTAGAGGATAATGTCTGGTGGCTACCACACTGGATGGTCCAGAGTTATGTTACTACAAGAGAACGACAGCGTTAACTTGGTGTGCGTCTTTTCCTCAATACACTAGTCTGTCTTTCATTGACTTCTGCGTGATCATTCATTGCCAGTACAGTATTTTTTCTTTATGTAATCCTATGCACTAGAACCTTTTGTGGTCAATATGCCATAAGCTCATGCGGTACATTTATAACTACACCATTACGCGTGTTACTTTTGATGACTTGTTTTGTATCCGTTATGTTGCACTTCGTCTTTGTCCGCCCAAGTGGGTAAAAAATGGTCTATGATTCACTAGTATAATACCAATCTAATGTCAATGTACGTCAGCGTATTCACTACAAGTGTTTCTGATGGCGTCGTCAAGTGATTTGCTCTAAAAAGGTATTCACTCTGGCGTGCCCGAACGACTGTTCTTGGATCAGATAGTCTCTCAACAGTGACGCTTCATTGTAAATGGAGTATGTTTGAATACCAGACTTTGTATTTCCCTCCGGTTCTTTGGCAAATCGTCAACGATCGACAGAACATCGAACTTTGGTGTGGCTTGAAACAGAACATCGTCTATTGCAAACAGCATTCGACGTACGATAAAACACACATAGATGTCAACGGTTTAAACAGCTCAATATAGCAGGCTTTGAAAATCAAAGTTGTGCAGGTAAATAGTGCCATAGAGAGTTAGTACCTTTGAAGCAATGGCACGTTCGTGCAATGTGTGTCCTCTTGTCGATATGTGCTTGGAACTTGTTCGGTAAGACAGCCTTGGTACCCATATGCACAAGTTGGTTACACCCATCAGCAAATTCATTGACGAGTTTGTCTCAGTGATGTTAAGATGGTGTTCGATTGAACATGTCCGCGAGAGTCTACAGTGTTTTAAGCAATCCTGAAGCCCTTGACACTGCGTTTAATGCGAACTTCCATTTTTATTTAATACTAATGTGCTATTGATATCAATAACATCACATCAGGGAAAATTTTATTCAGGCATGATATGGATTTAACGTGATTTCAACATAACGACACAATACTTCTCTGACAGTATATTTATAACATTTAATTTTATGATTCAGAATACGGATTTCCTGTAGTGTTTAGGACTCCAGAATGTCTAAAACGAGCATATCCAAATAAGTACATTTAACCAAGGTTTACGAGCGGCGTTAGCCTCGGTTACCCAGACTCCGTGAGGTGGCAGCACTTTTAGGCCCCCTCAACTACGCCTGGGACAGTATATATTCTTAAGTTTCTACATCCGGGCAGCCTTACCCCAGAATAGGGTAGAGACGCTGATTGGCTCTCAGGCCAACTATGAAATAAAAATTTAAATAACGATATAGTTTTACAAGATAATAATATCATTTGAAAAGTATTCACCATTGAACTTATAGTAACACAACAGTAAGTAAAAATTCAAATTTACCGTTGTTTATAAAATAAGAATTACGGCAGGATTAACCAGTATCCGTGAGGTGGCAGCATTGTCTAGCCCGACACGGATAGCATACAAATTAAATAAGGAAACCTTTTGATTAAATAATGCTGTATTATAAAAACTATTAAAAATTAAACTTATATTAACCCAAAATAAATAGAAATACAAATTTTCAGTTGTTTATAAAAAAAAATATTACGGCAGTGTCCGTGAGGTGGCAGCATTTTATAGATCACGCGGATACCAAACAAAAGCCGGCAAATGTCACCAGACTGTCTTCTCGGCGTAGTTCCGCAGCCGACCGACAGTCGGTTAAGCGAGACTAGAGCGGCGTACGTTTGGAGCCGCGAACGGAGATTGCCTATTCAATAAGACGCCATTACCACGATTTGGCAACGTGCCAGTTGCATAATAAGGATTTGCATGAAACGGCGAGGATAATTAATGAACTATGTCCCCACACGCCCCATTCCGTACGCCGGGAACATTATTCTCATGAATATCTGATAGATACTTGGAAATGCAAACGGCGATGACTCCAAAGTCTTGAAATAAACATTGTCGTCGCGATGACGTCTCCAGCGGTCTGATGGTGGCAGAAGTACTGCGAAAGTGTTCTCCATCGCCCGTGTAAACCGTAAAGCAAATGTTGGCCTTTTCTTTTCACCAGGAGGAATATCGCCAGCCTGAGAAGTTTGACCCGTAGCAGCCGGCTGGAACCCACCGAGAAAGATGAATCGCGCACTCCTGTTTGTCCTGACGATCGTCGTCGTGCTGGGAATGGGTAAGTGTTGATTGCCAGTGTTTAACGAGTATGAACGTACTCCACTGGTCACGGTTGAGTGGCTTTGTGTATGCGTCACTACGGTCAAGAGGCTCTTTGTAATCTTGTATCTTATTTGTATCTAAATTGAACCGCTACTATTTACCTGGCTTATTGCTTGTTACAAAATATTTGATAACATGTATCAACGGTCATCCTCCTCTAAGATAATCCTTTGTAAACTATAAAGGAATCTCCCGAATCATCTGTTACGTCATATATATATATATATATATATATATATATATATATATATATATATATATATATATATATATATATATATATATATATCAGTCCTTAGTTCTAAATGTAGCGGTTTCTCGTATTAAACCTTCTCCAAAACTAGTTCACTTATCAATGGTTGAGTCACGCCGCGGAACCGGAAACGGAAGTCACCGTGGCTCGTGGTGGTAATGGAAATTGGACATTTATTGCACCACACGTGACATATACTTGTCCATTACCTAAGTTCCCAAACACCGCGCATGAATAACACAAGTAACGTGATAAGTTCACACCTATCCCTGTGGTTAGGCGATGCAGTTGGACCACCTGTAAACAATTGCTGGGCTAACATCGTCGTTGTTGATCTAGATTCCAAATAAACTAACGTTATTGGATTTCTGCAACAACAACAACAACAACTAAATAATTCTACAAAACAACACTAGGCCCATAACTGTAGACCTATCCAGTTGAGAGATACCTAGACAAATATACGGAGATTAACTTACAATATAGTACAATATTGGAATTATAGTATGTAGTTCAAGTGCACATTTGAAGTGTCGTATATAGACGGTATCATGGTACCATAACATTATTAGTCTCGCTTTACCGACTCACACTCTGGTGCGTAACTTCGCCGAGAAGATAGCTAGCTTTTGAAGGTTATCTGTGTGAGGGGCTACCAAGTGCTTCCACCTCACATAGCCTGGGTAATCGAGGCTAATCCTGCTGTAATTCCAGCTTCTTAAACAAACGTAAATTTGTATTTCTGTTCATTTTTATGTGGATATAAGTTTAATGTTGACTACTTTTTAATAGTAGAGTCTTTTAAAAGATCCTTATTTTAGATATATTTCAAAGATGGCCTGAGGGCCAATCAGTATCTCTGCCCTATTCTGGGGTAAGCCCGCCCTGGTGGCAACAAAGACAGAGCATAAATACCCCATGCTAAAAGTGCTGCCACGCAACGGAGCTTGGGTAATCGAGATTACAACATTCTTTGAAGCCCCTGATTCCGATATCCCCACTGTTTTGTTCTCATGTTGTACACCCGATTTATCAGAGAAGAAAAATATCACACTATTGTTAATGCGTAAAGTATACTGTGATTAATATATACGACTTGGTTTTGTCCGATGTGGCTAGTAAATTGCTTGTGTATCAAGTGAGAATTTAATTTCTAAGGAATTGTTCGTCTTTGGTGAATATAATCAGAGAAAGATGGTATCATGTAAAATCCGTCACGTTGCAAATTACTAGCAGTCCGCGATTCTCGCGAGTAACCTCGTATGGCTTCAATGTCGTATTCGTCGCTCGTATTCCTCGCACCTGCCATATTCCTCGCATCTACGACATTCTTCCCGAGGTGCAGTCTGATTTGATCTCTATTTTGTGGGTCTACACTTTGCACACGGTTTTCGTAAGCGATCTCAATGATCCCACTAGTCTGTTTTGATAAACTAGTCTCTATAAATCACCTGTTGTCTCGATTAATCATCCTCTAGTTGTAGAAGCGCGGGTCGTCCACGCGTCTCTAAAATGCACTAACAGAAGGAATTTATATTGCAACGATAACGGGGCTAACATGTTCGCAGGAAATTGCGAGACAGCGCTTCCGCAGATAAAATGGCGCATGCGCAGTGTGGTAGATGGGAGTAATATAGCTACGCGAGGGAGTTGGCATCGCACTAGCTTGACACTGGTTTCGCCAGCTGAGTATCGGCAACTATAATTTGGCTCAAGTTTAGTATTTCCAGAGTTGTTTTAGCATTTTATTATTATTGTGTCATAACAAAATCAAAAGCAGCCATAATCATGACAATTAAATTATCCATAACACCTACTAAAGCGATGTTCACATGTCACAAAAGTAATAAGCAATGTTTGTGCGAAAGTAACAATTTGCGTAGGGCATATTAAATTATCTTACCAATGGGGATATCGGATTCAGGGGCTTTAAACAGCATGGACGCTACCAACTTTATTGAATGTAAAAATAAAATTATTATAGGCTTAGTCTCGTTTCACCGGCTCTCGCTCGGCTGCGTAACTTCGCCGAGTGTTGTAAAACATGTTTGGTTATGTAGTGTCACTGCTCGAGGCCGCCAGACGGCGTCACGGTTTTGAATTAATTCATACGTTTACGTGTATAATAGTAATTATACAGTATGCATGCCTTTGATAACGAATCTAAATGATAAAATATTTATACACAAATAAAAGGTAGAAAACAAAATAATATGAATAGAAAGCGGGGGTCGCATCATATTAATTAATAATGTGCTGTATGGAAATAATCGCTAAAACTAAACGTATGTTCTTAAATTCTGCTGTATCCTCTTTAGGACAGCTCAAAACGCTTTACTCCGTGGCAGACCTGTTCAATCGAACACAATATCGACTTCACTCTGAAGATTCAGCCACGCTGGAAATAATGCGCGAAGACTATTCGTACAGAAATATCCATCATTATCAAGCCAGTTACTCATTCATATAGTTGAGTTAATTTGAACAAAGGAGAGTGAAGGACCTTCCCGATGTTCCGACATGACAGCCGATGATTCGACCCCGTGTTCTCCAGATTGAGAGTCCGATATTTTAGTCACTAACTATACTACGCTCCATTTCACAAGTTGTCACAAATGTCGTTTTTGTCATAGTCTCAATCGTTTTGTTTTCAGTTCTGTCTACGATGGCCGTGGAAAACGCCACAGCGACGAACGTTTCCATGACGACGGTAGAGCCGGAGCCTGAAGGAACGGTAAGTGACCATTTTTAATTATTATAACGTAACTCAAGGTCTCACACGGTCGATACCCAGACAGCATGCAAACGTCTAACGTTAATTTAGCGTTAGCAGAAACGTTGGTTTAACGTTTACATGTGAACGATTTTTTGCATTGTTTTGCTCGTTTATTTAACGTAGATCTACGTTTACTTTCTCGCCAAACAAAAACAACCGAAAACTAACGTTTCTGGAACGTTAGAGATTTAACCTAACCATAACCAAAATCAAACGGTTCTAACCAAATGCAAACGTTAATGTAACGTTTGCATGCTATCTGGATACTCCATGCCGACGGAGTACTCATCACACCTCGCAATTTTACCTTTTTATTCCAATTTGCGCTTGTTCTAGAGTAATCACATGATATTCCCAGTATTGGTTATACAAAATGTCGTATAAAGACACCTACGATACATATTTTACAAAATAGAAACGTGTTTTGGACTATCGACTATACTCCAGCTAAATGAAGTAATTCAGTTCAGTTGTTATTTGCAACCAAATATTTTGAATTGTTCCTTTCCACAAAGAGATAGTTTGTAAATCTGTCGCTGTGTGTCGCTGCAGGCCAACATGACAACCGATGTCTCGGATAAACTGGAAACGAGCGACGGGACCGCCCTTCTGCTGACACCCTTCCTCGCTGCGGTGCCAATCGTACTGCGCATGCTCTCGTAGCCGGATGTGACGCGGAGAACAAGAACGCTGCGGTCCTTTTTCAGTTGCCCAAAAACTGTGATACAGAACACACAAATACGCACAGTAGTCATGGCGCCGACGTCACAAGCGGTCGTGATGACTAGGGGTTGTGTGTGTGTGGCGTTTTATTAAGTTTAGTCACACTTATAGTATTAGTCTCCGTTAATTATGCATACCTACGATAAATATACCCGGCTTATTGAAAACAGCGAAGCTTGACAAATCGTCGACAAATGACTACGCTCATTGCAGGTTACCTGATTTCCGGATTTCTGGCATTATACAGCCGGCATTTATACATTCTTGCAGCATATGTCATGTTCTGCTTTGTCTTGCATTGTTTTGACAACTAAGTTCAGGTTTGTCGTTTCTAGCATAATGTTCAGTTATTTTCATGTCTCATAAAAATATGATCCGTTTATAAGAGCATCTAACATAAAACTTCTGGTTTATATTAATACGAAAAGTTCCACAAACCTTACAACGACGTACGATGACGATTTAGTTAGACGTTAAGTTAAGTTAAGTTATCCTCACTAGTGCAAACTAATGTTAACTTATTTATTTATTTTAAATGCGAATTTAGTAAGAATTACATTTTCAGCGCATGTAAATGTATGCTTCAAGCATAGACATAACAAAAAGGATTAGCCTAGAAATCTATATTAAATTGTCGAGTTAATGATCTACTATTAGGTTCGTGGCATTTTATGTTGTATGGTCTTCGAGTGAATAAAATACATTGTTAGTAGAGACACGGTGTTTGTATGTCTTCATGTAATGCATACTGCGTCGCATTGGATATTACGAAAACCAACAAGAGTTTACAAGATTGTTATTCTTGTCAACAAATGCCATACTTTTGCAGTCGACATTCCAGAATCCCAGCAACATGAACGCAAGCTACATTCCATTGAAATAATTAAATGGATTTTATCGCAACTTCATGTAAGTGTAAACCATAATTTTTAATTTAGAAAGGCGTATTATGTTCTAAATTATACAATATATGAATACATAATGTCAATTGTTTTTTTTATAATCGATTCAGTTTAATCGTTGTGATTATACGTCTTAACAACCATGATATCATAAGCATATATTTTACAATAAATGCTTCATTAACTTTTTCTAGGAATATGGTAAATAAAATAAAAGACTACTCTGTATAATTTAGCAGAAAACAACAGTCGCAACCTTCGCGCCAGCATAGTTTGTGACGTCAGGTGGCGTACTTAGATGCTGCGTCATCATCGTGCCAGTTACGCATGCGCGGATTCCAATCTGTGACGTCATACCAGGCATAACAATGGAGCATGTATACAGCTATTTTGTAAGAAATTATCTTACTTTGGAGCTTAAATATACGAGTCTTGATCTATGCTGGTGTCATATGAGATGGCTCATGTTTCTGCGGGATAATTTGGCAGTAAATGCCAGGCAACTTATGCTTTAAAGTAAGTGAATTTCTTATAAAGTAACCAAAATCCAAATCTTGAAGCAATGAACAATGCATTCCTTCCGTATGCAACTATGTTTCTGGCAACAGTGACGGTGGTAATAACGAGAACGTGTTAGACCTAGCATACGAAGATAAAGAAGACGTTCAACCATAATATATATATATATATATATATATATATATATATATATATATATATATATATATATATATATATATATATATACTGATTGCCTCCGCAATCCGTGAAAGTGAGCGGAGTAAACAATAAAATTATAGCAACTGACTTTGCCAGTCGCCACTGCGTCAGCCGTGGGAACAGCGCAAATACCCACGTAAATTTGAAAACGGATACACGACTGGTGGGAATTGGAATGTAACACTCGCTTCTTGAGAGAGATTTCATTGTAAAGGGATGTGTCAGTGACACTGTAGGCTACTACTGATGAAATCAGCTACAGCGATCTCTGGCTCATGAGGATGGCTGCCTAGGACAAGAACAGAAACCTCGTGACAAGAGTATGAATAACTCAACCTACGGACAGAGCATATACCGGAGATGTTAACCGGAGACGACCACTGGGAGTAGCCGAAATACGTACTATAGAACAACAGCTTGAAATGAATCGATGACGCATCACACATCAAGACACCGTAAAAGTACATTCAATCATACTACCCAACAAAAGAGTTCTTAAAGAGTGCGGCATCCGGGGTCCCTAAATGTTTTGTTTGTACCAGGCAACATTTCTTCGCAGTTATTCTACGACGAATAAGGAAATGCAACAAGAAAACGTTTAGAGGAACAGCCAGACATCAGAGGCGGAAGACCATGCACCGACAATATATATATATATATATATATATATATATATATATATATATATATATATATATATATATATATATATATATATATATATATATATATATATATATATTTATTTATTTATTTATTTATTTATTTATTTATTTATTTATTTATTTATTTATTTATTTATTTATTTATTTATTTATTTATTTATTTATTTATTTATTTATTTATTTATTTATTTATTTATTTATTTATTTATTTATTTATTTATTTATTTATTTATTTATTTATTTATTTATTTATTTATTTATTTATTTATTTATTTATTTATTTATTTATTTATTTATTTATTTATTTATTTATTTATTTATTTATTTATTTATTTATTTATTTATTTATTTATTTATTTATTTATTTATTTATTTATTTATTTATTTATTTATTTATTTATTTATTTATTTATTTATTTATTTATTTATTTATTTATTTATTTATTTATTTATTTATTTATTTATTTATTTATTTATTTATTTATTTATTTATTTATTTATTTATTTATTTATTTATTTATTTATTTATTTATTTATTTATTTATTTATTTATTTATTTATTTATTTATTTATTTATTTATTTATTTATTTATTTATTTATTTCTTTATTTATTTATTTATTTATTTATTTATTTATTTATTTATTTATTTATTTATTTATTTATGATTCGGACCGTAGTTGGGCAGTCATATTTACACCATTCGTTCTCAACCAGTTTGCACCATTATCCGTTTTCACATCATTTCTCCAAAACAACCCGGAGCCTACTCATTCCAAGTAAACTACTTGGCACTTTATGCTCAGCGAATGGAGAGGACACATCAGTATTTGTATTCAGTTTATAACAGGTGTACACAAAATAGTTTTAACTACACGTATAGCTTCTTTATCCTGATTGTTTTGGACACAGCGAGAGCCTACTGACGGACATACACCACCTGCATCTTCTTTCAAAAGGTTACCCTTGTATGCAGGACACTAGACAACAGTTGAGGCAAATGATAGGTGACAGAAGGCCAGATCATTAAAAACAGTTAGATTACGTCAATCAATAATCGATGATAATGTGTTTCATTGGTCGGAGTTTAAAGTTTTTCTTCATCACATATTTTGCGTAAGGAAACGCAAGGTCAGGTAAGACAATACAACGCAAGACAAGGCTAAGCAATGCAGGGTAAAGCCTAAAGGTAAGTATTCAAATCTGTCCGCTGTTGTTGTTAGGTATCACAACCATGCATTCAGTTGCTCACGCGATTTGGGTTGCTATATAGACTGGATTTCCCAGAAATAGTTTCTCCGTCTTCAAATTAGGGCGGGTATCTATCTGCCCAGGGCTAGTTTGTATGACAAGGGCAAGGCCCTTGTCAAGGGGCCTTGTGGCTCGCAAGGATGCGCCGATGCAATAGCGGTGGCGCCACATTGCGGTTTATTCAGTCAAACGATGAACGTTAGTGGCGGCCTCACGTGTCTAAAATGTGTGACAAATGACTTGTTGGAAAAATTGGGTTTTGGATACTTCGACAGGGTTACAATATATTTGAGTATTTATGGTTAGTAGAATATTAGCAGCTAAAAATACTGGCGAATGTAATAGTATTTCATTTACATATTTTCTAAAGGGTGTAATGAAAATCTACGCACTTATTGTTTCACCTTTGCCCCTGTCGCTTAAATTCATGTGAGCATTGGTGGTTCAGTGGTAGAATGCTCGCCTGCCACGCGGGCGGCCCGGGTTCGATTCCCGGCCAATGCAACTTTTGTTTTTTCATTTATTTGTTAATAATTGTTTTTATTTAGCATATTCTGATTCCACATTATTACTTTCTCCTGTCTTATTTTACCAGTTGAAAGCAAACATGTTTAATATGTACTTAGTTTAAAGTATAACATTATTCTGATCCACTGATCTAGTCAATTAGATGGGACCAAACGTCTCACATATCTCGCTCAACCTCGAGCGTCTCTGGCCGTGTAAGTTTGTAAGTTTTATTATTATGCTCTAATATTGACCGCCCGTATACATATTTTAATAATTATTTTTTCGACTGATTATATAATTATACTGTCACTGCAGTGGCTTATTTAATTGTAAACATAAAAAATCCAATAATAAAAGAAGGATCTGGTTGGTGGGTGAAGGATCCATTTGCAATAAACAAAATGGGAAAATGTGTTTAATATTCCACATTGAACACAAAACGTAGATAATTGCAGTGCAATTCAGTGAGGTGTGACCATAGATATAAATAGAACACACCAGTAGTCTATAGGGGAATGATTAATGATCTAACTCTGTGGGTGTGACACATACACAACCGCTAGGGGTCGCTGCGACTGATTACGTCAGTACCAGCTCTTCCTTCTTCTCTACGGCAAGATAGTTTTGACCTCTTGCGAGGATGGTATAACAGTATGACATCTGCTAACCATTATTGTCAATACAAAGAATTGGGGTCATGCCTGTTTACCTCCCTGTCATTATTTTGGCAACGCCATTACCTGAGGCCATGTCAATGTATCACTGTAAAGTATTGGCCTTTACATATTTTTTATGAATGAGAGGTGGGTGGCATCGATCGATCCTATCAAAATTTATCTTGGATTACTAGAATGTTTCATATTTACAAGGCACTGCCTACTAGCTAACCACTCACATACAAATGCCCTTTTTATGCGGAATATAGTTTAGGGTTAGGGTTGGTGTTAGTCAGTGTTACTGCTTAGGGTGATGGTGAGGTTGAAGGTACTTTTGACAAGATTAACATTAGGTGTTATTTGACGTGACAGTATGCTAACCCCTGGCAAAAAAAACTTTACATTTTCTATAGAATATTCTATAGGATTTTTGCTTATTGTTTTCTATAGGATTTTCGCCAATAGTTTTCTATAGAAAAAATCTATAGAATTCTTTAGAAAACAATAGAAAAATCTCTAAAATTATATAGAAAACTTTAGGCCACACAAAATCTATAGAAAATTCTGTAGAATTCTATAGAAAACTGCAAAATTCTATAGAATTCTACAGAATTCTATAGAAATCTATAGAAAATCTATAGTGTTCTATATAATTTTTGGGGGTTAATAACATGACTTGATACAAATCTGTCAAGTGTTGGTTTTTAGCTTGACCAAATGACCATATAATAGTTCTTGTTCTTGCTAGCTAACTACAACATCTGCAATATTCACTTTCTTTTTAGCGCTGCATGCGTGGTTATACCGCTAAGTAGTTTTATATTTTTATGACGACGAACGCTGCAAAATGAATTTCCCGGTTCGGGACAATAAAGTTTTATTGTATTGTATTGTATTGTAAGTAATTAATGTATGGACTCGGGTGGAGAATAGTTGATCATATTAATTAGCCAATATCATTCATAGTTTAAAATTGGTTAAACATATATCCTCAAGTAGTTTGTTTAATCCCACAAAACAAATAATTTTCAAGTGCAGTGTACTAAAGCATTTTAATTTATATAGACATCCACACGGGTATCTATAGTTGTACGTTGACCGATAAATCTTGATCTTTGAATAACGACGATTGGTTCATTGTTGGAGGAAACAGGAGAACAAACAGAAGAAAAACATTAATAAGGAAAAAGAAAAAGAATAATAAGGAAAAAGAAAAACAATAATAAGGAAAAAACAGAATACGATATGATTTATTAGAATTATATTCCACTAGATTGGCAAAAATTATATTACATCTATCATTCATGATTGTATATTGTAATTCTTTATTTCTGTCTCGATACAACAGTTATATGAAAGAATGGACACTTGTGCTTAATATTGTTTCCTGAAATATAATATGATTTGGAAAAAAAGTAAAAACGAACGCCCCCGGGTGGGCTTGAACCACCAACCTTTCGGTTAACAGCCGAACGCGCTAACCGATTGCGCCACGGAGGCCGCTGTGGCTAGCGTTGCTGCGATATCGTTGTGATTAAAGCAGCATTGACCTATTTCACGGCGTATGTTTGTTGTTGAGATATTCGATAGAGGACACTACTGTTTGTAATTTTTCACCTCAGAAAAACCATCAGATTTATCACCTACAGTGACCAAACTTCGCATGGTGTATCTACTACACCTGTACTACGCATATGCACTTGCTATGTGATCAAAAAATAGTAATTAATGCATGAAATCGATAAAAAATGTGTAAGTAAATAACGCGCTTTCCTCGTCGTGTAATTACTGCCACAGTGAACTCCGACAGGTGGCGCCACATTATGATAGCGCCACATCATGCTCTCGTTAAACCGTGTGGTCAGACCACAATTTTTTTAATATCGTCACAATACAATATTCAAACAGCTGCTTAGTTGAAGATATAACCACACAGTTAGGAACTTTTAATTATTTAACACTACCAGGAAATTATTATTATTAAAAACAATTGTTTTGCTAAAATGCTCAAACCGATATTATGTTACTACGAGTACAAATATTGGTAATCATTAACCATGAAAAATGTTATATTATTATCTTAGTATGTAATAATTACATATATACAATAATTATATATATACATAATTATAATTGATAATTTAATTATTTATATATATATATATATATATATATATATATATATATATATATATATATATATATATATATACATATATATATATACGTATATATA
>OZ024857.1:45659031-45774031 GCA_964017155.1 Oasisia sp. SBJ-2009
CAAGATATTGGTAAAGCAAACGATAATAAATTACAGTGGACTGTCTGGAACTCTCTTCTTGCTAATTGGGCATGATTTCTTGACTAAAGCTCGTGGTGTAATTATTAGAAATACCGGCAAAAAATATTATCACATATTTTTAGAAGAACAAAAGCTCCTTTTGACTAGAAGGTAAAAAGTCATACAAATACGAGTTTATGTATATAAATTATTACATTTTAACACAACAGACGGTGACACGATGCTGTTGGTGTCGATAACAACGTCTTCTGAATGTTCTCAAAATGTCCCAGAGTTACCTCATTAGGTACTCCATTGGCGCATGGATTCTTTTGTGAATTAGGCGCAAACCTTGATGGTACACAACTTGCCTCGTTGTGCTGTTTTTTTGCTTATGAAGAGTTAGTAAGTGTTTAGCAGTTCACTGTTTTGTTGAAGACTGGCTTTGGTCTACGTGTAATATTGAAAGGAGTTGGAAGGCCAACGACCTTCTCCGGACATTTGAGCTGTCTTCATTCACCAAGAATGGCTGTACGGCCAGGTCTATATTGGTGGTTATTTTTATAGTGCGTGTAGTCGATGAATGACGGTTTCGTGGAACGATTTAGGGCGCCTTATTTAAGTCGTTTTGGGGGATTGTGTTCCTTATTGTAGGCGAATAGCTCGAGGGCAAACTGCATGAATAGACTATCGTGTATACGCAGAACATATATGTGCTGTGTCCACGGTTTCGTGAAGGAGTTATTGTAATTATAGACTAATTTCAATCGTGTTTTCGATCGTGCAGGTCACGGCTTGTTTGATGGGTGCCGCCGTGTGACCGGCCGTTGTCCGAGGGTGGTCATCGAGCTTGACGAGTTTGTTTATCGCCCGCGGGAATTTGGCACAAATAATGACCCCCGCTTGACATCGTCAGTCCTTCTCTTACAACAGTGTGTTTAGATTGACATCTTTTTATGTGAGTCCTACTGCAGATGTTCTATTGTGGCGTTGTAGCGCTTACGTTTTTCCGGCGTTAAATCCTTTCCGATTGACGTTTCTGCGCATGCGCGAGTCAGATACGACCTTGGTTGCTATGCGGGATGTTTACTTTTCCCACCCCGCGGCACCCACCGTTAAAACCGTTCCGATTGACGTTTCTGCGCATGCGCGTGTCAACTATTTTGTTAACCGGCGAAAGTTTGTAGTTTCTTCTTCTGAGATGTTTTACAGTTATCTGAGACATTATATGAGCAGTGGCGTGCACCACCCGGCAGTAGCCAAGCATGACAATGTCCAGTGAAGGGTACGCTCAGCAGCGCTGAAGCATACTTTAAAAGGTGTGTTCAAAAAGGCTAAATTCGAGTCGACCCAGTCAGTGGCAGTGCTGACTCAGCCTCTCAGGAGCAGAGTCCAGTTATCAGTAATAAGATTATCGACAGCGTCAAACGTTCATCACAAATAATAATTATTATTATATTAAGTAACGTTGTCATTGGCATCGGAATATAAGTATAGGGTTGCATTAATTAAGTCGTTTATATAGAGTAGAAATGATACAGTAACGATAGGAGTGAGCCCTGCATCAGTGCATGATCGTGTGTGTTTTCAATATCTTTAACTTTATTTCAGATTGTCATAGACATAGTACATACAGATGTCCACATAAACATTAAAAAAATACAAGTGACTAGAAAAATATAAAAGTATTGCACATGGTAAATAGAGAAAAAAAACATTGCACAATGGTACATTCAAACAAAAACTATTATGTATATACAACATTTTGATCCAATGTCGTCTTATCCTGGATTGCCATTTTATTTATATCACTGTTGATAATTGCAGTTACCAACTTATTATTACTTATCAAGTCTCCGCATGAATGTATATACAAGGTTTCTAATTACAGCTTTACTATCTGGTACATTGTATTCTACAAACATGGTGGAGGCACTGCAATATTTAGGCTGATTTAGCAATAAGCGAAACACATTATTGTAAGCCACATGAAGATTATGTATACTTGCTACTGTGTAATTCCACCACAGCTGAGCAGTATATATGGGAGAGCAGAAAGTTCTAAGCAAAGTCAGCTTCACTTCAGTGGAACACATGTAAAATTTCCACAATAGCATATTACCCCTAGCATATAGTTGTCGGCATTGGCGTAAGATATCTTTGTCATCACGTAATGTATTAGAAATAAAGTGACCCAAATATTTCACATTATCCACTTCCTGGATTGTTTTACCATTAATCTTAAATGATGGAACTTCAATATTTTTCTTATATTTACTTTTAAAATATTAACACAGCATTGTTCTTGGAGTTGTACTTGATATCATGATTTAACCCATAGAGTCCACATACCTGCATCAGTTCAGGCAGTCTTGATACAGATGGGGACAGAATTACCAAGTCATCAGCATACATAAGATGGTTGATAACTTGATAGTTGTACTACATATTACACACCTTGTGTTACATTTGTTTAAAGCTATGGTTAAATCATCCATATATATATATATATTAAAAAGGTGTGGTGAGAGTATACCACCTTGCCTGACACCATTTGCAACATAAAAATGTTCCAACAATTTGCCTGACCATCTTATACACATAGTCTGATTCGAATACCAATATATAAGCAGTCTAACAATATATCCAGGCACTCCCCTGTCAATCAACTTTTGAAATAAGATAGAATGTTTCACAGGATTTAGAAGCATCTAAAAACATGTAAACATAGACCCATCTAGACTCCTATGCCTGTCAATAACTTCCTTTAAGACATAAATACACAAGTCTGTCCCGTGTTTTTTCTTAAATCCAAACTGATTGGACATTGTTGACCGCGTAACTGACATTCTGTCTAACAATGTTTTCAATTTTTTTTGACACAATACTAGCTAATGCAATAGGTCTATAATTGTCTTTGCTGTTAATCTTGCTACATTTATCTTTGATAATAGGAACCAGCACAACAGATAACAAAGAACTAGGTAAAAATCCATGTACAAAAAAAACAGTTATACACATAGCAACAAAATGTTGTATATACATAATAGTTTTTGATTTAATGTACCAGTCTTGAATGTACCATTGTGCAATGTTTTTTTCTCTATTTACCATGTGCAATACTTTTATATTTTTCTATAGTCACTTGTTTTTTTAGTGTTTATGTGGACATCTGTATGTACTATGACAATCTGAAATAAAGATATTGAAAACACACACGACCATGCACTGGTGCAGGGCTCACTCCTATCATTGCTGTATAATTTCTACTCTACATAAACGACTTAGTTAATGCAACCCAATAGTTATATTCCGATGCAAATGACGTTACTTAATATAATAATTAGTATTATTTGTGATGAACGTTTGACGAAGTCGAGTCAGCACTGCCACTGACTGAGTCGACTCGAATTTAGCCTGTTTGAACACACTTTTTAAAGTATGCTTCAGCGCTGCTGAGTGTACCCTTCTCTGGACATTGTCATGCTTGGCTACAGCTGGATGGTGCATGCCACTGCTCATATAATGTCTCAGATTATAAAATGTTCAAGATCACATCACATAATGACTAAAAATAAACCTATATGCATCCAAACAGTTTCAATTTTAGCAGTAAATAAATAACATAAGACACTTTAAAACAAATTGGCAATACATTTTTGTGGAATCGTGAAATCTAACCACTTTAATGCATATTGCAGTTTTTAAAATATGCATGCATGATTGGTTGCATATATGTTTATTTTTAGTCATTATGTGATGTGATCTTGAACATTTTATACGGACGATCTATGTACAATTATTTTGCTTTAAGAGGAATGTTTTAATTTTGTTATCCCAAGAATTCATTGATTTTTTATATACAGCATGTATTTCAATTTAGCCACAGCCACGCAAGATAGATTGGATTTTGGATTATTTTTATTTTTACAATAAATTGTTATTGAATGAGGATTAATTGTGTGTCTACTGTGCTTCAACAATGAACTAGGCAACAGTGTTTGCTTAATCAATCCAGTTCAGAGGTAATGGCGGCCACATGAGTTATACCACAAAGAATTGTACTGGGTCCAGTTATGTTCATATTATACTTAAAGGCCAGTATTAAAACAATAAAATTATGAGCTATTTATAGAGGACATCAATATGTTTCACTTACACACAACTGCTACAGGCTTATTCAAGAAGTAAATTCAGAATACAATAAAATATCAGTATGGATTCATTTCAACAAAACATCACTGAACATAACTAACATTATCTTTTCACATTTACTCCTGAAGGTAAGACGATGATCATGATGTTATTTTAATAAATGTAACAAAATATATCATGTTACTTCAGTAAAGTCTGTAATTATTTAAACGTAGACTAGAGGAAACTGGTCAGTATAATATAAAGATGGTTAATGTATAAGTCATTATTTTCCTCCTGTGTACGCGTTAAATGCATATATAAGCCACTTATCACACAACAAATTACAAAACTTTGTTATGCCAAACTTGGTGCAACTATTTATTTATCCATCCAATTACTATTAATATTAAGGATAAATAAACAATACAGCTTTGTATACGAAGCAATAACTACTATATTTTTATTTACTAAAGATGTAGCAGTAAATCCTAGCACAATCAATCGTAACCAGTGACAGCGCTTTGTTATCTGCTGTCACTGGTCCAATTAGTCCATGCTATAACGCTCAAACTCCCAAATACACGTGAACAACAACCAGCCATAGATATAAATGAGATTTATATTTATGAACCAGCGTAGTTAGCTAGCGCTGTCGCGCGCGCCCCTCTAGATGCGCGCATGCGCAGAAACGTCAATCGGAACGTTTTTAACGACCGGAAAAATGTAAGCGCGACCATCGTAGGTAGCGCTTACGTTTATCCCCTAGATACGCGCATGCGCAGAAACGTCAATCGGAAAGGTTTTAACGATCGGAAAAATGTAAGCGCGACAGCGTCACTGATTTTTTTGCATCTCTTTTCTGTCGATATATTTCGAGTGTGACGAATAAAGGGAGGTTGAACAGTATGGTATGATACATCGTAAAGTAACCTCAAGTTGAACCATTTCCTAATTTTAATACCGGGTATGTTTATAGTTACTTCATGATTTTTGTGGGTTTATAATTTTTATAGTACTGTGACTGATATATATTGAAAATAAGTGTACAACTTTCGTGTGTTATCCTCGGTTTTATGACATACATTAATATATTTATTTGCATATATATATATAATTTTTACCATAAACTTATAAACTCACTCACTCGTGTGTTATCCTCGGTTTTATGACATACATTAATATATTTATTTGCATATATATAATTTTTACCATAAACTTATAAACTCACTCACTCACTCACTCACTCTCTCACTCACTCACTCACTCACTCACTCACTCACTCACTCACTCACTCACTCACTTTGTGTACTCCCTGTGTAATTATTGTTTTATATTCTTTGTACAAACCACAAGACAATGTCTCCTTTTTTATGTGTGTACATTATATATAATTGTGTGTGTGTATGTGTGCACGCGTGCGTGCGTGCGTGCGTGTGTGTGTTCGTATGCGTATCCAGCACCGTTTTATCACATAATAATTCGTGGACAGAATGGAGTTTCCTCCATAATAATGTATCCATTTTTGCTCAAGAACGTACCAATGCCGGCTCGAGACCTACACATCTGGCGCACAGATCAGAGTGGCCTACGACTAATAACAATACAACCCTACACTTAGGCTTACAGCGCATCAGTCTCCTGCTCCTATCTTATAAAGTCAATCGTATTCGAATTTTGCGTCTGAGTAGGTGGTCCTCCACTTGAATCGATAGGTCCATAAATGGATGACCGTTTTTTCATCGTTGCCTGTGATAAATGCCATATTTAATCACGCTGACATTGGCGGGTTGTTGAGCATCTTCGATCATCACGGTTCACCTCGGAATATCCGACTGGGAAACGAGTTAGATCCTAAACGCTTGGTCTTTCCTAAATGATTTTCCTTTAGCCAGGGTAATTTCTGCGCAGATATCGTCTAGTGGTGCTAAGCTATTGTCTACAATTGTGTTTATATGTTTTTGATTCGTGCCAGAACCTTTCTGTCACTGGCGTTTGTGCATGGGCGCCACACCACGTCACGTCGCAACATCTTAGGTTGGTACAGTCTCTGGTTGCATCGCTGTTCACGTGTTCGGACCACGTGAGATCGTATTACGTGGTTAAACCGAGGTATCGGGATGTCATTGATATTTGGTGTTGTGAGGTATGGTTACAGCATTTCTCCTGAAATTAATCATCATCGCTTTGGTTTTCTTGCCGTTCAGTATGATGATCCCGTAGTTGATATCGTTGATGATCCCGCTGCTCTTTGGTAACACGATTACGTTCGCTTCGGCCTGCTCACAATAGACAGATGCATGCGCGATGAGGGCAGCAAGCCAACTAATTAAGAAAGAACATTATTGTGCATCTGATGCACACTTATCTGTCTTCTTGAGAACAATGAATGTCGGTTCTATGTAACCATATGCTGAGTAACCAGATGGAACAATCGTATTCAAGTTACAAAAGACTACGAGGCACGCGTTTATGATTAAGACATGTCAACGCATTAGATTGTAAAATTGCCTTTATTGCTGTGGCAAAGTGACAATCGTATAGAGTAGAAAACACAAAGGGTATACATGGGTTTTACATACCCTCCAGTTCTTGGAAAACGGAAGCAAGAAGACGCAAATTACTTTTGAATGACAGTTAAGTGCATCTTCTGTCAATGGAACAGTGACTGACACGTCCATATGAACACAGCCAGCAGATTAAATTATCCTCACAATACAGAGCGTGTCTCTTGATAAAGGTCTCCAGACAAGCATCGCCGTTCACATGTGACGCCAAAGACGGCACGCGCCATTCAAGGTGTCTATGGGACGACCGACTGTCCACAACAATTGAACCCGCCAGCCAAAAATATCTGCAAATGACATTGGTGACAGGGTATGACAGGGTGGTGTCATGCAAGGTCGTTTGCAAGTCGGGCAGTCCAAACGCAATCGTAGCCTTGGAAGCAGAACAGTAGATAAACCGCTGGAGGTATCGTTAGTGTCTAGACGCTTGAACAGAATACGGTCGAGAATCGTCTTATGAAAATACCTCCGTTGTCGGCTGTGCAATAAGATCTGCGCAACTGTTTTTGCCCTTCTCTTTTTTAGTAAGCCTAGAGACATGTCGTTCTTTTAAGTAAAATATCTTGTCTTACTCGATTTCCTAGACATTCACTTTTCTCCGGGGCACGAGTGGCGTTTCCAATTTGACTTAACGTTTTATCTTGTGCCGAATGACATGCACATGTTTCGCTTCATATAGTTGTTATATGGTTAATAGCGCGGTTAGCATTGTTACAGCATTTCCATTAATTAGCGGCTGTATCTGCATGAATCAACCACTGACTGATGAGAATAAAATACTAAAATTGTTTGTATGACACCCATACATATAAACTATATATATATATATATATATATATATATATATATATATATATATATATATATATATATATATATATATATATATATATATATATATATATATATATATGTATGTATGTATGTATGTATGTATGTATGTATGTATGTATGTATGTATGTATATTGCTAGGAGTGAATAGCATACAAGAGAAAGTCAGAGAAATGAGACTACGCTGATATGGACACATGCAGAGAATGGAAGAAAACACCGAAGTGAGAGCAGTTGGTGACATGACAGTGCCAGGAAAAAGACCAAGAGGGAGATGGGTGGATTGCGTCCGAAGGGACATGCAGGACTGCGGATGCCCGGGACAGAACATTCTGGAAATCAAGACCCCCACCTAGTGGTAAAAGGCGAAGAAGAAGATATTACAACAGCAGAGTGATTCCAGTGATATCGATAGGTAATCTTCTCACTGGATTCGGCAACGATTTAAAACTGGCGATAGTTTATGGCTGCGACCACTGCTAGCTGTCTAATAATTACAGATTATTATAATACTGTACCTTATAAATATAAAATTCTTCACACTGGATCACTGTCATCTTGTCTCTGATACGCTTATCAAAATCACACACTTTCAATTATTTTAAGACGCATCCACGCTCAATCTGTGCCTATAAATATTTACCAAAATAGCCATGTTTTTCTGCACGCACGTGTATTACGTGAATAAAATGGCAAGAGATTACTCCACTAAACAAACTCGTTCAAATACACGCCATTTCACTGCCAACACGTTCTACCATTGAACCTGCACATATGTCCGATTGATTGCATAGAGTGTACATGAAATATTTTGTTTTCAAATTTGAAATATTACTTCATATGAACTATTTTTGTGACACTACAGGAGAATTAATTGTCACCTTACCCTTCAAGCAGCGTGGACAGGAAATGCCGCCAGACGTGTCTAGAGACAGCTGAATTACACTGAGTAAAAATAAACGCATGGTCAGAGCCTCCTACGGCTGTAATAGACACGAAACTTGATGATGATGAATCGGCGATCCCCTGGTGTTATCATGAATTTTACATTTCGTTTTCTTACATAAAACTACAGTTATTATGTCAAATAAATACGTCAAACTAGGCCTGGGTGCAGCTTGATAATGTGCCAAGATTCTCAAACAACACTATTCCATAGACCTTCCGTTTTATCAATCTGAAGGGCAATTTGCTGTTTGAATACACCACCGATATGTAGAAGATCTATGCGCATCTTTATAGATCCAATGTCACGTGTTTATCGTATATGATTTCTGACAGGTGACACCATTGTGTGTGAATAATACAACGATCTCGTTTTGCCCCAGTAACCCATTTTACCGACCTCTCCCCTGCTATTATATAAACTACGCTATTCCCCGAATTTACCTGTCAAATTGATAGGGGCGTTGTTCAACTGATCGTGTGATGTCTGAACTAGAGACTCGTGAACGACCGATAAAGTCATTGATCAAATATATTAGTCGTCCCCGACCGGGTCACAGTGACCTGAGCTAGTTGAGGAAAACTGTCGACTCTGGGCGCTCTCTGTACACCACGGTGACGTTGCGAAAAAAAGCACAGAATACTCAATGTCATGCTAACAGCATTGCGTCAACAATACATTGCATGCAAAGAAATGGCCCATTATAATCTTCCTAATACAAACATTGGCTTAAGTATCCATATCGTAGGCCCTATATTGTGCACACTGTATAGTTTCCATTGTGGTTTCTTACATCGAAAAGTACGAATGTCTATATTTACAAAATGCAAAATACATCACTGGAATAAATGCAGTTGCAGCACATCGCTCTACCATGCGATTGCTTATTGTCTGTCACGCCGAAATTCCTCCACACCGGTTTATCCCTTGCAGTGCGATGTTGTTTTTGGACATTCTCTCTTTTTTCCATTCAGGGTGTAAGAATCGTAAGAATATATTGTGAAGAAAGATTTAAAAAGGCGATCAACGCACTACATTTCTGGTAATGGATTTGTCTTCTTTCTGGAGCAAGTGGCTCCACTTCCAGCGTCTTCTGGCGTTCGCGTGCTTTTCTGACTGGGCTCTTCCTGTAGTTGCTCACTGGATAATCTTCTGGGCCAGAATATTGTCCGGCGACTGTTGTGTGGAAGGAAGATAATATTATGCTGGGTACTGGCTATGTCTTGCTTCTGTTACACGCCAGCACTGCTCCATAAAGAAAGGTTTACGATGCGATTAGCATACAATTAACCAGTGACGATAATTAATTAACTTTTAAAAACCCTTCTTGTTCCCCGTTATTTTATGCAAGTTTCCACAGTAGGGTCTATATACATTTTATTTATTATTATTATATTTTTCAAGACAGTTACTGAATATTTGTATTTTTCTTTAATTATTTGCATTTTTCAACATATTTTTTTTTATTACTTGGCTTCCTACAAGTACATGGCTAATTCTAGTTATTGTGTGTAAATTATTGTTATTACGTAAAGTCGGTAATGGAATTCATTGGTGTATCTAGGACGGTAGAGAGGCAAGAATTCACATGAAGACGTTTACGTCCCTCTTTCTCTCTCTGTCTCTCTCTGTCTCTCTCTGTCTCTCTCTGTCTCTCTCTGTCTCTCTCTCTGTCTCTCTGTCTCTCTCTCTCTCTCTCTCTCTGTCTCTCTCTCAGTCTCTCTCTCCCCCCTCTCTCCCTCTCCCCCCTCTCTCCCTCTCCCTAGGAATTCTCGAAATGCTTTCACGGATCTGTGAATTTATAAGCTTAGAAGCTTTTCGTATTGAACAGTTACCATGGGTAGGTTCGGTGATATTTCGGGCGAACTTCTGGAATCTACGGTGTATACCTGATTGGAAGCATGGACGTGATTTTGAATGACGCCTGGTGGATTACGTCAACGTGATGTTGGAAGTTCAAAACATTGGTCCAGTAATGCGTCAGGTGCCACTGCAGTAAGTGGACCGTGCACAAGCATGGCGCTAAATTATGTATGTAAATTATGTGGTAAATTATGTAAGAACACTACAATAGCAGCCAGGTATTGATTGATTACATCACAACAGTAACGAACACGATTACTATTAAAATTGTGACAGAAAGTCAAATAATTACGATCAATTTCGTGTGTATGTCAATGCATAGTGTGGCGCATTCCTGTTTGTTACTAGACGTAATGTAACGTATTTTTTCACTAACAGTTAGTTGCTTAAAGAGACGTTTAAAATATTGTGATTGTTTTATGCAATGGAATTGGTTTTGACTGCTTGCATAGGTTGCCGTGCAATACTCGAATTATTAATAATAGAAACAATGAATATAAATGTTCACATGAAAACCGAAACCGTTTAGTTAGTCTAATCACAATTACGGTTACGACATACATGTGCCAATGTTTAACACGATAGAGGCCGGATCCAGAGAAAGAAGTCTGGCGGGAGGAGGGGAATAATTCCTGTAACCACGACTCCTCCTAAGGCGTCCCACTAATTTGCTTAAACACCTTAAAACTCTGCAAAAAGCATCCGCCCGGCTGTTGATTTCGGAAGAAGGGAAGGTGAAATTGGGAATGGGTGTGCAATTCAATTTTTATCGCGCCGACGTTCACAAATCTTTGTGGTCCATGCCTCCCCGGGCCTCCGGGGGTGGGGGGAGGCAGTTAAAAATAAATATTAAAGAGAACGGTAGGCTAACATAAGCACAGCGCGGACAAGTGGTAAGACCCCTCCACCTACCTATAAAAAGGTAACGGTAAGTTCTTACAGAGCGCAGTATCCAATCCTCAGGACTGCTCAAAGCGCTTTACACTTTACTCCCTGACAAACTTATTCAATCAAACATCATATCAACTTCACTTAGAAGCATCCAGCCACGCTGCAATTAATACGCAAAGGCTGCTCCTACAAATAGCCACCGCTGTCTATAGTCGTGTACTCATTCAAACCTACAACACAACAACAACACACAGCTACAACATTCTGTAGGACACATTATATACATATGACACTCTTCCCCCGGACCACACCCGCATGGAACAACCTGCCCCAGGAGATGGTGGCAGGGCTGCAAGTCCTTGGACTGTTTCAAGTCCAGCCTGAACGACTGATCCCTCCGATCTCTCGTAGCAATCGGGGTCTGGCTCGAGCCGTCGTCACGTCATTTTTAGTGGCTTCGTCCGTGCCAGTTTGTCATCCTCCCATGCCCAACCAAACTCTCGTTTTTTTTTTGGCACGTATCGATGTCGACAGCGGTACCGCCAGAACGACTGGCTCCCCAGGTACATCTGTCTTTGGCAACTGTTTGTCAGAGCAAAAGGTCAAAGCCATGTTTTTCCAGATCTCTTTTGATCACATCTCGAGTTGGATGTGGTGTTATTCAGTGGCATAAGTATAGGCCCTTCTCGAGCGTTGAGTTACGATTTCTTTGAAACTGAAAGTGCTGCGGTGACAGGGAACTGTAACAAAGATCCCCTCCCGAAACCGTAACTTCCAATACCAACAAAACGTCCATCAAATTAAAACACATTTAGGCGGTCGGTAAGCTTGTATGTTATAGTAATATTTAGTGTATATATTTTGTTGTTGTAATTATTAATGTAATTTTTACAATAAAAAAGATTCCCTCCCTTTAATTGAATAGCCTACAGGGCCGGTTTCTGCATCATAATTGGCAAACCACAACCATGACGTTGGATGCTCTATGAGCATTGCGCAAGGCCTAGCAGTTCTTTGAGTTTTGGGGCGTCCTTTATACTTTACCAGTGAAGTTTCGGGAATGTTCCATACAGCTAAAGTGCGAGGAGGGAAAAGATGTTCAACAGGCCCCTAATCTTCAATGTTGGCTCTAATATGTTTAAATATGTATGGGTGGTTTGATCGTGTGCGACTCTCTGCAGGTACTAACCAATTTCCGGACAGGACAGCAATTTGATAGTGAACGATTTCGAACATGAATAATATTTGCTAACCCAACCGTGTCTTTTCCCCCGCTGTTTTGTCAGTCACCTGTGCGTCATTGGTAAATAGTTATAAATAGATCTCCTAATTAATGTTTGAAGTCAGAATGACGTGATCGTAGGCCCTACCTATTCATAGAAGATCGTAATTTCCGTCCTGTCGCTAGGTTGCTGCCATTTGTTTTCTTCTACATATTTGAAGTGTGTGAAGAATTGACTTTGAAATCCAGCTATATTCATTTCACGCAAACAATAGTTAATTAACTATCCCACCATATACGTAGTGCATTTTCCAGCCATGTGGGCGCCTTTACAAAAAATAAAGCCGTTTGTAACAATCAAGTCCACACTGAACATTTACATCTATCTAAGATATCCGTTGGTGTACTTTTTTTTCTAAACGAGACCATTCTAGATAACCAACGGTGATGGTAAGCATAGATCGCGTGATCACATGTAGTCTATGAAATAGCGAATTGTGTTCAACAATATTATTACTAGTGGAATGCTTTTTGAAAACAAAATTCACTCTTGTTTGCGGTAGAATTTCAGGTCTCTGCACCTCAGTCGTAAGAACAAGAACAAGATGTTTACTTTTAACCCCAACAAGTACAGGAATTAATAATCATAATGTGTAAATAAACAAACGTTAGTATAAGTAATTAATTAAAAAAAACTTTGAAATGGGGGTCATATACACAGTGACTCCTTGCAAGAATAAACAATCGCTATCACAAGAGCCACTCGTAGTATTATTAATTTAGTTAACCTCCCTATATACAAATGTATAGTATTTTTTTTTCAGTACGATTTTTATCTCTTTGTGTGTGAAACTAGTTCTGAAGCATGTGTTGTGCTATACTTGTCTGTAGTACAAGTAGAAATAACATGTACACGTATATAACATTTCTTTGCATCTATCCTATCCATGTATGTGTATGTTAAAATTATAATGACTTTAACTGACATATGTAACAATTAAATATTGTAAATGCGTTTTTTTGTAAGAGATAATGCTTTAAATAATATGCAAAACCCGTGCAGATAGTATTTCTAAACCAAACGAATATTGGCCCAGTGTATTTTGCTGTGACCTGTGTTGGTCCAACGTTAGCGAGCCAGCATTGGTCCGAAATTATGTTCGAAATGGCGGTCTTTCTTGTTTTCTCTGTATGAAAGTCGTCTTACTGGAGCTATAGTGTAATTGGTTAAATGTAAAATAAAATGGCATTTTAGCCTTAACAATAAATTAACACATTATAAGACCGTCTACAGTTCCACATTTCTTTTACGGCTGCAGCAAACACCAGCTGAAGTTCTGAACATGCTGTTTAGAAATGTTAAATTTACGATTTAGCTCTCACTAAAGACAGTATGTATGCATGCAGCTACTGGCAAAAATGGGTCCTTGCCGTGTGCACCCAAAAGCGTACTGTTTCAGGTTAATTAGTCATGACCACGACGAGAGCCCGCCTTGGCCTTGCGGACAAGCGCCAAACGCGCTCTGCGCCGTCTGCGGTCAGCGAGATAATACATTAGTACGAAACGCCGGGGTCAGAGCTACGCCGCGTATGTATCTGTGCGGCTATCAATAGGTGTTTACTTCGTTTCCGCTACGCAGAATTAGGTCGCTTTATTTTTAGGTGCGCCTCGGCCGACTAGTCAATGAGTCAGTGACCGAGATCGATTCGCCTTCTGCCATGCACCAGATGCCACACGCTATCTGATTGGCCTGATCCTACTAACCCAGTTTTTTGCCATTGTTAGTGTGGGGCTGTGCCGATAATTTACGTAACCAATAAGCGTCGTGGGCTGTGAGGGCGCGCAAAGATAACGAACAATAGAAATATTGCCAAGCAAAACAACCCCTTAGCACGAAATCGGGGCTGAACCCATTATTAGGCGAATCCGCATTGTGGCCAATCAGAGGGCGGCATCTGAAAATTGGGTCAGTGGTGTAAAACTGTGGCACTATGCAGTCGAAGGTCGAACTCGTCCCGACGCTGTGATTCCTGTCAAAGTCTGGTACAGACGTCATCCCCATGAATGGCAACATCCCGCGTTCGTGTCTCCAGACAGAATACACATCTTTTACGAAGACAGAATCTTCTACCACGGTGAGTACGGGTGTTCGAGTATCACAATTTGCGCGTGCGTGCGTGTTCTTGACGCCTACGGCCGGCAGCTTGTTGACCGAATTTCTGCCGTCGGTGCACTGACTGTCGTGTCGGAAGCCGGTTGTTTGTGAACGTGGTTTCCAGGTAAAACAAAGACACAGCGGAATGACAGGACGGTCGCGTACGCTCGCTTTATGTGTATGTTCATACCACTTCTATGCTTACGACTTCGGTGGTGGAATGTCAGTGTGAACGTTACCATGTATTGTAATCTTTGATAAAATTGATCTGATAAGATTATTGGTTTATTTATTACGTTTTGTTTGACACGGGACTTGTGACTTGTCACAACAGGCAACCGGCGTGTGTCTCAGACTGGGTCGACGGTCGTCTCTACACCCGACATTGACACACTAACACAGCATCCGAGGACGTACTACATAAGACCAGCTTTATTTATGAAATCGTCGAGCGGCTGGTGAGATAGGAAATAATATGACGTCGTTGAACTCTTGTAATGCGGGCAGTGACGCAACTGACGACAGTGTCACTCGAGTCACCGATTCCAATGTGGCCCGGACAGGGCTGAACAATCCAAATTTAGACGGACTTGGTGAGTAGAATCTTTAATTAAGGATGTAGTTGTTGTATATGTTTCTTGCATGCAATCATTTGTGTTACAGTCATCACTAAAACAAAAAATCAAATAATTTAAAAAAAAAATCTGTAATAATATATAGTATTTATTTTATTTTATGCATATTGTGTGGCACTATAGGTAATATTGTCTTATTTGTATCCATTAACTAAATGTTTAATCAAATATTTAAACTATTTACTGTAAAAATTAAATTAAATCCCATAAAAAAGTAAGTTTTTGTATTTAGATAGATTGTCATAAAATGTGTAACAATTTAAAGAATTCTTCAGTTTTCAAATATTATTATAGTTATTTTGTTATTGTCTGGAGTATTACCATAGCCATAGGTTCACTGCCAGGGTGCAACCTTCTTGTTTTAAAATTAGAAGATGATGTCATTAACACATTTGCATTAGTAACTGTTTCATTATAAAATTATATTATTTTATGATAATCTTTATTTGGGAAAAAAGAAAAAGAGAAGAAATTATGATTATAAAAAACTTTGTATTTGTTACTTAGCACACTTTACATGTTGTACAAATTTATATTGCTTGCATATCGCATTATTGTCAAAATTACAATTGAGCTGTTGAATTTAGCTTTCTTTTGATATCATATTGTGTTTTAATTAATTTGATTTTGATTATCGAATGGCATGCACTGTTTGGAAGATAACCTAATTTTTAGATGTTTTTTTTGCCAAAACAGATGTGTCAGAAATATTTGTTTGTATTTCACGTGTTATTTCATATTACAATGAATATTGCTTGATGATAGTGCTGCTATGTGACTATTTAGACTAATACTGCTTGCAGCACCTGTAAAAACTGACTGTTTCTATATCTGGCATCTCATGACAAATATGTTATGTGATATGTAAATGTTTATAATGTCATCGATTAATATAGTACATAAAAAATAGGTTGTTGCCCGGCAGTGCAGGAATTATAAAATTAGCTTCACGTAAACAGGTCACTGTGACATGACTCACATGAGGCTGTGTCATCTGGTGACAGTTTTCTGTCAGCTGTCCTGTTTAAAAATAAAATAAATTCTTTTAGACTTGGCATGTATGGTAACATAATTTAGTATTAGTCATACACTCATAATCATAATAAAAGCGAAACTTGCTGTGAGACACCACGCACCGCTTGTCTATAGACCGGTTGAGTCATACATCATTTGGTGAGGCCGGACTCCCAGTATCACTGACCTCTTTCTCGTTATGGTGTGATCTCTATAACTGGTTCACCTGTGTGCCTGCATGCACGCACGCACACACTGCGACTGGCAGTGCATGTCTCATGTCTGCCTGTGTAAACGCCACAGCAGTTTCATATGGTAATCGTTTGCAAGAAGTCAATTATATCAATTATAATTTATAAATAAAATTCCGGGTGGGTTACTGCGATGATGATCAAGTGGACTATTAGTATTTTTAATCCGTTGCTCATTAATAGTGTCTTCATTTATTTTTATGGTTGAATGATTAAAATTGGTAGTCTTACTGAGATCATTTATAAATATGTGTGGCATCACTGGCGTGTGATGTCCAAACGATTGACTGTAATAGTAAAATAGACGTTTTATATTATTAGTGTTTAATCTGCATTTCATTAACATTTAGTAACAAAAAATGTGACATTTATGATTATATGTTTAGAGCTGTACAGTGGGTATATTAAACAATCGGTTTTAGTTTAAATAAAATTTATTGGATGTACGAGTTGGCACGGACTGGGATCGTTGACAATGCCAGTCATCTGGCACTGTCATCTGGCACAGTGACTCAGATGATTCATCCCAGACAGGCCTTTGTCATTGGGCAACTGGCAAGGTTGTTCTTTTGCCAGCGTGTTCCTTTGTGGTTCAGTGGGCCACTGCTGTCTGGGGTCTGGGTCTGTGTGGCAGCAGGCTAGGACTGTGACATTGCCCCTGGGGGTGGTGTGGATTCGCTGTCAGTTGTCTCCTCGGTGTCTCCTCCTCACCTGAGTGTGTCAGTTGTCACTCAGGTGGATGGGTGACAGGTTGACATCCATAGTGGGCGCCATTCTATTCTGTCAGTAGTGCAACAAGGCCAGTGTATATTATTAGCAAGTCGTGCACTCTACAGAACAATCCCATTGCTTCCATTGTTGGTTGCGTGTCTGGTGTTAGTTTCTTGACACTCACCAAGTTTCATGGGTTGTCGATATACGACAACTAGTTTCATTATTGTAAGACCAATCTGTAGGTTAGTCGAATATAGAAAGGTGACACACGTACATGTTGCTTTTTCTGTCATTCGTGGACGTCACTGGTCGTTTAACCAATGCATAAAGCATGCTTTATATAACCGGTGTATTATTCTGGTCGAACTGTTACTGCTATCAGTGATCTGGGAATATGTCACAGTCGTGACCTGGCGTTCACTGATTCGTATAATGTCCATCCAAATCGTATATAATGGGTTTCCAATTGGTCAAATGTGACCTGGATTATTGTGATTTCATCGTGGGTTAAGTGCAGCAAATTGTATTGGCACAATTTAAAAGTCTCAATAAATGAATATTAGTTTATATCAATCATGAAATCATTAATCACGACATATTTTCCCTAAGGCAAACTGTGATTGAAAAAATTGTGTAATCATACACAACTTCTTAGATATTTGCTTCATTCATTCCTATAGTTGTGTAGACATTTTATAAAGCGTGTCCTTAAATTAAAATATAGGGTGAAGATTTTATCTTTAATGTTCTGGTGAAGATTTTAGTGACTATCAAAGAGGCTGTTCAGGCTATCAAGTGAGTTCTGGTTTTTAGTTAATGCTCTACAATACATTTAAATAAAATATCTATTCAAGAAAATTCAGTTTTTTTAGCACATATTTAAAAAAAATTTAAGTGAGTGAGTAATGGTACTAATCTGGACTTATTTTATAAGCATAGTAATATGATTAATTTGTAATCCAGCAAGAAATTATACATAAAATAATATATAAATTGTCCAGATATTGAAAAACAATTGGTTGTTTATATATAATTTCCTATATATGCTATATTATGATTTAATACTTATTTTCTGCGCATTAATATGGATATAATTTATTGTATATGCATTATTATGATTTAATATAAATTTTTAGGGCATTAATTACGGCAAGCAACAAATTGAATTCCAATCTTGTTTAGTGTAAATACAACTTTGTGTGGGGATGTTTCCCAACTGTCCATGTCCTTACAAACACCAGGGGACCACTGAGATCAAGTTCATAAGAAAAGTCTGCCATTGAACAGACCATTGGACTTTTTCAGATACAATTAATTATAATTTTATGTTATAAAATATTATTCCTTGACACACAAGGGAAAGTATCCAGGCAGGACATGTATGATTTATTTATATTCTGGCACTAACAGTTTTCCAAATACAGTATCTCTGCTCAGGAGCTGAATCAAACTTATCAGATCATAAGTGATAAGAATGTTACTGTTGCTGAAATAGGCCCAGGGTGATTGGAGGCAGATGAGTGGGTGGACCTGTGAGTGACCACTAGTGCCACAGGAGCAGTGACCTCCAGCCAGCCCATTCAATGACCATGACTCTTATTGCATAACTGACCACTGGCCAAGTCCATCTTTATGGCCACCATCATTATGTAACCGGAACAAGGTCAATTGGCCAACTGGTCAACTGTAGTGACCTTCTGTGGTCAATTAACACATTGAGGCATGAGACATGTCAGAACATACAGAGGGGAGCCCAGATTGAGCAGACTGCATTTCATTAGTTAATTGGTGTGTGTTTGGGGGTTTTCATAACATTAAAGTACACCAGTTTTCTGAATTTTTAAAACCTAATAATTTTATTTAAATATTTACTTATTATTATATATATTATTATTATAATGAAATAATAATTTAAACCAAGAAATAGCATAGCTGGTTAAAAAAATGTAGTGTTGCAAAATTGTGCAAAAAGTAATTAATTTTTGTAATGAAACTAATTTATTCCCTTAATTAAGATACAGAAGTTTGTAGTTTCGTATTATAATGCCGATGGTTGAAGTGGCACATTATCGAAAGAGTATTAATACAACTGTAAGTTTACTATTATAATTAAAAAAACGAAACAAACAAGATGAAAGTAATACATGCACTAGTGACCTGTTGGTTTATTGACATGTCTTACGCAAATATTTGTAGATGTCGTCAATGCACTATACTCATGATTTTGCTGTTGAAACTCTGCTTGTTGCGTGCACAAATTACATTCAAATTGCATTCAACGAGCACGTGTACAACAGGTGCAACCAATATATGACGTCTTTACAATGTTGTCGTGTCTGTTGTGAGGCGATTGTCTGAAGATTGTGTAACTAACAGTGTACATTATTATTATTACATAAGACTAAGAGGTTAGGGTGCTAGTATTAATTTTTAAAAACTAGGGTCATCTGGTATAATCATAGAATGCCCCCAGACAGGTCAATGCATGTTTTATTCATTGGGTCTTTTTGCGTGTCCTTGGTCAGGCGGTATGCGAGTGTACATAGGTGCATTCATGTAAGTTCGCCCCAGAAATGGATCAAGGTTAGTAATTGATTAGTCCTTGTGAGCTCAGTCTGGAATGATGTATTGGACACGTTTATTTTTGTTTATGGCCCTAGTGAGTAATCTGTCTGGACCTCTCAATTTCTGTGGGGTAAATGTAACGAAGAGCTGTTTGGCATTATTTAGAAGAAAAAAACATCTAACAGAAAAAACAGTCAAAACATTTTGTATTCATACTGTGTAAAATTTGGTTGTGTGACTGGGGTGGTCTGCAAAAAGTTGGCTGCGTTCATCTTTCATTTTACCAGAACAATCACTCATCCATCCTCTGACTAATTCCATCAGTCACTCACCCACACATGCGGTGTGCTAGTCAGGTGGGTGTTGGTAAAACATGATTGTACTCGGACATTCAAATGAACTTAAATGTCTGTCAAAATCATATTGTTTTTAGTCCAAAATAGGTTGAAGCTGCATCTACAATGGTCTGTGCTTTGCATAGTCATAGTCATGTGACTGTAGGAGTGTTCTAGCAACCTGTTTAATCAACGCATTGCTTAGCAACACAACATATTTGACCGTTTAATTTGTGACGGCAACGGTTGTTAATTTAACCACTCAGACTATGCATCAACAACCGAAGTTTCTCTGTCCCTGGCGGTTTCTTTCGGTGGTGTTTTTTACTGAGTGCAGACCGGTCTCGAGACAATGTTATTCTGACCGACTGACATTGGTGCTTGATTTTATTCAGCGAAGGAGAAAGAAAGCATCGTTTATCCCCATTAACCTGTTTCTCGTGAAATGTAATAATGTCTGTCAGTGGTTGAGCCTGGCGCAGGTCACGCTGTTTATCAGTTTGCCATTGTCGTGTTTTTTGCGACGGGCGTCTGACTGCCATTTGGATTTAATACCTTGCCGCATTCACAAGACAGACGTTGTTTGCGAAACGCAAGCTCGTGCCTGCTGCCGGCTCACATCACGTGGTTTGTGTGCGCACACTCGTGGACCCACGCTGTCTGCAGTAATTGTGGTCCTGCTTTTTACTGGGTGATGTAATGCGCTTAACCGTTTTTTGAAATGCCAGCATTTTTATTGCCTTTGCCACCCGCTAGGCATGGACAAGTAAACCTGTACTAAATGTAGTTTTGTTTTCCCATCAGTGATGTATTGAAGTAATCTTGCTGTGGAACAAATGCATTATCATTTTTCAGTTTGTATCTAAAATATTGAAAATATGTGAAAGAAAATAAACATTGGAAAGACAAGAAACAATGAAAATTACCCAGGTAATCCGGAAAAAAAACGGCCTTGTTTTATGGCGATACTGGAGTTTGTGGTGTTTTTTACTGATGTCTGTAGTGGGTAGTTTATCCAGTAATGTTTTATTTTATTATGGGATTGTATGTCGGTGAGATATTTGATTACATGATTTGTTTTGTGGACACATTAAATTTGTTTAATACATTAACTTGTAACAAAATGATCTTAATTAACGAGGGCATAAACTGAGCAGAGGCATGTTTGGTTTGAGTGGTGGTAGATACTATCATGAGGAGGCCATGATGCAATCATGCCTTGTTACATAATCTGTTTACCTGATCCTGGCTAGCACCAGCCAGAGTCCTAGTTAATTCAGGAGGGAGACCCTGGAAAGTGGTAGTGGTGGGCTTGATAAAAAAATTGTTTTCAGCGTCAGGGGCATAAATCTGTTGAAGACTTTGTATAGGTAAAAGGTAAAGTTACTGTTTTTAGGTATGCTTATCTCATGCACTAGGGCAAATTCAAGTGCTTTGTACTTATCCACAAGTAGCAAGATTTAGCTACCCTTGGACATTGTAATAGGCGTGAGTAAATTAGTTACGTCTACCTCTTATGATCGATTATTATCATTGAGTAATTGAATGATTGTTTAATGTATTTGTTGTTGTGACGATGGGATCAGACTGTAGTTTCAGAAAATCAAGTGCTAAAAATAAGAAATAAAATTATGTTAAAATGTTTGAAATTGTACAGTTGTAAGAAAGATAATACATGAAACTTCTTATGGCGTATGTCTTATTAAATTAAATAAGTTTGTAAAGTAAAACAAATCATTTGCGCAATAATAACTTCAATAATTTATGTAAATGAATGGAAGCGGTTGCATTATAATTTTTATTCTACAAAAGTCTTTCAAAAGTAATTTTTTCTATACCATTATTTTTAGACACTTGCTATTTATATATAGTGAAATGTTTACAGTACATAATGACTACATTTTTTACATTAACATGTTTTTCTTAATTTTGTACTGTTAACGTTATGGGTTTAGACAGCTGATGATTAATTTTAATAATTTTTTACATACGTGAATACATACAGTCATTACAATACCAAGTACCCATGTGAGTAATAACACCCAATGGTAATTAGTTAATGACTGTCACAGTCAATTGACATCAACACATTTGGTGGAAAGAAAACAGTATAATCACAACACCAACACATTGACAGGTGCTGGCCTGTCAGTTCAGTGACCAGTGAACTGGCTGACCCCCACAGGAATAGTATACTGACCAGTCATTCGCACTGACCACAGCTTGCAGAGTGAGTTATTGTTGGTAGCAGTCTGGCTGTTTATTTGGTGGCCAACCCTGACATTCACTCCCCACGCCCTGTGGGGAGTGAATGTCAGGGTTGGTCTAGTACTGGTCTGGGATTTGGCCTTCCAGGGCAGTGAGTCAGAGTTATCCCTGGGTCTATCCTGAGGGAGTCCACTCTTGGAGGAAAGGTCTGCATTCCTTCGGAACACATGGCAGTGGGTGTTTTCGGACCAGGTCTTGTTATTCTCACGATCAAAGGGCGTAGGTGCATACCTTGTGCGTCTAGTGTCTCGTGGCCTGTGGTGCGGCCATTTTTAGCCGTGGAGACAGATGGATGTCTTGGAGACAGATGGATGTCAGTTGACATGCTGTTACCTGCGTCTTGACTGCACAGGTAGTCTGGTACATGTGTTGGTTGGACATCATGCATCTTGCATGTTTAGAATTTTGTTGTCCCTAAGGCAGAAGGCCTTTATGAAGGATAACAGTTTTGCCAGTCAAAAATTCCCTGGATGAGTGTTTTTTTGCTCCTCAAATGTCCAACTGTTCACTCATATTTATACCCATCCAAAACAAAGTTTGTCCAACCACAAGACAGGTGGAAATGGCTATTCTTTCCTGCCCTCTATCTACACAACGTTGGTCATCTCTCACCCACAACTTCTGTCACCTCCATGTCTCTCACCCACAATCTCTATCACCTCCATGTCTCTCACCCACAACTTCTGTCACCTCCATGTCTCTCACCCACAACTTCTGTCACCTCCATGTCTCTCACCCACAACCTCTGTCACCTCCATGTCTCTCACCCACAACTCCTGTCACCTCCATGTCTCTCACCCACAACCTCTGTCAACTCCATGTCTCTCACCCACAACTTCTGTCACCTCCATGTCTCTCACCCACAACTTCTATCACCTCCATGTCTCTCACCCACAACTTCTGTCACCTCCATGTCTCTCACCCACAACTTCTATCACCTCCATGTCTCTCACCCACAACTTCTGTCACCTCCATGTCTCTCACCCACAACCTCTGTCAACTCCATGTCTCTCACCCACAACTCCTGTCACCTCCATGTCTCTCACCCACGACTCCTGTCACCTCCATGTCTTTCACTCACAACCACTGTCACCTCCATGTCTCTCACCCACAACTCATGTCACCTCCATGTCTCTCAGCCACAACCTCTGTCACCTCCACGTCTCTCACCCACAACCTCTGTCACCTCCATCTCTCTCACCCACAACCTCTGTCACCTCCATCTCTCACCCACAACCTCTGTCACCTCCATCTCTCTCACCCACAACCTCTGTCACCTCCATCTCTCTCACCCACAACCTCTGTCACCTTCGTCTCTCTCACCCACAACCTCTGTCACCTCCATCTCTCTCACCCACAACCTCTGTCACCTCCATCTCTCTCACCCACAACCTCTGTCACCTCCATCTCTCTCACCCACAACCTCTGTCACCTCCATATCTTTCACCCATATAACCTCTGTCACCTCCATGTCTTTCCAAACCTTGTCCCTTTTTATCCTGGTGCAGTTTTCATACCTGATACCCTCCGCGCCAATATTTATCATATTATCTCCCCCTCTACATACAACCTGAGCCACTGAAGCCTGAACTATCTTAGCTATTTTTTTAGTTATCTGTTTTTCAGCACAGATCCATCTCGTTTATATGTCCATTCGGTCCATCCTTAAACCCGGATCTGTAGTACACAAGCTTGAATTACCAAGCGTTTTTGCAGTGTCATGATGCCAAGCCTACATCCCCAGCTTGTTTGTGAACACCTGGACTTTTATTAGATAATTGCCCCATATACCTGACAGCAGTGTGGGTTTGTGGGGCGACACTTGTTTACCAACCAACCCACCCAGAATCATGTCCATCGATAACAAACCGACTGGAACACGATCTGGGTTACTGTGAAAACATCTGCTTGAGGACCACAATGGAAAATTACTGGACTGCTCTGGAAATAGATGTTGTGCTAGCGCTTTTCGTAGTATCGTGGTAATTCAGTGAATAGTGCATTCATAGGCGATGTTTGTCATGCAAAGGTAATGGTTTATTATATAATAAACAAATTATAGGAAAAACTAACCTACATTTCCATGCAACTCTTAAAATAAAATGAAAAATATACAATAATTATAATTAACCTAATGATTGCTTATGGCAACCATTAATAATGATGAAACGTCATGCTTAACTGCAACACAAGGATGTAAGCTATAGAAGCACAACAGACTAGAAATGTTAACCACGAACAGAGGTAATTGGAGTTTAACAATATTATGTTTTATATTTTTTTGTGATGTTGATAGAAATCCTCATCCCAGGTGTATTTTCACAATAATTTATTGGAATTCACTACTATTCATTACTTCATTCCTATGAGAAAGCATGCTTTCTCTGGGTAAACTTAAAAAAAAAATTCATGTCATTAATTACATTTACATTTTAACTGAGTAGCTTTCAAGAGGACTTATTTCCCAAGCTGGTCATCTGTAATTTTAATTTGATGATCTGGGTTTAAAATGTCCTTGATGAGCAAAAAAAAAAAAATTTTATTTTTAATCTTTGTAAGAAGTCAGTATTGCCACAAGCAATATTATGACATAATTCTTGAAAATGTGTGTGGTTCAATGCTCAAGATAAAACTTTAGTCCTGCCGTTTTGGTGATGGCACGATAAGGAATCCATGACAGAATGGAACTTTTTTGGCGCCAGCCATATTTTGCTGAGTCAAGCTGATGTTATGAGTCATGCTTATGTAATTTGGTGTGCTTGTTAGGTCAAAGGGAGTGTCCTACAATTTTGCTTGGCTGATTAAGTGACTGATCACTTGATTGCAGTACTGAATTGATTTGTATTATAGTTGGTTAACAAAGTATCTCTGTATGGACAAAATTACAGCTTCGTTTTTATATTATACGATTATGTGATTAATTAAAATAGTTCATACTGTTACAACATATATTTATCTATTATCTGATCAGTTCTTCATCTTTCAAATTCATGATGTGATGAGGATTCACTTACATGAAGACCTTTTTAATGATTTAATTAAATTTTAAACTCAAAATATAAAACCTGTTGAACCTGTGAGTTAAGTATACCTGGTAGTAGAAATTACTTTACAGAATAATAAGGTATTTTATATCTGATCCATTGACATTTTATCTGACCTGGTATATGAGTACATGTACAGTATATAATATTACAAAATGTTGTACATTTATTTCAACAATAATCCAGTTTACAACCAACCTCACACATAATATTAACGGAAAAGGTTAAATTGGTGCGAAGTAATCATACAATACGATGTCGCTTAATTCAGCATACAATAACTGATATCAGGTAGATATCTTCTAGAGACGAGCACTATCGAACGATCAGCTATGATACAGCTACTCCACGTGTTTCTTTGTGTAGATATGGGTCATTCACTGACACTGCACATGCAATAAGACGATCGCTCATATATAAATATGTTATTGGGCCAGTGCGGTGCGGGTGCATGTAAAATAATGATATATCTGTGACCGTAAGTAACCTGACGTGTGACTGAAGCACGAAGCTGTTTTCTTCTCCCTCGCCTGCTAATGTCATCACGGCCTATCTGTACTCATCATGGTGTTTTTTCAAGGTGCCTGAGCATGCATGACTAGACAGATATCTGGGTTAACTGCACCTGTCCTAGTTAGGACTGAAGCAGTGTCAAGGCTGGGGGGGGCAGGTGTCAGTGTCAGTGTCAAGTGGGAGAGAAAGAAACTGGGTGGGGCAAAGGTCGAGTTCAGTTGTCAGCTTCATTGATTCATAAGCATATGTCTGAACATTGGCTCCATGTCTTGCCATGGCTGTCAGTTTTACTCTTTGTTATTTTAAGCTGTGCGCAAAAATTGTTGACTGGTTAGTTTGCATGCACGATAAGTTTGTGTACATGTGTACATGTGTACATGTGTACATGTGTACATGTGTGCATGTACACATGTACACATGTATACATGTACACATGTACACATGTGTACATGTGTGCATGTGTGCATGTGTACATGTGTGCATGTTCACATCTGTACAGACTTGTTTTTCCACCCTAGTTAATTCCTCAACATGTGAATTAATACACACGAGATGTGTACACATTTTTAGATTGATCAAAACGTTTTGATAAAAATAGGTAAGTTTTAATACAGCGCAGGATTCACTTCTTAGGAATAGGATTGCTTGAAGTGCTTTACACTTTACTCCCTGTTCAATGAAACATCATCTCAACTTCTCTGGGAAGCATCCAGCCACCCTACAATTGTTATATGAAGACTATTCATCATATGCAAATATCCACCACTGTCTATAGCCAGGTACTCGTTCATACAGCTGAGCGAACACAACATGAAAGAAATCAAATCTGGATGCTTGAACCAGTATCCAGAACTTGTCAATGTATGTTCCAGTCCATCAAGTTTGTATATTTTAGCTAAGTTTTCCAATGGTTTATTGTTTTAGACATGACATAATTTGTTTGTATTTCTATGCATGGTAATGTCTGCCAGCCAACGTCATGCATAAAATATTATTTTTATCTAGACAGTCACTGTACAAACAAGGCCAACAAAATCTCCTGTGACTGACTTTGTGAATCAGCATCGCCCACAGCCCTGGACTTTGTCATGTTTTATGGCCTGGACGCTGCATTAAATATTGGCGTGGCTGGATATGGGAACATTACACCCACCTTGGACATGTACACACCAATCATGACCCCAGTGCTAGCATAGGAGGTCAAATAAGATGATTTACTTGGGAACAGTTAACTGATGAAAGTTGGATAATGGATACAAACATATTTGTGTATTTAAATTAATTTGTATAATAAATATAAATTATATAATGTTATATGCAAGTAATAATTAAATATTAGTCATACATGTTTGTGTGCACAGACAGATCAGTTTATTGAGGCTATCAAAGCTTTTCTAAATACATTATGTGTACTGACCTTCTTAGCTAGCCTTCATAGATCACGATTGCAGGGGGTGGGGTGGGGTGGAGGCCATTGTGATCTCGTTTCCAACCATACACACCAATATTTTATGCAGTCATCCAGGTCATAAGTGATGCCAAGTTCAGAGCTGAGCGCTACGAGATCACATCAATTTTTTTGCCTGGTTTGCAGCGTAACAGATGAATCTAATCTTGTACCTGGCGTTGCATGATAACGATTGGACTACAGACGTTTCCCTGTCGATGACTTCTGTCCGTAAGACGGGGCGAAAACCCGACAAACATGCGCCCCGATTTTTCAGTGTCACTGCTTTTTTAGTAATCAGTGTTTTTTCGTGAACCGTGCATGTAAAACACGTGGCAATCTTTGCGTAGCCTTGTCTGATTTATGTTGTATTTCTGCACTTCAACCTGGATTGAATAAGTTGTTTTTGACCCAGTTGTGCTAAAAGCCTGTTCCCTGGGTGCTGTATTACACTTGGGCAGGCGACCTCAGCATTTGGACTGTATGATAATGATCTGCTGGCAAGTGTAGCGTAGGATAAAAGACACACACACATCTGCTCTTTAGCTGAGAGGTAATTCTAAGATGACAAACTACAACACTGATTAAACCTGTTGTTTTGGGTGCAGTGACTTAAAAAAAACCACTACAACGGTTTTCAACAAGTGTCCGCCTTGTAATAAGTGTGTTACAAAGGCGATTTTGCAAGGTATTAATTTATCCGGCGCCTGGACCATTGGGGGGACACTCTCAATAGACTTGTTTACGCCGGATGTGCACATCTTGTGCGTTATTTACGGCCAGCTGGGATCCGAGTGCATTTAGGGTGTGTTCTTTAGTTTGCCCTTGTGGCACAGTCTATAACAGGGGCAGACAAGGGGGGTCGCCGTGGAAAAACAGTTTTCTCAAGGTCGTTTTTTTTTAATTGTCATTGTAGTAATATTTGCACGTGTTTTAATTTATTGAGATTATTTCAGGAAATATAATATAATTGAATTTTAGTTATTTAATTATTTTAAAATTATATTCCTTATATTGTTTAATTGTACAGATCTATGTGCACATGAATGTATAATATTTTTCTTTATGAGGAAACATTGTTAAAACAAATCCAGTTGCAATTATTTCAGCGAACTCCTTTTCAACATAACCATGATCTAAACTGATCATCAGGTTAAAGGGTTGGACATATTTATAGATGGATGAGGAGTTAAAACAGTAGACATCTGAATTTTAAGACTGACAATGGGGTTAAACATTGGTACTAGAAGATGCTAATATGTCCAGGTCCTGTGGCAGCATCTGTCTGACCCAGTCCAGGCCCAAGAGAGATCCAATCCAATTGAACTAGGGCCGGGCCGGTGTGATGCCATTTCAGGTCAAGTCTACTCGGTGTTTACTGATAGAGGTTTGCCGCGCTCCACTGTGTCTTCAAGCTAGGCGCAGTTTCTCGTCCAGGAATAAGGCATGGCTAATGGACTGGTCAACAGCATTGTCGATACAGGACACAGAAGGCAGTAGACGGCCAGGTGTAGACTCAGTGGGTCACACACATCACTCACATGTGGTGGCCCTATTAGGCCATACCAGGTGAATGACTGTTATGGATGTCCTGCCTTTGTTAGATTCCTCTCACTAGGCCACCTAGTTTATAGTCCATGCAGTTTACTCCACCCCTGGGAGGAGTTTGCTCCACCCCTGGGACAACCTCACCTCTGGGGGTGACCCAAATTTCTGACAATTCAGACTTAATTAATTATATTTTATTTTCCAAGGAATTCTGCCCTCACTTTTCAGGGCACTAGTCACTTGATTTTATTCCCGTTGCCGTTATTATTTATATACACAGCTGTGGGTGGTGACAGCTTGTATATGTTATTTCAGGTTTGACACTATAATGTATAATACTATGATATTATAGTGTACATAAAGTGAAATAAATTTAATATTGTATACACTTATATAAAGACTTTGCTATGATTTAGGTTGCTAGTGTAATTAACTGTGTGTGAACATTGTGGATCTACATGATGTCTCAAAGAAATAGGTTTAAAATGTCTTGTTATTTATTAATTTGCAGAATAAAATGACACAACTTCCCACCTTTTCTGTGAACTTTGTATACTTAAATTAAATCATGACTGACTTTGTAGATTTTGTGATTTGCATACAAACACACTGCATTCACACATTGCAGATTTGTTTAATGTTGAAGAAAAACAGAAATGATTTTATAAACTAAGGCGTACCACCACATGTCAAGGAGTGAATGTGATGTTTCCACTGATAAATGGTATGTAAACGTTTACCCCAATTTAGCGAAATGTCAACCAACCGCAGAAAATGATTACCTAAAAAATGCGGGAAGAATTCATGAATATCGAACAATGCTTTTTAGCAGTTCTGTGTAGGTCATACTTCAGCACGTACCGGCTTCACAAAGATCACGCTTAATAATAATATGGCTTACGGCATGTTGACCATAAATTGATACAACTGTCTGATTACATTGAGAATGCTGTTGAATGACGGCTTCCTAGTTGTAGTGCAAAATCATAGGTAGGATGTGCTCTAGATGCTGGTAAGAATAGAAGGCCACGGCTTTTGTCCTAGGCATGCGGTGAACACGTGCTAAATAATTAAGAAAAACAACCTGAAGCGTGATATAAAAGGGCGCCATATATGGCTAAAGTGCCGATAGTCTCCGATTGTCAAACTTGTTTACTGAGCAGGGTTGAGGTTGAGTGTGACCTTGCACTGACGGTGAGGGTCGAATCGAAAGCGATCACTACATTACTGTCCGTGATATCAGCTGGGTGACGTTAATCCGTGTCTTGTGGCTAGTTTAATTATTTAAATGTGACTGTTTCTTATGCATATCGGTTGTCGTGAAGTTGTAACGTAATTTTTTTCAGAGTAGTAATGTGGGCAATGGAAGGCTTCAAAAACAGTTTGATTTTATTTACACAGTGTGTACAGATCACTTCGTATAGCCTTTCCAAAAAGGTGCACTTATGAAAACTACTTCAGTCTTGATATTACATATGTTCTTGCATAGACAGATGATAAAGCCAGGTTACATTTTATTTTGTAGATTTCACTTGGGTGAAAGTACTATAAGTTTTATGGTAGAAATGTGTAATATAAGTTAAAATTGTCATTGCTTCCAGGTAAATAAAATTGTGATTTTTATTTCCGTTTTTATTAATTATGCACAACAAATAACATTGCAGAAACTATGAAATGTTGTAAACCTATAAATCTGCCATGTTTGCAAATCGGTAACATGCATATAGATCTCTATGAATTGATCCGTTCAGATAAGTTACTACTTACTACTAACCTATTTAAATCTGTGTTAGTAATCATTGTCACTTATGACCATGAATCTATGTCATTGTTCTTATCTACATCCGGAGCAGTCAACCAGTGGTACCAGGCTGAGATTGTATTCATTTAGTGGTCAGTGCATGCTAAATTCACTGGACCATGCAAAGGCCTGTTACAACATAACTAGGTCACTAAAGTAGGCCAGCATATGTAGAGCAGGTCAATGAAATTTGGATCAGGTAAGATTTAATCTAATGGACAAGTGTCCTCGGAAAAACTAGATATCTAGAGTTTAGGTTTTCTTAGTTTTAGGTTAAAATAATTGATATTTATTTGTTTAAAATTAGGCGCAGTTTAGTGATCTGTGTGTTATATTTGCTTGTCCATTGACGAGCTAATTATAACATCACTAGGCGTTCCTAGGTCAGGATAAGTAGGTCAAGGATATTTGGATCTGAAAAATTAATCTTCTCATACAAGACACTGTTATTGTGTTCAGGTTTGCTGGTTTGGAGTAAAAATAATTTGTGTTTGCTAATACTTGTTGAAGATTGTTGTACAGCAAAATATACACACAACTGTTGTAATTGTCGACTATTACAATGGTCAAACCATTGTCTTTGTTTGTCCACTGAAGGGCCGGTTATAACATAATTAGGTCACAAATGTATGTCATCATATGTAGACTAAGTCAAGGAAATTTGGGTCAGTTAAAATTTAACAGGAGCACGTATCACATGAATACAATCTACTGAGCTTTGATGACTGCTCAGGTTTGCCCGGTTTGGGCTAAAACAATTGGTGTTTGCTAATAAATGAGATTGCTACTTTAAAAAAATATTTAGTGTGCTAATTATTAATTTTATAATGATGAGAAGGGGTGATTATAAGATAACCAGGTCACCAGTACGGGCTCGTATTGAGTGGGCGAAGGAAACACGCTCAGATGTTATCTTCAAGTTAGTAGACTGATATTAATTTTATATGAATGCGTATGTCCTTAGAATATTGGCTAGACACGGCTGGTGTGATGAGTTCAATTCTGGCTATGTTGGGCATCAGTAATTGATGTTGTTTGATAAAAAATAATTAATAAAAATGACTTCTCCAAATACTGGGGCAATAGTGATCGCCATTTGGCCATCATTAAATTTTACATTCACTGAAGGGCTGGTTACAACATAGATAGGTCATGTAAGTAGGTCATTATGTCTAAATTGGGTCAAGGAAATTAGTACATATGTTGTAATCGGGTCATTAACCTACCTGTCCTCTGACTAGCTGCTAGACATTGCTGATATCACTGTTTCGAATAGAAAACTGCTGTAGTTTGCTAGTTAATACTGTTTAAGAAATTATGTCCTTTTAATATATATAAAGCAATTTAGTTCATTCATATAATAATAAAAAAATTATAATCTTCATCCAAGTAGCCGTCATGTACAGTTACTAAATAAGTCAAATCGGTCATTTGTGAGTCACCCAGCAACAGGACAGCGACGTTTTCCGAAACAGAGATGCAAGGGAAAACTTCGCCGATTTTTTTATAGGTCAAAAAGCTATTTTAGTGTTTGTGTATTTGAGGCCGATTGCCATCGGTCGGTGTGAGGCCACTTCTTTCGCTGCAGTTTCTCTCGGGCAGTGTCGGTTTTCGATTACGGTTGGAATTTGCAAATGAAACTGTGTGGCTCAGTGGGTGACGGGCCCAGCGCCGCCATATATAGGCATGTGTCAGCCGTCTGTGACCTTGTGCGCCACCCATAAAGGTCGTGAGTTATGTTGCCTCATACTGTTGACTCCATTGGTTCTGTTGTATCGTTCGAGTGAGTGTTCGCTGACATTTTCCCGAATATATTTGTCTGACTTTTTCGGCGTCACCGTCTTGTGTCCCAGCGAACACAATCAGTTCTGTGTCAGCGAATGATCGGAGTGTAAACACCAGTTAAATCTTCCAAATGGTATTTAGTTCAGATGAGGTCAAAGAAAGTGGCATTGTGTTGTTGAAATAAATAAATGAGGAATTAGCACAGGCGCATGCTTGGCCTGAAGCTGAGTGAGTCAGCATGGCTTCAGGACAAGGCCAGCGTTAGGTCAAAGTCACGATTCACTGACTTGTGTTGTATTTCCATTCTCTGAAGGAATTTTTACACACAAAGTAGCCTATCCCTTTGTGCAATAATAATGTTTAGCGAAGCAACATTTTGTGTCCAGAAATGTCAATCAGTTCATGTGCACTCAAAATACAATATTGATGAATACTGTAATTTGTAAAGTATTTATGTTTTATAAAAGAGGTACTGGTATATGTTAATGGTGGTAATAGAATGTTATGTAACTAATAATGCTGTGTATGCAAAAGTAGTATGTGTGCACAATAGTCTAACTGAGTTACTACTTATAATAGAAATATAAAAAGTGTGTTAAAATAAAGAATAAAACAATCCACATATAATATTTTCCTCAAATAAAAAAACTCTTCCAATAATTTTTTTGGCACTTTATCAAAGTTATAATTACCTTATTTTATTACATAGATGCATACAGAATATGGGCCAATAATTACCTTATTTTATTACATGAATTTATAAAGAATGTGTAAAAGGATGTGGGCCGAAATGCAGATTTTTAAACACATCTTTTAACTGCGTATTCCTCCAGACATATGCACAGTCGTTATAAATAATGGCCATCCATTGAAGTGACCGTGTGTGACAGTCGTGTCCAGCTGGAGTGTCTTTGTGGTAGTGGAGAAAGGTGACTGGGTGTTCCAGTCAGTAGACTGACAGCTGGCCCCCTGGCCTGGCCTGGCCCGGCCCAGCCCGGCCTGGCTGTGCACCGACTGACTGAACTGGAATCTCACACGTGCATGGTGCATGCCGCCAGCCAATAGTACGTCTTGTTTATCTGGGGCACCGCTCTCAGCGAGCTGTGGCGTGTCATAACATTGCACCACCAGTGACATTTTTTCCCGCATATATTAAGACCTCTGGGTCATCGGTAATGCTTAACGATTTTGTCTGTAGCGAAATGTTTTTATTTTACAGTAATAATGGTTTTAAGTTAAAATAATCGGGTTTGGTTGTAAGTGTAAAATAGTAAATAATTGTGTGAGTGTGAAGTTATTCATGAAATGTATGAGTCGGTTGCCATGCATTTAGGTTAAATTTATATACATTTGTAATTTTATGTTCTGCTCAAGGGTACATGGATGCTTTTTGAAATTACCCAGCCATATTTGTTTAACTACTTGTGCCCTTGCAAAGTAAAAATAGGAGGGTCAGTTATTTTGAAGGCAAACTATTTAACATCGATAAAAAGGGAGTGGACTTTGGGTGGTAAGTCGCATCTATCCGACAGATAAGAACAGGTTCGACCGTTGCCTTTGTGCAAGGTAATATATAGTATATATTCGTTTCACACCGAGTTAATCCATCGAGTGTACCAGGCAAAGTCTGCACTTAGAAACCTTTTCCCCGTTTGACCTTTCCAGACGCTAATGGTCAGTTAGTCTTAGGCAGAGCAAAACAGTTTTTGCAGTTTCTACTGGTTGGTTTACATTACCACGGCTAGAATTTGCGTTACCATAATGACTTATATACTGTAAGATATGAAGTCATTGGCACCAAATTATTAAGTGATATAAACGAAATAATGTATAATTAAATTATTGAAGAAGTGAAGGAAATTGTATCTACATTTGGAGATTTTATAACCTGGATTGAAGCTCAAAACATGCATGTTTTTAGATTAAAATTGGGTGGTGTTTTTGTATGCAATTTTTAGATATTTTTCCCGTTTGCAAAGATTGTCAGACTGCTTTCAGCATAAGAGAGGTGCCAACGAGTGCAGCTGACAGTAAAGTAGAAATAGAAGGACGTGGTTTCTGAGAAAGGGACCACAGTATGGAGCCAGTCTGAGAGACAGGTAAACTGTTCTGTCCCAGGCATTATTTAATGATGTGGTAAACACGATCTCTCATACACAGCGCAGGTGGCATTCTCTTTGACGCCCGACAGCCTAGTCACGATCGCTGATACAGACTGGAGGATATCGGTTCACGCGTGCCCTTAGGAATTCTAAACACGTTCTTTATTAGCATTTGAGTAGTTAAACTCCCTCAAAATATTACACTTGCTTGTGACGATTTTGTTGTTTGCGAGTCGAGTTTGACTCATGGTTTGTTTTATAAATAGCAAAAATTGTTCTCGATGGGTTTATAATTGGGGAAATATAAAATATTATGTTTATTTTTATGATTGATAGTGATAGATTTAACAGTGAAGATAATACTTAAAGTATTTATTAAACATAATTGGTATATTTGTATAATTTGTGAGTTGTTAATAAACTGTAGGCTAAAAGATAACAGAATAATGGTTAACATAAAAGGTAGAATAACATAGAGTTACATTTATGTACCAGCGTCATTCCGTCTGTCATTGTCAACAATAATAGGAGTCTGATAACAAAGAAAACACGGGCTGGTGCCTGTCATCTGAGACTGTATGGACAGTAACAGGAGCTCTCAGTGCCTTCTGTGTGCATTTTTATAAAGTTCTATTTTCATTTTCCTGGAAAGGCTAAAAACACCACGCTGTCTGCAGACTGGATATACTTACAGAGTAAACACTGCCACATTCCCAGAGCACCAGGTTGCACATTCATTTATCATCCGTCGATGGCCCATTGAAAATCACGATATACCACGTGACATGGTCAAGAAATAAAGCTTTTACTATTACTACTACTATTACTATTACGTCTGAATATAACAACTTAATGTGTCATTAAATTCTTGAAATTGTTTGTAACGCCATTCGTGTGTGCGTTTACCACTATTAAACATGATTGAGTGATAAAATTGTAATGGTAATACATGGCTATGGTTTTGTTGAAGCCACAAGTCAACATTTGAGACGTCTCAGGCCATTCTGGTTGACCGATGCATTGTGGGTAATGCAGAGGTCTTTCCTAAGGCGGTATTCTGTGTTTTACGTCTATTTTTGTTCACATTGGGCGGATCAGATTAACTAGAAAAAGACTGAAACGTACTGTTTAGCACGAGAGGAATAACTGCGACAGAAATGACAGTAAGCAAACGAATGACAAAAACAAATGTGTACGTGTGATTTTTCCAGGCACATTTTTGCAAACCTTGCATAAGTATGAGTTGACCTTCACCCTTCACCCTGACCCCTGCACGAGTCCGCTGCTGGCTTCGGTGTGGTTTGTTTGTTCAGTGACACAGATAGTCGGGTAGGGTCAGCACTGGTCATAACATCAGATAGAGTCAATGTCAAGTGTCACTTAGACCACGACAATTGCTTCAGACAAAGAGTTTGTAGTCACGACACAAGGCTCATGGTCACAACACAAGTCTCATGGTCACAATACAAGTCTCATGGTCACAACACAAGTCTCATGGTCACAATACAAGTCAAAAGTCTAGTTCATTTGGAAGATTCTTGTTATTTGGGCCATGGTTTTCCTGTACCTATTACCTAAACCCCAGGCTGTTCCAGCGTTGGGCTACCACCCCAAGCACACTCCCATTAACCACGCCCCTAATGAAAACAGTGTCAGGTTTACCCGGGGTGTATTCACGTCATGTTTGGTCATAGTTGTTGGATTGCTATGATTGAAGTGGCCAGTCATGTTGTCTGCGTCTGTGGAAACTATTGTTGGTCGAGCCGAGCCGCAGGGAGTAAATCTATATCCTTCCTTGTCCACAGTCCACACCCATTTTTCCGCCTGTTATAATTATAGGGCATTCTTCTCCGACCATAGTGTCTCATTTTATTTTTAGACATTCTTCCTAGGCCATGGTTATGTTATCTCATTCATAAGCCTTGTTTTCTGATGAGTGGTAAATGCTTTCTTAATTGCAAACATTCTTATCAAATTATCAATTAATACTTTCTGTGCATTTGATCTCATCACTGGGTAATGTTGTCTTACAGAAATTTGTCCTAATCATTGGTTACTGCTTTTCGTTTTTAGGCAGTCATCTCTAATAACAGGTTATTTATGGAATATATTTTTTTTTACAAAATAACAGGTTATTTCCTCATTTGTGTTCCATGTTTAAGCCAGTCTTCCCAATCACAGGTTAATTGTTTGTAATCTTTCATGGGGACAGATTTCTGTTTATCGAAGCACAATTCCATTTCCCTCTTCTTTTAGCAAAACTATGACATAACAGAGACAGATTAGGACATGTGAACAGATTTAAACGGGATTATGCTTAAAACAGAAGTTGAGATGGCGTTTGATTGAACCGATTTGCCGGGGAAGTAAAGTGTAAAGCGCCTTGAACAGTCCTGAGAACTGGAAACTGTGCTATATAAAGAACTTATATTTTTACTTTTTAATGAGCTAGAAAATATGATAGCAAAAAATTATATAATGCTCAAAATATACATATTATAATTCAATTAATATTCATGCTTTATTAATTATCACTCAATATTTTAGTTTTTTAGCTAAATGTTGTTATGCAAGGTAAGGTATGCTTTCATAACAGTTGTGAAAAAGTCACGCTACCAGTATAACAATACAAGTTGACATAAGGCACTCCATTTAAATGTGTTTTAAATGTCTCGCCCTCCCTAAGTGATGCTATTGTGCTGGTTCTTTTCAAACCTTGCAGCCAGATCTCTAGAGGGAATTGAATAAAAAAGTGCAAAAAAATTATAATAAATAATAGATTTGTTTTTATTCAGGTGCCAGTTTGAAGCGCGATAACAATGGCCGAAGTAGTGTTTGTCATGCTGTTAGCGTCATTCATTGTGAACTTGTGACATTAGGGATATGTTTGCAGAATGGCTTCACCAAAGGTGACCCAGTTGTCTCATGACCTACTTAGATAGGAGGCTGATCATTGAAAAGTGCTAATTATTCGCTATTTTCTGCGACAGAGCCGGGTGATATTCCGCTGCGGCGAGCACAAACGTATCTCGATAACCGCGCGAATAGTTCCCCTTTGTTGCCGGCCACTTTTAGGCTGCGCTTTCAGACAAACGCAGGTCATGTGACGTGTGTTCGGGTCACCCCATTGATGTGAAGATGCGAGTGGAGTCGTGTGACCGCACACCGAGATAACTCCTTCTCTGTTATGCATCGCTGTATTCCGTTTGCCATTGGCTACAGACACCCTCCATACACACACCAGGGTGTGTTTAGCTGACCCCACTAAGGCACTACAGCTGATAGGGTCAGGGAGTCTAACTCAGAAACCTGAGTGTATAAGTATGCATGTGCCCTGAGAAAATAGCACAAGTTTGATGTTTGTGCACCAAGTGCTGGTGTTATGACCATCCAGCTGCTCGCAGTTAAGTGGGCCGCGGTGCAAGTGTTATGAATGACATTCGGTGTCGCGAAAGCTTGCATCGTTCACGTTGTTGTTCTGACGGCGGTGGGCTAAAACTGGCTGACTGTGGGCCTTGGAAAGGCAGCTCAATGTCAGACGTATTGTCTCCCGCTGAAGGTAGGGTTATTTATGGCTGCAGCCTTGGGTGGTATTCCAAACAGGGATAGGCTAATGCCGAGACACCTATCGGTGGTGACGTGTTGTTTTTTACAGTGCACAAGTCTAGGAAGGAAGGTGTATTCCCATGGTGGAGTCATGGTTTATGTGTAGTGGTTGTTTGTGTGGGGCTAGATACTACCTTGTCATTCATTCACAGGGTCGATATCGTTGTTCATTCATTGAAAAGATGATATGCAGTATACGGTGCTGCCACCTAGTGAATGAATCAATCACACATCCCACAGCGCTGCACCTAATCACTGTCTCGCTGTGTGTTGCCATTCAGTGTGTTAATTCAACATACAGCAGCTTCCGAAGCATGGGGGTCTATGTTCAGCAATGCGACAACAACATAACACTGTAATTATTCTCTGTCTCTTGGAAGGGGGGTCCTAAGTGTGGGGCTAATCCCGTTTCCTGTGTGTCACCGTTAATGCAGACCTCCCCAGTGTTACAACATGGCGGAATATGGAAAATCTGATATTTGTCACTCAATAAAAAACAATAATCTCGGCTTTATTCACGTCTTAAGATTATTTTGTTGCTTGATTTTCAAATCTTCAGGTTGATTAAGTGAAATGATATATAACATACAATGTAATTTGTTATTAAGGCAAACCACATTACAAAAACCTGAACATTATTTCACATGACAGACAAATATCGTCACATCGCAACTGAATCTGGAACCGAACACGTGCGTTAGTTTTCTGACGCCGCGCCTTCAATGCCTTGGTGTCACATTTCTGTGGCTGTCAGAAGTTTTGTTTGAGTGCACGGCTGATTAGTTAATTGACAGCCTCATTACTGATGGGGCTCCTGTTAACACCTCCTTTTGTCGAGCTGTCTCACAGAGTATCATTTATTAATAAAACCCTGCACTTGACGAACGTAATTATGTCATGTCGCTGCCAGTTTTAGACCAGCGCTGTCGGTGCGAATTTGATGCATATGATGACGGTTTGATGCGGACTTGTGACATGATGAGTTAATGACCAGATTTCTTGGTTATCACTGTCAATGGACTCGCGGTCTCGTGGCAATTATTCGACCCACCGGAGCAATTACGTGGCGAGATCACTGCCACAGTGTCACTGGCTCACAAGACACTAGGCGGGATCTCGTTAAAACTACATCAAGTTACTGATATCTCCGCTGACAGTATTGCCATTGAAAAAATGAAGTTGAATAGGCACATCTGATTTGTGAAGCGATTATGTCTGAATGTTCTCTTACGTGGAAAATGGCAACTATATATCATATCACATTTTGTGGCCAAAATGTTTTTTATTGAATCAATTTTTGTTAATGTGTTTTGTTAATTGTAATGTTTTTATATCATCTCTCGTTCCCACCTGTGAATTAGTATATTCATGAATAACTGTATACAATTTGTGAAATGTCTGACATTGTTTATGAAGGTAACACCTTAGCACGACCAAGCGATATCTCATAATTAGCACTTGCAAAGCTACTTGCAAAGCTACTGTTTCCAATATCCAAGCAAGACAGACAAATATCCCAACAGTGTATTTCATTGATGTGATCAATTCCAGTTTCAATTAACACAAAAATAACAATGGTCATGACATTTAACAATGCTTTGGGAATATTACAAAACATATTTACACAATGTAGCATAATTTTGCGATACTGGTTTTAACTTCATGTACTTCCTGTATAGGGAGGTTTGTTGGGTACAGTAGAATCTAAGAGGGCGTTTTAATGACTGCCTCCGACTCAGAAACTATTTATAAACCTCATAACTCAAGATATGACAGTCTGATTGGGCAGATAGTTTTGCTCACCAGGATGTATTTAGGATAATGTTACTGAGATGTTTTAATTTTTAATTACATCTCGTAAAATAGTCACAAAAAGCGTGGCACTGAGTGGTCTATCAGTGACTAACGAGGGATGTCACATGCTGATTGGTCGATTGGAATTGATCGACATCTCGATGAACACCTACCGATCACCAGTTTCTCTGCCATATAAATATGCCCGGTAGAGTCCGCAATGTGGTCTTCTCTGAGTTTGCCTGTTGCCAGTACCAGCAGTAAACGCTAGATGCATATTTGAGATGCAGCTTTTCTGAAGAGTTGTTTGTGGATGTTTCCATACTTCAACTAAAGATGATGGGGGTAGGGCTAATAGAGCGATACTTACGGTCGCTGCCAGAATACAGCCCTGAGATGACGAAGGCGAACGTCATAGAGATCTATTCCTACAACGGTTTGCTGCCGACCAAGAAAGTGATAGGTAAATGGACAAGTGAATGCGGGATTGATAACAATAATACTAGGATCGTGAGAAGTAGAGATGACTTGAAACAGACAAAGTTATCAAGGAGGGTAAAGAGCGGCGAATGAAAAAGCCTATGGACACTGGCACTCGCCAATTGTTCTTTCGCATATGTTGTAAATGTTTGTGAGTGCTGACTCTCAGTGTCGACTGTCGGTTGTTGTTGTAGAGTTTGATGGCGCCACCGTGCTATGTCGTGTATGTGGGGACAAAGCGAGTGGGTTCCACTACGGCGTCCACGCCTGCGAGGGGTGTAAGGTAAGAGCAATGGTTGTGTGGTTATGGAATCTATATAACATTCGAGAAAATAGCTAAATAGCTGATTATGTTTATGACAAAAAAATTTGCTTTCGAACATTTGATGATGTCTCACAATTCAAGATTCAAAAGACTTTATTGTCCATTTAAAACATCATATTAAAAATGGAAATTGTTCTTCAGTTGCTCAGCAAAATGACAGTAATAAGATTAGTGAGCCATAATATATATACGATTAATAAGACACATTAAAAATGGTAATAAAACTAATCAGCACTAAAACCGGTAAGGTAAATAAAATATGCGTAAGTTCTTCATGGTTTCTTCTGTTGTTTCTCAGGGTTTCTTCCGCCGAAGCATCCAGCAGAAGATCCAGTACCGCGCATGTCTCAAGAACCAACAGTGCAACATCATGAGAGTGAACAGGAACAGGTGTCAATACTGCAGGTTAGCACTTTATCTCATCACCTCTAAATACTGCAGGTTAGCATTTTATATCGTTACATCTAGAGGTGTCAGTACTGCAGGTTAGCACTTTATATCATCACCTCTAATACTGCAGGTTAGCACTTTATATCGTCACTTCTAGGGGTGTCAATACTGCAGGTTAGCACTTTATCTCATCACCTCTAAATACTGCAGGTTAGCATTTTATATCGTTACTTCTAGAGGTGTCAGTACTGCAGGTTAGCACTTTATATCATCACCTCTAATACTGCAGGTTAGCACTTTATATCGTCACTTCTAGAGGTGTCAGTACTGCAGGTTAGCACTTTATATCATCACCTCTAATACTGCAGGTTAGCACTTTATATCGTCACTTCTAGAGGTGTCAGTACTGCAGGTTAGCACTTTATATGGTCACTTCTAGAGGTGTCAATGTGCAGGTTAGCACTTTATATGGTCACTTCTAGAAGTGTCAATATGCAGGTTAGCACTTTATATGGTCTCTTCTAGAGGTGTCAATATGCAGGTTAGCACTTTATATGGTCACTTCTAGAAGTGTCAATATGCAGGTTAGCACTTTATATGGTCACTTCTAGAGGTGTCAATATGCAGGTTAGCACTTTATATGGTCACTTCTAGAAGTGTCAATATGCAGGTTAGCACTTTATATCGTCACTTCTAGAAGTGTCAATATGCAGGTTAGCACTTTATATCGTCATTTCTAGAGGTGTCAGTACTGCAGGTTAGCACTTTATATGGTCACTTCTAGAGGTGTCAGTACTGCAGGTTAGCACTTTATATCGTCACTTCTAGAAGTGTCAATATGCAGGTTAGCACTTTATATCGTCACTTCTAGAGGTGTCAGTACTGCAGGTTAGCACTTTATATGGTCACTTCTAGAAGTGTCAATATGCAGGTTAGTACTTTATATGGTCACTTCTAGAGGTGTCAATATGCAGGTTAGCACTTTATATGGTCACTTCTAGAAGTGTCAATATGCAGGTTAGCACTTTATATGGTCACTTCTAGAGGTGTCAATATGCAGGTTAGCACTTTATATCGTCACTTCTAGAAGTGTCAATATGCAGGTTAGCACTTTATATCGTCACTTCTAGAGGTGTCAGTACTGGAGGTAGCACTTTATATCGTCACTTCTAGAGGTGTCAGTACTGGAGGTAGCACTTTATATCGTCACTTCTACGGGGGTTGGGGGAGGGGAGAGGAGGGGAGCTAATATGATGAGTGACAGAGAGGTAGAATAAGTACACATCATCATCCCTGTGTGTTGTTATGAGTAAGTCATTGTTGTGTTGACAGGCTGAAGAAGTGCATCTCAGTTGGCATGTCACGTGATGGTGAGTCCACTTGTTACCATGGCATTGATTAACTTCTAAATAACTACATAATTGTGATTGTTTGTAAATACGACACTAGTTTACTGTTAAGTTTACATCAATATTTCAAAGACTACCAGGTAGCAAAGATTTGAGATGGAATGCAGTTTCAAACAAATATGTCTGGAAGGTGTTTTCAGATCATCTCTCTCGCAAAGACTTAGTTGCTAAGACAACTAAAAAGACTATAAACTTATCTGACTCATAGCCACCTTTTGCAACATAACTCTAGACTTGTTTGTTAGAAATCACATTTCTACCCTACACCTTTCTAAGTCCGTTTTTTGCCTTTACCCAGTCATTCTAATGCCTAATTAATATTGTATAATGCACCTCTCAGGCCAAATTCCTGACGACATGAGCACAATTGTTGTTATAGTTACATGATGTGTGCTTGATGCTGATGATAGAGACGCTATACAAGTTCGTTGCTATGGTAACACAATGCTCTTGCTGCTGCAGCGGTGCGCTTTGGCCGGGTACCGAAGAAGGAGAAGGCGAAGATCTTTGAGCAGATGCAGAAGGTGAACGCCCAGTCGCAGGGCTGGCAGCTGTGTGCGGCCTTCGGGGACGAGGGGCAACTGGTGAGGTGCATCGTCGACGTTCACAAGAGCACGTGCAAGTTCACGCGCGAGAACTTCCGCGTCTTCTGCCAGGCCGTCTGGCAGAACCCGCGCTTCGTCGATTGTCCCGCACATCTGGTAGGTGGCGCCACCGTGTGGAGGCTTGTTACACTGCTGTGTGGATGTTATGAAAGAAACAAATGTGATGTACCCCTGGTAGTCGTTAGAGAATTTGACTGAAACGTGATTGATGCCCACGTATAATCTTTTTCCATTCTGTACAATGTGTATTGATCATATAAAGTAATGCATTTAAAAATAAAACTATGTTGCCTACTGGGGATGTCCAGATGAGATGAGACCAATCGCTTCAAGAACTCATATGTGCCGTATGGACTGTGTAATTGGCAGTGAATGGACTTCCCTATTTACATACGAACATTACTGGCTTTGAAGTGTAATTCTTTTTAGCTATTTATTCAATTGATCTATTTTATACTATTTTAACGATTTTTTAGTCATGTTGTATACTCCATTTATAATAATATATTTTGCTAAATCATTTTAATTTTTATGCTTTAATTTACCTAAATGTATATATTCATATTAGAGAACATTTACCGTTTTACTATCCGACATTTTTATCGTTTTAATTTTACTAGACATTCTAATTAGTAACACCTTCATATATTGTTATGCTTTCATAAATAGTTTTAATGATACACATTAATGAATTTGTGATCAACCATATGAATATGTTCTTATTGTACTATTCAGCCGCTTTGGCTGCCAGTGAAGGGAATAAACTTGATTAAACTTTATCATTGTTTTAGGCGTGTCCCCTCAACCCGATGCCCCAGGTAGAGGACGGCCTGCAGCACTGGGAGAAGTTCTCCGAGTGCATCACGCCCGCCATCAGCAACGTCGTCAGCTTCGCTAAATCTATCCCAGGGTTCCAGCTGTTTGGACACGAAGACCAGGTGACCTTGCTCAAGGTATGTCACCATTATGTTTACACTCGTTGGGATTCACGACGTTCCTCAGCTTGAGGAACTCCCTGATAAATATCTTCGACATTCCTAGGATTAACGTCAAATTGTGTGTTCGGAAATATAGGACAAACTATAAAATGTTTACGATTATACATTGTGTTTATGTCGAAGATACTTTTATATATTTTGTCTACATATAAAATAACATTTATCCAAGAAAATAAAAAAATTCAAAATTTTTCAAGACAATATAAATGTATACTAGTGAAAATTTGCCGAATGACGGTGAACATTATATTGTCATATCCATACGCAGTTCACTATTTGGATCAAACTTAGCTACTGATGAACCCCACTTTATGATCACCTCTGTACTGCAGCCAACTCACAATTAAGGTCACACCTGGAAAATCCCAAGTGTGTTCCAGAACAGTCTAGAGGGTAAGATATAAGTCCTGCCGATTCAGTCAGCTTGCAACTATTGTGACTCGGTCTCAAACGTGCCATTAATGTTGAGCTTCCACTGTATGTGTTACGTGCGGAGTGAGTGAGTGGAGCTGTGTTGTGTTGCTCCAGGCGGGGACGTTTGAGGTGCTCCTGCTCCACCTGGCCTGTCTCTTCGACTCCTACTCCAACACGATGCTCTTCACCAACGGCATGCTCTACAAGAGACCCGCCTCAGCCGTGAGTCTTGTCTTCTCTCTCCTCACAAGTCTCTCTCTCCTACAGCATCAAGTCTCTTCTGTTGGTTTGGAATTTGTCCATCTGTTCTTTGCTTCTAGTCACATCTCTTTGTCAACTTACTAATGTGTCATGTGTGAAACGTAATGTTTGGTCAACCTCCATTTGCACCAATCCTAGCTGTCTTGTGACATCTTAAATTATCGGCCACCTCTACTTCTTTTCACTCTATGTTTCCTTTTAGTCACGACTGATTTTGTACACAATTTTTGTTTTAATGTTTACTGTTTAAAAAAACTCTATATCTGCCAGTTCACTCTTAAAGCATGTTTCTTCTTTCAACCTGTCCATAATTTCTATGGTCTTTGCGGATCATTTAATTGGTGACAAAGATTAATGTCCACATGGTAGTATGTGCTCTTTAAAACACACCAGGACACATTCTGTCATATTGTATTGCTAAATCATCTCGCTGTATTGTGCTGTTTATCAGGAGTCGACCAATGCTGGGTTCCTACTCAACTCCATGTTTGACTTTGCTGAGCAAATGAACAAACTTCAGTTGACGGATGAAGAGATCGCCCTCTTCTCCGCTGTCGTCATGATCTCAGCAGGTCAGTGTCACACGCTGAAATAGTCTCCTTTGTACATTTGAATATATCGGTAAATATATCATTATTTGTTTACAGCAGATTATATCATGTTTAACAATTCCTCCAACGTTTCACATTGAAATTTATCAAATATGTTAAGGTGTTGATTGAAAATATTTTCTTAAAACTTGTGTTGGTCAAACTTGAGGGAAGAAATAGTAAATCAACGACAGTGTAGATTGTACATGATAAATTATCCATTCTCACTGAAGATAAGGTATGACTGGAATTAATTATGTGCTTGTGTGCTAGAAGTATTCATTTAAAATAAATTAATTTAAAAGTCAGTTTGACTCAATGTTATGTAGAGCATATTTCTGATTAAATCCTGAATTCTACAAGTACACTACAGTTAATTATTACGCAGAAAAACAGAATAGATTTTTAAAACAAAAAGTGAAACTGATTTGTAGTGTCTGTGCCACATATTTGTGAGTCACAAAACGAAATATTGAGTTAGTTGTTGCTATGGAAATGAGCCCACCTGTCTGACCTTGACTGACCTTGTGTGACAGACCGCCCGGGACTCCGTGGGGTCAACCAGGTGGAGATAGTGCAGAGGACTATCGCCCTGGCACTGGAGCACATGGTGCATGCAACACACCCTGATGACCAGGGTAAGTGACCTCTTGACCTCTGTCTTGTTGTCGTTTTGACTGGTAGTATTTCGGAGTAAGCACTCAAAATTTCTATCTACACATTCTTGGTTTTGTTACTGTATTTTACGGGGGTTCGCTCATGGATTTCGTGGGTAACTATTATTATATATACATTAATATAATTTATAAAATTGGTCATTTGATTTTGGTGTGATATGTTCCATGAGTGGCCATTCTGGAGGCTCTACCACACAAACAATAGCCTCGGTTACCCAGACTCCGTGAGGTGGCAGCACTTTTAAGCCCCTCAACTCCACCTGGGACAGTACATGGGCTTAAGTTTCTACATCCGGGCAGCCTTACCCCAGATTAGGGTAGAGACGCTGATTGGCTCTCAGGCCAACTATGAAATTAAATAACGATATACTTTTACAAGATAATGATATCCTATGAAAAGTATTCAACATTGAACTTATATTAACACAAAAGTAAGAACAAATTCAAATTTAGAGTTGTTTATAAAACAAGAATTACAGCAGGATTAACCAGTATCCGTGAGGTGGCAGAATTGTCTAGCCCCACACGGATAGCATACCAATTAAATAAGGATACCTTTTTATCAAATAATGCTGTATTATAAAAACTATTCAGAATTAAACTTATATTAACACAAAATAAATAGAAATACAAATTTGCAGTTGTTTATAAAAAAATATATATTACGCCAGTGTCCATGAGGTGGCAGCATTGTATAGATCACGCAGATACCAAACAAAAGCCGTTAATGTAGCCAGACTGTCTTCTCGGCATAGTTCCGCAGCCGACCGACAGTCGGTTAAGCGAGACTACACAAACAAATAACTTGAGTCATGAATCTGTAACGTTCTTGGGAATATCAGTACAGGTGTCAATGTCTAATGAAGTTAGAGAACACATGCTTTTAGTCTTTTCAAAGGGTGTCCTACCAGTGCTGAATGTGTTGTTTGTGTCTTGTGTTTACTGTTGTTTCCTCTGTGTAGGTCTCTTCAAGCAGCTCCTACAGAAGATACCAGACCTACGCACTCTCAACACACTGCACTCAGAGAAACTGCTGGGTGAGTGTGGTGTAGGGCAACTACAACATATACCTAAGAAGGGTGGGGTATACTTAGATAGGTAGATTGGTCTCTCGATAAGCCAAAGGGCTTCCTAGTCCACCTGCCATCGTGGCGATCTTGTTAAATCTTGTTAAACTCTCACATCTTGTATAAGTGGAAGCAAAATGTAATGTAAACCATTCGTATTAAATACTGTATAATAAACATGTACAATTGCAGTAGAAAAGGCTGTTCAAATTGCATATTTTTGTATATCATTTGGAGTGATTATGTTGATCTCATTTCTGTTCGTATTTATCTGAATAGTTTCACACTGGTTTGTGATTGGTTCAGGTATGCCGGTGTCACAAGGTGGCAGCACTGCCAATAAGGCTCCGTCGACACCAGGAGGCAGTACAGCATGCCCCGCTGGTTTGGATGGCAGCCGAGGTGAAGCAAAGAAGACAGAGAGGTACGGCCAGGAGTGAGAAATTAGCGATGATGTAAAAAGTAGTAATGTTATTACGTGTTAAGTAGACGCTGACTTAATTGACAAAATCTTGGAAATATCCACCCGCTTAAAATGGTCTTTAACACTCTTAAAGTCTTGTGCATGGCAAGATATTAATGTAATTAGGCCACCTGTCTAATCTGACCAAGGTTTTCTCAGTCACAGAGTGGCCTCTTTTTGTGGTAATTGTAAATTGATGATTTCTGTACAAACCTAGGTTTTGTAGATATCAGATCTGGAGTGGACTCCATCTCACTTTAAAATTATATTAAACAGTAGCTAACTACATATGTAAAATTGACTTTATTATGTCAAAATTACATTTCCACAATAAACTGTTGGTGGTTCCCCACTTTGATGATTACTTTCCACTGAGCTTAGAATACACAGGAACTACGTGTGTCATAAATTTATTATACATATCTGTTATTGTTACTGTCTAAAATTAAACCCTGTTCCCCCTTGCAGACACGAGGTGTGGCAGCCCCCCATATCCGACCCCCCGTCACCCATGGAAACGCCCCACCCCTCCGCCAGCCAGTCCCCAGCAGCGACCAAGGACCTGGGCATTCCCATAGTGCCCCACCGCGTTGCCATGGATACGGTGGAGAGCGAGGTGGTGCTCCAGACCCCAATTGGTGTCTTCCACCGGAGCCCGGCCCAGCGCCAGCCCATCAACATTCCAACGGTCGAGGTGATGGAGGCCGACAGTCTTCCACCAGTCGAGTGTGCGAGCTGTGAGAGTGGCCCGTCACCGCAAAAGTGCGTCGTCACGGAGACCGTACTCCGGAGCTTCGCCTCGCTCCAGTCTCACAGCTCCGGAGCGAGCAGCGACAGCCGGAGCAGCAGCCCGGAGCCGTTGGAGCTCGATCTTCCGGCGACGTCGAGCGGTCGAGACTACATGCCACGGCTGTCGCCCGCCGTGTCGCCCGACAAGGTCAGCCATGCCAAGGTCGAGGCCTCGTCCGGCGGACGACAGCCGCAGTATAGCGATGGGTCAAAGGTCATCACGGAGTCGTCGTATCTAGATGTGCCATGCAAGAGGGAGGTCGATAGAATGTCTCCGGAGATTTACCTGAAGGTATGAGACGCTGATAGCTGTTGTTATCTGTCACATAGTAACAGCCAAGTGTTGTTATAATTTATACAGTTTTCAATGATGCCTCCTTGAATAGAGCCTGTCCCTGATGTGATGTGTAAGGCTCTACAGCTTGTTTATAATAACGAAATAGTTTGTGGTGTTACTGTAATCCAATGTCTTGCTTGTTAGCTATTCACAATCGTGATAGTTTTGTGAAGTAACAATTGAATGACACGTGTTCTAGTCAGTCAGATGACGACATCAGGGTGAGATATGCACTTCCTACTGCTGGCAGAATCAGTTCCTATTGGTAGACTCATTTCTTACTGCTGCTGGATATGAAGTGTTAACATGGCACTTACTTCGCTGCAGATGCAGAAGTTCTGGCAGTATGAGATGCGCTCTCGCTCAAGGTCATTCAGCTCGACAAACACAGATTCAGAGAACAGGGTAAGTACCCCGTCAGTCAGCCTCTTGGGCCTTCATTAGTCCTCTCGATCTACTTCTCTTTTGCCCACGGTCGGCTGCATAACTACGCCAAGAAGACAGTCTTGTAACTTTGCCGTCTTTTGAATATTATCCGTGTGGGGCTAAACAATGCTGCCACCACAGATACTGGTTAATCTTGCCGTAATTCCTATTTTAAAAACAACTGCAAACTTTTATTTAACGTTGTGTTGATATAAGTTCTATGTTGAATACTTTCAACATTTCAGGATATCATTATCTTGTAAAGGTTTATCTTTATTTAAATTTTTATTTCATAATTGGCCTGAGAGCCAATCAGTGTATCTACCCTAATCTAGGGTAAGGCTACCCTGGCGGTTACATCGGCAGCCCATTAATTCCCCAGGCGGAGTTGAGGGGCTGAAAAGTGCTGCCACCTCACGGAGCCTGGGTAGCCGAGGCTAGGATGGGGCTAAATGTTTGGAGACTGTTTTGGCATGTAAACAAATCACCACAACCAATCATGAGTGTGTTATTCTCTCCATTCTGCCCCTGAGATATCTTTCCGCATTGTCTCCCTGTCATCTTCTGTATTTTACTTTCTCTGTCCTAGCCCCAGTTAGTCTGCTTACATTCTGCCACATCAAGTTCTCTTGTAATGTAGCCTAGTCTTAACTTTCATTTCACCAAACCCGACAGTTCTGTTGTATCACAAACACCTGTCCTGATGTTGCTGTCAGAGAAATTGACTCAAAGGTTTCTTTTGTTGTCCAGATGCAGAAGTTTTGGGAGAACGAGATGCGATCACGATCCTGCTCCTTTGGATCTGCCGGGATGGACGCTGAGATCAGGGTGAGTGATCCAAGTGATCCTGTCTGGCTGTTGTGAAAGGACACTGTCAAGTTTATGGCATGTTTACCCCACAAACAACTCTCATGGTTACTTGTGTATATGCTGAAAATTTTATATTTATGATAAGGGATTGTGTCAATCGTAATTGTTGTTTTTTGAAATATATAAATTACCCTCTCATTTCCCCTAGGTGGAAAGCATATGTAATAGGTACAATTCGCATTCAAATTCAGATCAGATTGTAACCAAGAGGGTCATGGGAGAATGACGATTAAATGTAACCAATGGTATACAATGGGACGCACTACTTTCCTACAACTTATCACTGTCACAACTAATATTGTTGTGTTTTGTGAATATTTATCACAAGAACTTCCTCTTTTGGGGACTATTAAAGGTTAGTGTATTGTATTGTATTGTATTGTATTGTATTGTATTGTATTGTATTGTATTGTAATGTATTGTATTGTATTGTATTGTATTGTATTGTATTGTATTGTATTGTATTGTATTGTATTGTATTGTATTGTATTGTATTGCCCTGTGCCCACAGAGCGCCCTACAGAAGCAGTGGGACTACGACATGAGGTCGTCTCGCTCCAACTCCATGAGCTCCAACACAAGCAGCGAGAGCGTCGACTCCGCCTACCGCACCATCTCCACCCCCGGCACCCCCTGCTCCGGCTACGGGGACCCCCGCTCCCCCTACATGCACGACCGCGCCGACAAACCCACCTCCGATCTCCCCACCCTGAAGAGCGCCCTGTCGACGCCGCCGCTCATCGGCCAGCACCTGTGGTTCATGGGCGAAGGGTCGGAGGTCAAGACCGAGGGGCGGATGTCGGAGCAGTACCTCCGTGTGCCCCACCCCGACTACTTCCTCCCGGAGGACCGACCAATCGAACGGCGGCAGACGTTCCCCGAGAGCAGCATGCCGCGGCCGAAACGCATGGCGGTGACCCCGAGGGATGCTGGGAAGACGCCGGTACAGCGCCCACGGAGCGCGCTCGGGAACCCCGTGGATAAACACCCGGAGCTGTTCCAGCGACTGACCAATGGCCCGCCCGAAGGTGGACAGTATCCAGAGGTCAAGACTTGGTGGCCGCAGAACGCCGCAGTCACAGATCCACTGAGGCCCCGCTCTCAGAGCCTGGGCAGTCGTCTGCCGAGACAGTCCGGGGGCATGCCGAGGGTGCCGCTGCCGAACCGCAAGGAGTTCCTTCGTCGCCTGCTCGAGAACGACCCCTCGCAACCAGAAGTGGCGCCACCTGACGGCTTCGTCTCATTGGCTAGCAACGAATCGAGCAATCACAGCATGGTGGATCACGAGACGACCGTGTCGACGCTGAAAGACAAGATCCTGAAGCGAATCGACAGTCACGAGAACCTGAACCTGTCGGGAAGCCAGCGCAACCTGTCGCTGACCAGCGGCTCGAAGGTGTCGACGCTGGCCACGAGTAAACCGGTGGTCAGCAAGCAGCCGTTCTCCTCCGCACAGTCGCAGTGCAGCATGTTTGGCATGCCCCCCACCCTGGGGTACGGCCCGGCCATGATGTCCCGTCTGCCCTACATGCCCATGTACTCGGCGGTTCACCCCATGTTCCTGCTCAACCAGTACAGCGCCCTGCAGCAGTTCGCTGGACCGCGACAGCAGCAGACGTCAGGTGACGCGTCGTCGTCGGCAACCAGCGATGACAAACACGCTGACGAGATGAGCAGATCTGTTGACAGGTGGGTCTTCCCGTGCTGTTTTTGTTGTTGTCATTTAACTTGTTTTAAATATTTTTTTTAATTAAACCACTTTATATTTTTTATTTAACTTTTTAAATATTTTGTGTTTAATTAAAACACTATATTTTTTATTTAACTTGTTTTAGATTATTTTTGTTTAATTAAAACACTTGTTTAATTTATCTGCCAGCCAAGCATATGTTTAGTTAAATTATACTTTTATTTAACTTCTGTGTTTGGAACTTGTCTGATTGTGACGATCTCTTAATGTTGATTTCTGATTGAAAATACAAAGTATTTTTTATCTTAAAATATTGCTATACAATTCATTCTAGAACATCTTGAATCATAGTGAAAAATCAATTATTAATCATACGTGTTATGTTTATTTACATTTGTAATGTTATGGTTCTTTTATTTCAGCTCTTCTCCATTGAATCTCAAGACAAGTTCCCCAGTGATCCACGTCAAGTCTGAAAGGGTGTGAATACTAGTGTCATTTACTGCCAAACAAACTAGATGCAACTGGCTGTTGCCGGTGACAACACAAGTTACAACTGGATCCAGCTAGATACTTTCAAACACAGAACCAGTTATGACTGGATACAGCTGGCACAGAACCGGTTATGACTGGATGTGGGTGGAGCAATCAAACAGACAGAGAACTGGTTGTGACTGGAAAGAGCAAATTCAGCCAGACACAGAACTGGGTTTTACTGGATTCAGTCGGTTCAGAACTGGTTACGACTGGCAATAACTGGTATAGCCAGACACAGAACTGGTTATGACTGGTAATAGCCGGCATTGCCAGACACAGAACTGGTTTTGACATGATACAACTGGTGTAACCAGACACAGAACAGGTTACGATGCAGTCGGCAACAACAAGCTGTAATTGATGACACTATGCAGTGTATGGGGCACTGCGGTATTGATTACACTATGCAGTGTACGGGGCACTGGGGTCAGCAGCAGCGTCCACCAGAATAGTGGACCCATGTGACGTGTACTTATCGTGAAACTGAAGGATGTTTTGATGCAATTTTGTCGGTGCAATCTTGCGATCGGCGCCACGACATCGCGGTCGTTGCTGCGGCGTGTTTTGTCGTCATCTCCAATTATGCATAATTAATCATTGCCGAGTTTCCGGCCGGGCACAACGAAGGCAGCAGTGTGGACGATGGACGATGGACTGGACAGTCCAGTGAGATTCTTTTGCGCTAGTAAAGTGTCTGTTTTGTAAAGTTAATGATCTCACTTGGTGTGCGTGTGGACAGTGTTGGGTATGTACTATATTATCACATAGGAAAGTCGTGTCTTATCTGCCCAGCTGGTCGACACTTTGATGGCGATATTCAGAAAACCCTGAGGACGTTGAATTAGTAGTAAGCGCCAGTGGCAGGACTTGTCGGCAAGGCTCGAATCATGTACTCATGATGTGGCTTGTCTCGACTGTGCAGGTTTTAGTGGTTGTGACGCCAGCATTACGTTTGATGTTTGTTGGATCAACTGAAGGCTCGAAACAGGTTTATACGTTGCCATGTCAACGTTGATGGATGTCACCATGACAACCACTAAAAAATAGGCACTGCAAAAGTCGGAAGGCTACATGCAAATTGTTTCTTTCCCGGTGGAGTAGATTAGCCGTTTGTTTGTTATTGGTTAAATATTTAATTAATGTCGGTGTACATACATCATGTATCCAAGAGAATGCCCATCGTATTTGGGTCATGAGCTTGTATTGATGCTCGTGGCAGCCAAATGTATTAATCGGCATAGGTTATCTAATGAGTCTGTTGTTATTGGTTACGAAATGTTTTGACGGATCATGCGTGATGGTAATGTGACGTGTCTCTTGGTGTTGTGGACGTGTCATTTGTGTGACAAAATGAAGATCGTTTTGAACAGTGTAGCTGATGCATCGTGTAAAACACATGTCACATGACTCGACGATGCCTTTCAATTTGCTGCTGTTTGTGGATGAGACAATTGCTTAGAGATAACAACGCTTCAAAGGTGCTGTTTTACCAGTCTGGTAGCACGCAGAAATATTTGAAATGAACACTAGTAACACAGTTACGAACGTTGTATATTTTTAGTAAGTATAGCGGCTTATATTTGCGTTTTAAGATCGCCGTGTTGTTGTCACGAGTGCTTGATATGCCATGCTCATATCAATGCAGCGATTTGATCAATGACTGTCTTAGCTGGTTCAACCATGCTCTGGTTGCAGGCTTGTTTTAGATTACATGAGCAGGGTTAGTGCGTCTTCTCTGTGCTTATGCAATATCTAGAGGCAGCGTAGACTTAGGGGTGATTTCCAATACTCCGGCTGACACTGTTAACGCATAGATTGTTTGGTTTGCACTGTCAGTTAATTGGGTGTGCATATAGGACCTTGGTGCAGTTCAAGGCAAGATGTCGCAGACCATATTTTTCAGCATTTGAGATGGTACGATCATGCTCATAAAGAAAAATTTGCAGAATGTTTCAGATGGCATTAATTGTAGTCAAACTCATGTGCAGATGTGTGTTGATTGAAAGGTTTGCCTCCTAGATACAAATGACAGTACTACTAGTTTGTTTTTGTTGTTAAATTGCCATTAATCATTAGTGGTGTGAACCAGTGTGCAACTACAGCAAGTGGTTTGGTGACACGTAGAATTTCAGATGGCCTAAGTTGGCTTTTCTCGTTCTGGAGGTAACGGAAAGTGTTAGAAGGTTTTGCGGTCATGTGACTGTGATGTGACTGGCCAATGAGCTTGTGAAGAGTGATGTTTCTTGTGTGGTATTCTGTGGCGAGAGTGCGGTATCGAATGTAACTAGTTTTGAACAAATTATGATGCTAGTGCATAAATTTACCCCGCGTCGACAGCAAGGGGTCTGCTTGTAAATATCTAGACGATAAATTATTATGTTACTGGAATCATTTTATTATTAGTTATACTTGAAGTGTCATATTTATTAATTTATGTATATTTATACTGTTCTGTTGGCGCAAACCGTTGCCGCGGTGGTTTGATTAGCCTCCTTTTGGTTTTCGGACAGAACGGGCCGTTTGTTCTCGCACGATGCTGGTAAATAATGGCCTTAGTTTTATCCTGGACGTTTGTAAGGAATATTTGATTTGCTTGTTATTGTATGCCTTAAACACAGCTGTTTAATAGATATCTGCTATATTGTAGTGTTTGTGTCAGTAGTTCTGTCACCATTGTCTCTGTTTGCGTCATCAGTGTCAGTAACTTTGTCAGCAGTGTCGATGGCTGTGTCATCCCTGTGGTGTCAGTGTCAGTGTCGGTGTCTGACACAGTGGTGGTGTTGTATGTCGCCAAGTACTCGACTTTATACCATGGCATCGTTGGCATTTGACGTGTCATCATTGGTCACTGACGTGTCATAGACATGTCATCACTGACCAAAGATGTGTCTCTTGCCACAGACATGTCAACATTGGCCACAGACATGCCATTGCAGAAGGTATAAAGCAGTGTTATTTTATACTACCGCTGAAGCCCTAAGCATACCCCTTTGTGAGAGCCAGATGTCTGGAGATAGCAGCAAGAATCTTCTAGTTCTAGGGGTGATGTGATGCTGTGCATTCGCATCTCCCTTGTCACGACAGTCAAATGCCCTTATATGGCAACTGTCTGCTCTGTGGTCACATGATACTCCAGTGCAGCAGCCGTCTTGTAAATGTCGATGTTTTTATGTTTTAGCGACACCAGAGTAGAGGCTGAAATCATGTTTGAATGTCTAGTCTGAAGACGCCTGCATTCCACAATGTCCTGGTAGTCCAGACATATCTGAATCAGCCTTCAGAATCAACGTGTTTGTTTGTGGCGTCTCGAACGCTGTTTCTATGCCCGGTGATTAAATAGATGCATGTATGCATACAGATTCGTCTCGTTTCAGTTTCAGCGTTACTACTTATCCGTAACAGAAACGCTGGTGGCCACAGTTTATTTTATTGGCATAGCAACGTATATAGGCATTATTCTATCCCTTGTGACGTATTCTTGTAAATGATCTGCTCAAAAGCTGTAATATTATTGAGAGATGATGCGGCACCGTTCAGTGACGATTGAGTGTTGAATGTTTTACGAGAAACTTTGGCATCGCTACGCTGTACGGGGGGGGGGGACATCTGGTGGCAAAATAGTAGGTGGTGTGTATGGAATGTGTTGTTGTTCCGTCTTGTCTGAAACTCATAATTTAAAATGTCAATAAACAATATATCGGTATTTGTTGTTAGGAGTGTTCCTTATTACATTACATTATACGTAGCTGTGACTTCTCAGAAACTATAATCTGTCCATTGATAGTCTGCATCATGTAGATTTTCTGTAAACAAACAGATTCTGTATATATTGGGATAATGTAAAATCATTATAAAAATATTGTTTCATGCAAGTATGAATTAGAAAAAAATGTATACCTTCCGGTAGCAAGTATTTCTGAAGGTATACAAATTTGCAACAAGAGAGTGATTTTGTTTCATGTAGGATATTTAGTATATTTGGTAGCCTGTAGATGGAGACGTGATTGGTTTACGATACTAATTCACAATGCAGTATTTCAACTAAGCCGCATTGCATCTGTGTTAATATCAGAAATGCAACACATGGCTTCAGTTCAACACAAACATATTAAACCACAAGGTACAAGAATTTTTATATTAAATTTATTAAAATCTGCTTACTCAACAGTCGACCAGTAGCCCCACAGAAGGGTGACTGTAATGACAACGGCCTGGATTGCACAGGGTGTTTATCGCAATAAAATAACTCCCTGAAATACATTTCAGTCTGATTGAACTGTTGAGATCGTTGTTGACACCAGTTCCATGTTAATACATTCGCATTGTTCCACCATGAAATTACTCTCATTATATCTAGTTACCATGATCACATGAGATGAAAAACATCTCTTCCAATGACACTGGTTTTATGGTGCTGAACTCATCGTACCTGTATTTACTGAAGAAACCTTGGTACCGATAAATCACCCTGAAGATGTTTTAATATTCATTTATATCATTGTATATACATGTATTTTTACAATTCTCAGAAAATATATTACTAGAATAGATCGTATGAATAGTTGTTTCTAAGCAGCTATTAAAACATTATCTCCAAATCAAATCGACTTAATTTATCGGTGTATTTTAAAATTAGCTGGAGCAAAACGACTCATTTCATGGTGGAGGAACACGTATTGTGTTTAAGCTTTCATGATACAGTGTTTACACATTCACATATACACATGTAGAAGATATTTCCCATACATTTCAGTGTTAGTAGCAAGCATACGACTATGTTATGGTATGCATTTCCTAACCATTTCAACCAGTCCTTATAAAATACATTATCATTACAATTATTACATTACTGAACATTCTGTAGTACCATTCATTTTATTGAAAATAATTCTTATTATATGGAATATATTGTTCTTGGCTCCAATATTTGGTTATTTTTGTAAGACATTCTCTTTGGAGCATGAGTTTTGGTCAAGTACCTAGGTACTCGTACTGATGGGTCAAAATGTACATTTAACCAAATATGCCCCAAAGTGAATTTCTTACAAAATAAAAAAATATTGGAGCCATGAACAATATATTTATCATTAAAGGGAGACTATCCATTGATTTATATTACATAATCATGCCAGACAATGTAAAGAAATTGCATTCTAAAATACTGACCATCCAAAATGTGTATTGACATAGCTTAAGTATCTTTTGAATACAACAGTTCACTGTTTTCACAAATGTTGTGTCATCAAGCACATCGCCAAATAATGGGCTCAGGTAATTCCTTGGACATTCCTGACCAGTGCAGAGCTTCTAACATCGAAGAAGTGTCAACATAGCTCCAGATCGGACCTTTGAAAGGGAATTAAAACTTCTTTGAGAAACATTTAAAATTCAACTGCAAAATGGGTTATAAAAACGCATCTTGGAGGTCAGCATGTTAAAATAGATTTATTTGGTGCAAGATGTGTTATAATAAAAATTAAAAGACAGCCTCCCTTTTAAACATACAACAGAAATATTAAATATAATGGCATTACAAAAACGTGCTTCATGCCTCGGGAACTGCGAAGTATCTTTTGCATAGGTCACTATCCCGAATGTGGATCATCTGTCAGACCAATGACAGAAGTCTCCAAGAATTCCGCAAGACCCGCAAATTATTCTACCAATATCACTGTGCACAATGACAGACACCCATTCAAAGGCTGTGCTTGCTCAAAATGAACGTGTCGTGCAAACTAAGATAATGTTTAATCACGCACGACTAGCTGAAATATTAATAACAATTGCTTCACAGCCACATTCCATTATATCCACGACATAAGGGAGTTTATGATCAGTTTCCATTTCAAAAAAGTTACGAGTAACTTTGGGTTATACCACCCTCGCCCCCTTACAGTAATATGTGGTGTGGGTCTTGTGATTTTTACTACCTTACTAAAAACAGCTAAACATATATCTGCAATATCCTTTCTCACTATGTGATAACAAACCCCTCGTGAAATGCTTAACATTTTTTGGAAGTTTGTGAACTTGTGCAAGAACTCCAGACAAACGTGCACCTATCTCATGATACACAAATCCTTGTCGAATGTTTCAAAGCCACATTTAAGATAATCCGTACAACTTATAGTTATGCACTGGCAACTTCAGGTCTGTAATCAAAGTATTCCGCTTGAATACCAAATACAATGAGACCAGAAAAATTTGAGTGGTCCGCTTCATAACATACAATGCCACACGTCTACGTACATGTAGGAAGTAAACAGCCATATTACAAAATAAAACATTTTACATTTACATTAATTGAGCATGAAACAATCCAGTCGTGCTTCGTGTGAACACAACGTAACTACAACGAGAAGATCACCGTGAACAATTGCTCAACAAATGTCCACCTTTATAACAATTCCTGCTTGTTGCTAAAAATGTAAAACAGCAGCGACAGCTTAGAAAAATAAAATACAAACAAAGCACTGGCAATAACAAACCACCACCGACCTCTAGTTAGTATACAGGAATACACAAGCAACATTTCCAGTGACACCGTCTGCTATTTTGATTGCCACACGTTGTTTGGCTATCAAACTTAATTCTAGACAGCGGGGCAATTCTCTGCATTGGAATGTAGTTTCAGAAAGCTAATGCATGTTTTTGTTAAATTATTTTCAGGTGTCTAAACAATCTTATTGAATACAACAATTGAAAAAATATTTTTGCCTGTAAAAAGATCAAGTTATTTTTGCTAAACGGACACTGTTGATAAACTAATATTCAAAGACCACAATGGTGCTGCCACCTGGCATCACAAACAATCGCAATAAGAGATTCCTGCCCAGTGGAGAAAAAATATATTTTGATATTTACATTTAAATCCAATGGGATGTTTTATTTACAGATAAGAGCTAGCTACATGCATTTATAAAATTCAGTAGACAGAAACTTTCATGAGAGATATCAGGTGTCTCATTTACATGATTACACATCTGTCTGCTCTGAATTTCAAGCATCGATTTTCTCTCAACAGTTTTGCTTCTTGGTAAAACTACACACAGTGACAACGACATCAGTCATCTGACAGTTGTCCAAGCGGATTTTCTTGCAACGGTCAAGTCAAAGTTAAGCGTCTGCTTCATTGGGTGTAGTAGCCACAAAGTCCTCGTCCAGGAGAAGTTTTTTATCGGTGGTGTCCGTGTCCTTTTCTTTTACGTCAAACAGCGGGTTGCTACAGGCGGTCTGTTCCGGGGTAGTGACGACTTCAACGCTAACGTCAGCTTCAGTGGCTCCCCCTGGTTGTGACCCAGGCAGAGCACCGTAGACGGGATTGTCAAAGGCAACGGATCCGTCGAGGTTCACGTTGCCTTCGCCGACACTATAGGACGGTGTGCCGTTGTTGTTCATGGGAGACGACTCTCGATACTCCGAACGTGTCTTTGCTTGACGGCGTCTGTAGGAACCACACAAAATATAGACAGCACACACCAATATTGCAAGATCAAACCCACATTTCTCAATTAAGTTTTGTAATTATAATGACAGCATTTTATGGGTATATAAATCGATCACTTTGTTTTGGCATAGCCATTGGCACCTGATGGCCTGAAGTGATTTCCCATTTCCATGTGAAAGTTTTCACTATGTATGAGTACGGCGAATGGTAAGATGTGTGTTTCCAGTGGTGACAGATGAAAATTAAGGAGCAGCAGATGTTTCCTTAAGCAGAGGATGTTTCCATGGTAACGTTTAGCAACTTAATTATTATAATATTTAATAATGATAATAATATTTATTATTTATAAAGTGCAATATCCAGATATGCTCAAAGCGCTGTACAATAAAATATAAAGCTATTTATGATGTGTTAAAAATAATATTAATAATAAATACAAATGTAAAATTAACTTTCTGATAAAAAATGTAGAAATGTTAAATTATTCATATTAAAACTGTTAATTAAATACTATATAGAATTAACGATGATGAGTAAAATAAATAAATAAATTCTATTTACGTGCAAAACACATACTAAACAATAGCATATATAAATAAATACAATCAATACATATGTGTAAAAAATAACATAAGATGAAATATTTAAAAGAAAAAAATTCTAAAATGTCATTTCTTACCTCCAGACAAGGAAGAGTGCAGCAACGGCCACAGCAAGGAGAAGCAGCACTATGATGACGACGCCGACGGTGACTCCAGTGCTTGTACCACGATGTCTCCCTCTTGCTGGAAAACAGATGACAATTTGACAATGACATTTTAGTCATCTATGGACCGCATTCTATACTCTTTTTTAGGACAAAGTCTCCAAAGTTCTTAAATTTCAAAACAATTACATGTGGTTAGCACTGGATCTTAAATCAGGCCAGGAAAAGTAACTTGACGTCATCTTTGACCCAAGATGCATTAGGAAGATCTTGGACATCAAATGGAGCGACTTCAAGGAAGTCTAGGATCACTCGAAACAAAGTCAGTGACATGTACAATCTGCAAGCGGCACCTGAATTGACTGGGGCATGTTTCCCAGCTCCCCCCACAATATGTGCCTATATTGTTTATTCTTAGTTCTTAGGTGGTTTCCTCCAAACAGCCCAAACTTGGGCTAACGCAGGAGTTCTTCTCTAGAATTAGTGAGTCAACTACAGGTTACACATTTACCCCCTGTGTGGGATCTTTGACTTCCCCTGGCATAGACACCAGATAGAAGGGACCACCGGCTTTTAGTGTCTCTTTTGAAAGACACAGGCAAATGTGGGGTGAACGAAATTGCCTAAGTTTCGAAATTGCGGTAGGTGGGATTGAACCACCGTCCCCTCGATTTATGGTAGACATTAAAATGGAGAAGGATGCTGGTCCAAAATGACCAGGCACCAGACCGTCCAGCAAGATGACCAATGAGGAAACATGAGTTGGAATGATGTCAGGAGGCCGACTGCTGACCAATCCAACTGGACGACATGGGAGCTCCTGCCTTCTAAACGAATTATCTACCTTCCCTCCCTCCCTCCCTCCCTCCCTCCCTCCCTCCCTCCCTCCCTCCCTCCCTCCCTCCCTCCCTCCCTCCCTCCCTCCCTCCCTCCCTCCCTCCCTCCCTCCCTCCCTCCCTCCCTCCCTCCCTCCCTCCCTCCCTCCCTCCCTCCCTCCCTCCCTCCCTCCCTCCCTCCCTCCCTCCCTCCCTCCCTCCCTCCCTCCCTCCCTCCCTCCCTCCCTCCCTCCCTCCCTCCCTCCCTCCCTCCCTCCCTCCCTCCCTCCCTCCCTCCCTCCCTCCCTCTCCCAATGCTTGTTTTGCCAGTGATATTGCTTGCACTGGATCTAAATTATATTCCTTTTTAATTATACATATATAAATTTTCCCGTGGGTGATAAATAAAGGTATTTTAATCTGATTTGATAAGTCTATAAGCAAACAAAATGATAGTGTTTTCTTGTGTTTACCTGCTGATGGCTGACCGCCGCTGGCTGGTGGCACTGCAACAACAACAGTCACTTGGTAAGAGCCTGTCCACGGTTAATGTCACTTGGTAAGAGCCTGTCCACGGTTAATGTCACTTGATAAGAGCCTGTCCACGGTTAATGTCACTTGGTAAGAGACTGTCCACGGTTAATGTCACTTGGTAAGAGCCTGTCCACGGTTAATGTCACTTGGTAAGAGCCTGTCCTCGGTTAATGTCACTTGGTAAGAGCCTGTCCTCGGTTAATGTCACTTGGTAAGAGCCTGTCCTCGGTTAATGTCACTTGGTAAGAGCCTGTCCACGGTTAATGTCACTTGGTAAGAGCCTGTCCACGGTTAATGTCACTTGGTAAGAGCCTGTCCTCGGTTAATGTCACTTGGTAAGAGACTGTCCACGGTTAATGTCACTTGGTAAGAGCCTGTCCTCGGTTAATGTCACTTGGTAAGAGCCTGTCCACGGTTAATGTCACTTGGTAAGAGCCTGTCCACGGTTGATGTCACTTGGTAAGAGCCTGTCCACGGTTAATGTCACTTGGTAAGAGCCTGTCCTCGGTTAATGTCAGTTGGTAAGAGCCTGTCCTCGGTTAATGTCACTTGGTAAGAGACTGTCCACGGTTAATGTCACTTGGTAATAGCCTGTCCACTGTTAATGTCACTTGGTAAGAGACTGTCCACGGTTAATGTCACTTGGTAAGAGCCTGTCCATGGTTAATGTCACTTGGTAAGAGCCTGTCCACGGTTAATGTCACTTGGTAAGAGCCTGTCCACGGTTAATGTCACTTGGTAAGAGCCTGTCCACGGTTAATGTCACTTGATAAGAGCCTGTCCTCGGTTATTGTCACTTGGTAAGAGACTGTCCACGGTTAATGTCACTTGGTAAGAGCCTGTCCACTGTTAATGTCACTTGGTAAGAGCCTGTCCACGGTTAATGTCACTTGGTAAGAGCCTGTCCACGGTTAATGTCACTTGGTAAGAGACTGTCCACGGTTAATGTCACTTGGTAAGAGCCTGTCCATGGTTAATGTCACTTGGTAAGAGCCTGTCCATGGTTAATGTCAGTTGGTAAGAGCCTGTCCACGGTTAATGTCACTTGGTAAGAGCCTGTCCACGGTTAATGTCACTTGGTAAGAGCCTGTCCTCGGTTAATGTCACTTGGTAAGAGCCTGTCCACAGTTAATGTCACTTGGTAAGAGCCTGTCCATGGTTAATGTCAGTTGGTAAGAGCCTGTCCACGGTTAATGTCACTTGGTAAGAGCCTGTCCTCGGTTAATGTCACTTGGTAAGAGCCTGTCCACGGTTAATGTCACTTGGTAAGAGCCTGTCCACAGTTAATGTCACTTGGTAAGAGCCTGTCCATGGTTAATGTCAGTTGGTAAGAGCCTGTCCACGGTTAATGTCACTTGGTAAGAGCCTGTCCATGGTTAATGTCACTTGGTAAGAGACTGTCCACGGTTAATGTCACTTGGTAAGAGCCTGTCCACAGTTAATGTCACTTGGTAAGAGCCTGTCCATGGTTAATGTCAGTTGGTAAGAGTCTGTCCACGGTTAATGTCACTTGGTAAGAGCCTGTCCTCGGTTAATGTCACTTGGTAAGAGCCTGTCCACGGTTAATGTCACTTGGTAAGAGCCTGTCCACGGTTAATGTCACTTGGTAAGAGCCTGTCCTCGGTTAATGTCACTTGGTAAGAGCCTGTCCTCGGTTAATGTCACTTGGTAAGAGCCTGTCCTCGGTTAATGTCACTTGGTAAGAGACTGTCCACGGTTAATGTCACTTGGTAAGAGCCTGTCCACTGTTAATGTCACTTGGTAAGAGCCTGTCCACGGTTAATGTCACTTGGTAAGAGCCTGTCCATGGTTAATGTCACTTGGTAAGAGCCTGTCCACAGTTAATGTCACTTGGTAAGAGCCTGTCCACGGTTAATGTCACTTGGTAAGAGCCTGTCCACGGTTAATGATACTTGGTAAGAGCCTGTCCTCGGTTAATGTCACTTGGTAAGAGACTGTCCACGGTTAATGTCACTTGGTAAGAGCCTGTCCACTCTTAATGTCACTTGGTAAGAGCCTGTCCACAGTTAATGTCACTTGGTAAGAGCCTGTCCATGGTTAATGTCAGTTGGTAAGAGACTGTCCACGGTTAATGTCACTTGGTAAGAGCCTGTCCACTGTTAATGTCACTTGGTAAGAGCCTGTCCACTGTTAATGTCATTTGGTAAGAGCGTGAATGTACACCTTAAAATGGTAACAATATAGTAAGTAAGTAGTAAATAAGTAATTTTTTTATTTCTAAACACAGCAATTAAGAATTATGTATCTCTTTATTAATAGACACAACATTTTCAACATGTAAACAAGTACATGAACAGAAGTACATACACCCCACCCAGTACAAATACGTGCTGAATAAATACAATGTTGAACAAAAACAATTATAATTCAAACGAAAGACACATTAACAGTGCTTACACGACACAGTTTCTAGCTAGAATCATTGTCTTTTTTTATCACATAGACAGAAATGGTAACTTACAGCTTTTCTTAAATGTTTCTATGGTTCTGTGCCTGGTAATGCTTCCATGGAAGGTATACCTTACTCCGTACACAGAAATGCACATTGATTTTTTTTATATCTAGTAGTACACCCATCTACACATAGGCTGCTGAGGTTACACACATTGAATTTGTTGAAATATCTACAGCACACACACCTATACACAGGCTGCTAAGGTTAGACCTGCTCCAAGTGGCGTCCATCTTGCATGTGAGTGTGTCATTGACTGTCTTCTTAAAGCCCTCAATGCAGGAAAATGCACACGACGTGCCAACGTAGAGTTTGCAACTGGGATCAAACCTTCCGTTCTGTATGAAGCTGGGGCAGGTTTTCACTGCAACAGGGACGTGGCCACCTCAGTGATTTGATCAGTTGGTGCAATACAGCATTGTACATTTTTCTTTAAGGAATTCACTACTTTGGACCATAATTTGTGAAACGTACGACGTTTCGGTCCACCAGCTATAGGTCTTGGTCATGTACTGGTGTCACGTGAGCTAGTTTAAGTTTCGGCAGGATAATTTGGCTGTAGATGTTGGGCAGGAGGTATCCCTGGTCTCTATTCATGATAGGGGCTGTCTGTTTGATATATATATATATAGTCTGCTTCACTTTCTTCTTATGCCAGTTAGATTCCGGGGCCAGGACTTTGGTGTTATGGTGACTGAGTGTCCTGTGGCCCGGGAATGGTCTCCCACTCCTGTTGGTTTGTCCAGGTTTGTGTGTTCTTTGAACCTCTGGCTGAAAGGTCTCTTAGTGTCACCAATGTACGTGTGGCTACTGTCATTGTCATACGTGATGTTGTAGATGGTTCCACATTTTGGTGTTTCACATGTTTCACAAACTATGCTTCAAATTAAGTGAATTTCTTACAGAAATAACCACATCTTGAAGCCATGGATAATACATTCCTTACTGTGAAAGTGTTTCCTCTACCCCCAGAAAATACCTCCATAATAAAGCCTTATGAAGCACTAAGGTAACACAACATAACCTTTGAGACACCCTATAGCGGGAGACTTTATATGCTTACAACAGCTCAACCAGAACTCTACTTTAGGGATAAATTTACAATGCTGACCTGACGTCAAAATGTGTCTCAGTATCTCGAGGGTCACGATTCTGTGGCCAGTTTTCTAAAAAATGGTGAGACCTGTAGAACGCCATCATTTTTTCAGAATGTTTTTAACGTTTAAATAAACTACACATTTGTTACCGAATCAAGACGTGGTGTACTCACATTTGCATTCAATAGGTGTTCCCGACCAGGTGAGATTTTTCAAACACTTGCGTTGTCGAGTGCCGTTTACATAGTCCGCAGATGTGTTGCAGGAGAAATTACAGTCATCCCCAATGCGCCCGGGCTGGGCACACCTGCTTGGGCTCACTTGGGCATTCTTGGGCACGACCGGTACAGGACAGAGCAACTCTACAGGCAGACGGGGGAAGTGAGTCAGAAACTAACAACTGCGAATCGATCACCAAATTACAACAACTGCGCAAGGCAACTAAAGACATTTCTGTTCTGGCAGCAATACATAGACAACAAATCGACATATACTCGATATTTATTCCTACTAGTTCATTTATTTTAATGCCATGAACAGGACCATGAATGTACATTTTATCCGTAATCTTACTATTTTTGTCCACCCTAATTCAATATATATTTGTTTATTATTATAATTTTTGATAGTTTTTATGTAATATATTACTTAATTATTTATTGCACCTATACCTTTTAGGTTCACTATCCTTATATAGAATTGTAATTTTACTCTTTAATTCAATTTACGACTATTTGTTGTTTAGCTTTTAAATTATTTAACTGAATAATGTAATGTTTTAATTTCTCTGTAGATTATTTTTATTATTATTATTGTACTGTAAAGCGCCATAGAGCACCGTGTGATTATGGCACTATACAAATATTTTATTTTATTTATTGTTTCAACATGATTTTGTGCCGGATTTGCCTCTTTATTATCGATTTCACTCCGAAAAAGTGATAATGTTTGCCGAACAATTTTAACACCAGGTTACACCACTAGGACACTTTTGTCACGGAAATATTGTCTATGGTGGTATGGCATTGGTCTTTGTATTTAGAAAAACCTCCTTAAATCAATACATGTAACATTGAATAAAACATTATTTTCTACTAAACTGGTAGTGAAACAACCACTAGGTGTACAGTCAAATGTTGGTTTAAGGTCACCTCAGCATTACAGCCACCTTCCAAATAAGGTAACCACGGGACAATCCAAAAATATTTCCTAGCACAGTAAAGCATAGGAAATTAGTGCCACTAACTAACACTGGAATTCGGCCCAACGGTGCCATTAACGGGGTGGTTTCATTTTCACGATTTCTGCTTTCACTTTACAGACAAATGTGCAAGCCAGATGTTTGGCTGACATACTCCCCCACCCAGCACTCACCTGCACACAGAGAGCTGGTGTCAACATTCCAGGTGGCGTTCCAGTTACACTCGAGCACCTGGCTGTAGGTCTTGTTGTAGCCCTCTTTGCAGAAAAATGCACACGACGTGGCAACGTGGAGGTTGCAACTGGGATCAAACCGTCCATTCTTTATGACACTGGGACAACTTTTCACTGCAACAGGGACATGGCCTCATCAGTACTAGAATCAGTTGGTCCAGATGGGCACCAGGGACATGTCCTCACTACAGCCAGGCAGTGTTAAATACTATAGTCGTGTAACACAAAAATTAGTTTGAAACACCCTGTAGTGGTAGACAGCCTGTAGTGGTAGACACACTGTAGTGGTAGACACCCTGTAGTGGTAGACACCCTGCAGTGGTAGACACCCTGTAGTGGGTGACACCCTGTAGTGGTAAACACCCTGTAGTGATAGACACCCTGTAATGATAGACACCCTGTAATGGTAGACACCCTGTAGTGGGAGACATCCTGTAGTGACAGACACCCTATAATGGGAGATACCCTGTAGAGATAGACACCCTGTAGAGATAGACACCCTGTAGAGATAGACACCCTGTAGAGATAGACACCCTGTAGAGATAGACACCCTGTAGAGATAGACACCCTGTAGAGATAGACACCCTGTAGAGATAGACACCCTGTAGAGATAGACACCCTGTAGAGATAGACATCCTGTAGTGATAGATACCCTTTAGTGATAGACACCCTGTAGTGATAGACACCCTGTAATGGGAGAAACCCTGTCATTGTATTTATAATACTGTTGGAATACAACTTAAAAAATAACTTTCTTTATGTCTAAAAAGTGAGAGAAAAAAATTGATGCATATGATTTTTAACAAATCTTAATAATAAGCATTTGAATTAGTGTATCACCACCTGGCAACCCTACGGAAGGAAACGACTTAGGGGAAGACCGGCGAGACGATGGAGAGACGAACTAGACGACTACATGAATGGTACCATCTGGCAGAGGACAGCGCAAGATAGGCAGATGTGGAAGCAGCATGCTGAGGCCTTCACCCAACCACGGGACACTATGGGCGCACAATGATGATGGTGATGAATTAATTAACATAATTCGACAGTGGACAAGGGTGACCACTCTAGCAGTGTCACGTAGAGACAGACGGTCAACACTTACATTCACACAGGGTGTTCACATCGGGGTCCCATTTCTCATTCTGTCGACACTTGAGGATTTTACTTGTCTTCTTGTAGCCTCTGCTGCAGGTGTAGTCGCAGGGCTTCTTAATGTAGCGGGGGCATTTGCCATCAATTTCTCCATTCTTCATGCCTTTGGGACAGGTCTTCACTGCAAAATGAGATGCCCCCTCCGTAATACGAACAATTAGTTATGTCTATTAAAACAAGATTCCATATTACACAACCAATAAATTTTGATAATTTTTCACATCAACGTTTTCACCACCATCAGTGTGTGGCCCTCATCATGAAGTCTCTTACAAATACAGCCGACATACTGGCACCTTACAAAATCTTTCTAAGCTCATTTATGAAGTTAAGATAATTTTCGTCTGAATTGTGGACTTAGCATTGTGGAGGAGTACGACATACAAATACTAATCAGATCAGTAGCACTTACTTGTACACAGGGTTAAGAGGTCTTTGTTCCAGTGTTGGTTCGCCTGACACTTCAGTGGCCCTGTCTGAGTCTTCTTGTAGTCGGCTGCACACTTGTACTCACACGATTCATTAACGAAACGGTTGCATGTGTATTTAAAGAATCCATTGCTGATTCGACCAAGACACGTTTTCACTGCAACAAGACCAAGTCAGCCAATGTCAACAACAACAATTTATAATAGCCGGAAGTTACTGCATTTAGCCTAATCACATTACCTTAATGACCGCATATTTCAGACATCTAAAATAATAGAACTTTCAGCTTTATGAAAATGGACAGAAAAACATTCAGAGAAAAGCTGTTCATAAATTTATGAACAAAAAATTTAAGATTCCTCATGTTATATTATGTTCTCCCATCCCGTTAATATGATCACAACATCATTCATGGGATGTTATACTTTATAAAGATCACTAACAACTTCTTTATCCAACTACATCAGAACATGCACAATTTTAGTTTTACATGTCTGTAAATGTTAATTGTGTAGATTTTAATGGTTTTCAAAAAATCTGATTATATATAGTGTCACTAAGTGGGCCAATTATGGTGGTTCACAGATTTAGCTTTTTCATGATGGTATTGGGGGTTTTGGGGGTAAATGGAACATCAGCTCTGTCTATCGCTGATCACATCCACATTCAGTGGCAACTGCTGGGGGGCATCATGTTATTTCTGGCAAGATTGCTAATCAACATACACCAGTCTGGTATTGTAAAATAATATCGTAGCTATCCATATCATGCCAGTGATGGTTTGCTTGCGTTAGGAAATGTAATTCATAAAGAAAAGATGTAAGCATGCATACACACATACATGCAGAGGCACACACGTGATACACACGCATGCATGCACACACATACGTGCATGCATACATATACACATGTATACACACATGGATACACACATGCATACATGCACACATGCATGTATATGTTCGCATGCACACACACACCCACACACAAACCCTCACCCACCCACCCACCCACCCACCCACCCACCCACCCTCACCCAACCACACACCACCCACACACACACACATACACACCCACACACATACACACCCACACACCCACCCACACACACCCATACACCCACACACCACCCAAACACCCCCCCCCCCCCACACACACACACACTCCCACCAAGTAGGTACATGTACATAATAACTACTATAGTAATCAGTCTCGCTATCACTTCCTACACCACCTACATTTACAGGTGAGCGGTGTCCCCGTCCACGTGTAGCCGCTGGTACATGTTCGGTTGGTGCTTCCTGACACTCTAGTGGCGTTGGGGAAGCAGGTGTAAGTACAGAACTCGCCTGGCCTCCTGTGTCCATGACAGGCCATCCTGGTGTTGGCCGGTGTCACCAGCAGTGGACACGTCTTGTCGGCTGATGTCACAGACAATAGAGGTTAAGCAGAACTGAGACAATCTCTAACCAGTATGTTATGTTCTTGTTTCTAGACAATTTGCTTCTGTGACCTTACAGGGGGGTCATTTACTACCAGTCAACAATTCATGTTATTATTTTTATATTGATTTTTTTTATAATTGTTTATATACACATGTATGTTACTAGTATATTTATGGGTTTTTTCTTCTGGTGTGTATTTGTATTTTAGTATTCTACTTTATGTAAAGCGCCATGAACAATTTGAAATTGGATGTGGCGCTATATCAAATGAAATATATTATTATTATTATTATTAGAAGAAAACTAACTTTTATTTTTCAAACATTTCCTGCAGGTCAAAGGTTTTCATAAATTAATGTTTTATACTTGACGGATATTAAACGATTGTTAATACATTACATATTGACACCATTCACTGACATAGGTTGTTTTACATAACTAGCAACGATCATAGAAAACATTCACAGTTTTATTGTAAGGCTATTAATGTCTGCCACAAGACAATGAATCCACACTTAGTAAATCTGTGAGGAGCGCTGGACAAGAATGGCAGTTGAGAGGATTGTGATTCCACTCTGCCTGTCAACACAAAGATTAGGCAAATTCATCCACACCCATTTACCCAGAAGCCCTAAAAACAGAAGCACTAAAAAGCACTTGGTGCCTATGCTAAGGAAAAAAGAGGGAACTGGAAAATGTTATTGGACCATATAGAACACTTACACATAAATACTTCAATCTTGTTACTGAGTTCTCACACCTGTTTGAATTAGAATTAGTAATATAAAATGTGTTGTGTTTATTATTGTAATTAAACATACGGATGGAATATGATAACAATTATATTTGATGAGGTTTATCATTAATAAACATTGCTTATAATAATAATAAATAAATAACCATGCAGATGAAATATGCCAAAATGTATATTTGAAAAGGTTTATCATGAATGAATGTGGTTTACTACCTCAGGTCTCAGGTGGTTACCTCCAACTAACCCCAGACTTGGGCTAATGCAGGAGTTGTTCTTCTCTAGAATTAGTGAGTCCACTACAGGTTACACATTTACCCTCTGTGTGGGATCTTTTAATTCCCCTGGCATAGACACCAGATAGAAGGGACCATTGGCTTGTAGTGTCTCTTCCGAAAGACACAGGCAAATTTGGGGTGAACGAAATTGCCTAAGTTTCTAAACGGCGGTAGGTGGGATTGAACCACCGTCCCCTCGACTGACAGTCTGGCGCTCTACCGCGCGACCACTGCTCCCCAATATTTGAGTAAATAAACAAGTAAATGTGCTGATGGGATATGGAGACGTTCACGTACCTTCACATAAGTTCCTTATATCGGCATTCCAAACGTGTCCTTTGAGACAAGTGATCCTGGCCACTGTGGGGTGGGACCATTGCTGTTGACACTTCACATCACAGACAGCCCCTACTTTGAGGGTACAGGTCAAAGTGACCCCGGGGATTGCTGGACATGCAGGCACTGAAAGGAAACACAGGCCATGGCGTTGGAACTAACTATTATACATGTGATACAGCAACGTTTGCATTGCAGAATGTGTTCGTTTACTTGTGTATTGTTTTGTGGTATTTATTAACAGTTATCATTTTATACGTAATTTTGGGAAACAATATTTGTCCACACCTATCTATTGTATAAGTAGTACAAGCTTTCCGTGATGTACTCACTGTGTAGTGTTTGTTAAATCCATGCTCAACTGCTTCAATTAATTCACTCTATATACAGTACATGGCATTGTTTATTTTGCACTGGGATCAATTGTGCCCTCCCCAGCCAGTTCACCCTGTGTCCTGTCCATTTGCCATTTTATAAAGTGCAACTGATATGATGTGTTACGAATCAGATGTGCTTTGCCATATAGAATCATCTTGCCCTGTTAGCCTCGAAACAACTCGGCCCGGTTGTCTTGGGCTGAGTTCTCCGCGGGCCAAAACATCTGGCCACCACTCACAGGTGTGAAGTGTTGGCCACCAGTCACATGTGTGAAGTGTTGGCCACCAGTCACAGGTGTGAAGTGTTGGCCACCAGTCACAGGTGTGAAATGTTGGCCACCAGACCCACAGGTGTGAAGTGTTGGCCACCAGTCACAGGTGTGAAGTGTTGGCCACCACTCACAGGTGTGAAGTGTTGGCCACCACTCACAGGTGTGAAGTGTTAGCCACCAGTCACAGGTGTGAAGTGTTGGCCACCACTCACAGGTGTGAAGTGTTGGCCACCACTCACAGGTGTGAAGTGTTGGCCACCAGTCACAGGTGTGAAGTGTTGGCCACCAGTCACAGGTGTGAAGTGTTGGCCACCAGTCACAGGTGTGAAGTGTTGGCCACCAGACCCACAGGTGTGAAGTGTTGGCCACCAGTCACAGGTGTGAAGTGTTGGCCACCAGTCACAGGTGTGAAGTGTTGGCCACCAGTCACAGGTGTGAAGTGTTGGCCACCAGTCACATGTGTGAAGTGTTGGCCACCTGTCACAGGTGTGAAGTGTTGGCCACCAGTCACAGGTGTGAAGTGTTGGCCACCAGTCACAGGTGTGAAGTGTTGGCCACCAGCCACAAGTGTGAAGTGTTGGCCACCAGCCACATGTGCGAAGTGTTGGCCACCAGTCACAGGTGTGAAGTGTTGGCCACCAGACCCACAGGTGTGAAGTGTTGGCCGACAAAATTCATCAAGCTTTCTAGTGCCCCTTTCTGCATGGAACATGTAAGCAGGATAAGCAGTTGCTAAACAAAGGTGTAAACTCAGACGTAATTAAAAAACAAACTCTTACCATTGGGGCAATTTCTGCCATCTTTTGTCTCAACCGATACTCTTCTTAAATCGGGACAAGCACACACATGACTGTCACTTGCTGTAGGGAGGCAGAAATGGCTGCAATTGCCGTTGTTGATGCTGCAGTTGGTGACGACTGCAACCAAAGACAAACGTAAATGTGAGGCTGTATAGGTTAGACATCAAATGAGAGACATGATTGGTTTCTATCTGTAGCAATTATTAATAAAACATCAGATGTCTGCAATATTATTTAGTTATCAACCTGTTACTTCACATTACTGTTGTGACATTTCTCAAATCGGGTCTTATATAGAAATGTAATCTTTATTCAACACGTTAAATTCTTACTACATTGTTTATACAACTATTGCTGGGTTGACAGCGGCCAGTTTCTTCTTTTAAGTATTCATCCTATTGTATTATCCTCATGTTAATTTACTGGCTCCAGCATTAATAGGCTCCGTTGTCAACCGGGAATTGTATACTATATCATTCATTGTCATAGTTGCTGATTATGTTTATTTGTATGATGTATGTGATTCTGAAAATAAACTATCTATCTATATATCTAGATCTGGCATCCAGTAACAATGAACCTAGTGTGTGTCTGTGTGTGTAATGTGTATACACATGACCTGATCTCCAGTGTTACCTCAAGCTTGAGCTATTTGGAGCGAACTGCCTAAGACTAAAGACCAGGTATATGCAACAAACACCACTTGTCACAGTCTTCTACCTGGCACAATGGCAGTTATCTCACGCAAAACTGGAAAATGCAATTTTGTGGAGTTACTCCATTAAATGAGAATGCCAGCTTACCGCTGCGGTCAGCCTTGCTGAAGTACTTGATGTCGTTGAGGCCTGAGAAGAGATCTTTACCAAGTATTGTCATCCCAGTGCCATCCTCACGAATCCTGGGTACAGAAATACATACAGGAACATTGAACGTGCTTGCACCAATGTCCTCTTCAAAAGGGTTTGAATGCTCAGAATGTTCAGATATAAACCGATTTAACTAAAACAGTTTAGCTAAACTGCTGCACATCTGTTTATACACAAATTACATTATAGAATGCCTGCGAGAAATGAGATTCAGAATCAGGGCACTTCTGACACCAAATGATGCAGAATGCCAAAAGACATCAACCTCACTGCCTGAAGCATTCTACAGCACTGCATGAAGCATTCTACAGCACTGCATGAAGCATTCTACAGCACTGCATGAAGCATTCTACAGCACTGCATGAAGCATTCTACAGCACTGCATGAAGCATTCTACAGCACTGCATGAAGCATTCTACAGCACTGCATGAAGCATTCTACAGCACTGCATGAAGCATTCTACAGCACTGCATGAAGCATTCTACAGCACTGCATGAAGCATTCTACAGCACTGCATGAAGCATTCTACAGCACTGCATGAAGCATTCTACAGCACTGCATGAAGCATTCTACAGCACTGCCACTCACTGACTACCTTGTGGGGAAGTGTCTGGGTATTGGAAAGGTATCCATGGAGCCATTTCTAACCTAGATCAGTGAGACGAAACCTAACAAACGTGGTCATCTAACCAACCTGAACAGTCCCTTCAGTATCCAGTCGGTCCAGTAGACGTAGCCATTGTGCACAGCCACATCAAATGGGTCACCTCTCGACTTGGTTTGATACAATAGTTTGCGGTTCGTGCCATTAATGTCAGCCGACTCTATTCGCTCTGTGTGTGCATCACACCAGTACATCTTCTTCTCTGTAGGGATACATCACACACATATGTATTCACAGACATTCAAGTGACAGATGGACACACACACATACACATGTTTCTTAGGAAAAAACTGCATGTATCTGTATGTTTGAATCTATGTAAGTTACCCATCATGGAATTTCTAAGGCATAGTCATGCATATTCAGTTGCATCCAGACTTTGGTTCTTATCATTAAAGAATAAAAAAAGGAACTGCCAATTCGCAAATCTACTAACTGTTTATTTAAAATGCCTTTGCAAGATGAATCTCATCTCAGAATCCCACATATTTTCCGTGTGTGAAATCAACGGTCTCTGTGTGGTTCACTATGTGTGCATGAATATTTGTTATAATCGAGCTACAAAATTAATCATCCAAGTGGCAGTAAGCAACAATTATTCACATAAACACAATTATTCATCAGCTTTTTGCTCAGATAACACCCAAATTATGCATAAATATGCAATATAAGTAGCAGGGAAAGTACATATGTGGAATTATTACATTTTGTTTGTTACATTATATATATATATATATATATATATATATAACCATACAAAGAATCCCTTTAAAGTAATTATGTTGATACATATATTTATATCTATTTATTACAACATATGATAGAACAGTAAGAATACCTGACATTGTGTTATGCCAGAAAGAGATGAATTGTAACACTCACTTTTAAAGTCGATGTCGAGACCATTGGGATAACTTGCACTACGCCCGATTAACAATGTCTCATTCTTGCCGTCCATTGTGTAGCGTAGGATTCTCCCGCGCCCCGTGGAACGAGACGTAACGTACATGTGTCTGTAAACACCAGCGACATAAACAGTTAATAGTGTCAGCCAGACAAACATTGTGTGAATACTACGTGTGGTACTAAACTACTGTTTCAAAACTTGGGGTAATTTCACTGATGTTATGCAGTTTGCCATAGCTTTATATTATATATACACTGTATATATAAAAATACAGTATATATATTAAATATATAATATATATATATATATAATATATATATTATTTCCCCTTGTGTAGATTGCTGCAATCCCATGTGTGAAATACACCAATCTGAGTTTGTAGCTAATTTAAGCCACGGCTAACCACTACGTTTGTCATTTATATGAACTGTATATATGAATATGCCACAAGGTTGTGGTTCTGTGTGAGAAACGACTAATCTTTGTACACATACTGGTGTATTTAATTCAAACTGCCACTGACCACATGCATCTAGAAATAGTACATCTATTGAGTGTTGTTTTGGACAGGTGCTAGTAGCGATATAATGTATGATGACAGAAAGTGTTTAGTGTCACCACGGACTTATATCAAGACGCTGTAGTGAATCTGTGGTGTCATTCTGAAGGACACATTGTCTACAGACACTGATTTAATGGGCTTTGATTTAGAGTAAAGTTTATTCCTGTGTTTTATTGTACATGCGTATGTGTGTGCGTGCGTGCGTGCATGCGTGCGTCTTGTCATGTTTGGTGTGAAATAAAGAACTGTGAAACAAAGAACCATCGCTGCGCATCCATCCTTGACATTAAAATGATATAAATATACCAAAATCAGCACATAGCAAGGGTGGCCACTTCGAGAGTGACCACCTATTCTCTTAGACCCCTATTTAGATTATCTACACCTGCCAAATATAAACATGTTCAGTTATGAGTCCAAACGAGACCCACCCATTTTTGGGGTCTAGGACAATCCCTCGTGGGCTGAGGACGTGAACGAGAGTCTTGTGGTATCTCGCAGTCGGATTCATCACACGAATGATGTTACGTTTGGAATCAGTGTAATACAGGAGTTGGGATGCCGGGTCAAAGGCCAGTCCCTCCGTGCGATGTTCCTTCATCTCCACAAACAGTGTCTTCACATCGCTTCCGTTCAGAAACATCGTCTTGACGACGTGTGCACTGAAGTCGGCCCAGAAGACGCGGTCACTGACAAAGTCGTACGTCAGCCCAATGGGGCGGTCGTAGCGCGGGAACTTGAGGGCGCGTATGTTCTCAAGGTTCTCGTCCGCCTGGTAGATCTGACGGCGGTAGTCATCGGCAATCAGGAAGAATTTGTCCTTGAGTGGCGACACTGTGAACAGTAAGAACTACGATTAATATTCAGACAGAATACGTCTGTTTCACTGACATATATAATAATAATAATAATTCAGTTTTTATATCGATGCACTGCACAAGAAATATACTTAATGTATATTAATAAAATTAATAGAAATGTAAATTATATAAATTAATATAAATCATATACATTTTTTGTTTTAAGATGTACTAGTCAACCTTTGTATGTAAATTATACAAATTTATTTAAACTAATTTGAACACTGCTTTTAAAATGTATAGTACTAAAACTTGGTATGTAAATTAAATAAATTAATATAAAATTAAAACCTTTACTAAAACTGTATATGTAAATATATATATAAATTAATCTAAAACATAAACACTGATTAATACGTGTATGACACTAAAAAGAAATTCTAAAGCAATGTCCGTCATTTCAAAACAATTTGAATTAATTGAAATGTCTATTAAAAGACTTTAAACACTTTCTAAACATAGATAATGTCTCGGTTGCACGAATGTTCACAAACATATCTTCTCCCACATACACCCAATTCACCATACCCTGAAATACGAAAATACCATAGAAACATATAGATATATCTCCTAGTGCAATCTGACGGTCCTGAATCGACATATTCCTAGATTATAATGGTCAAAGACCAACCTATTCCTACGTCCATCTAACTTTCGTGAATCAACCTATTCCTACGTCCATCTAACTCTCATGAATCAACCAATTCCTACGTCCATCTTACTCTCGTGAATCAACCCATTCCTACGTCCATCTAACTTTCGTGAATCACCCTATCCTACGTCCATCTAACTCTCGTGAATCAATCTATTCCTACGACCATCTAACTCTCATGAATCAACCAATTCCTACGTCCATCTTACTCTCGTGAATCAACCCATTCCTACGTCCATCTAACTCTCGTAAATCAACCTATTCCTACGTCCATCTAACTCTCGTGAATCAACCTATTCCTACGTCCATCTAACTCTCGTGAATCAACCCATTCCTACGTCCACCTAACTCTCGTGAATCAACCTATTCCTACGTCCATCTAACTCTCGTTAATCAATCTATTCCTACGTCCACCTAACTCTCGTGAATCAACCTATTCCTACGTCCATCTAACTCTCGTGAATCAACCTATCCTACGTCCATCTAACTCTCGTGAATCAACCTATCCTACGTCCATCTAACTCTCATGAATCAACCTATTCCTACGTCCATCTAACTCTCGTGAATCAACCTATCCTACGTCCATCTAACTCTCGTGAATCAACCTATCCTACGTCCATTTAACTCTCGTGAATCAACCTATTCCTACGTCCATCTAACTCTCGTGAATCAACCTATTCCTACATCCATCTAGCTTTTGTGAATCAACCTATCCTACGTCCATCTAACTCTCGTGAATCAACCTATTCCTACATCCATCTAGCTTTTGTGAATCAACCTATTCCTACATCCATCTAACTCTCATGAATCAACCTATTCCTACATCCATCAAACTCTCATGAATCAACCTATTCCCACATCCATCACTCTCATGAATCAACCTAGTCCTACGCCCATCTAACTCTCGTGAATTAACCTATTCCTACGTCCATCTAATTCTCATAAATCAACCTATTCCTATGGCTGTTACACTGTCCTGAATCAACCTATTCTTACATACATCCGATTGTCCTGAATTAATCTCTGTATAGGACAATCTGATCAGACTTGTCCTAAATAAAATTATTCATGTTTAGCTGTCCGGAATCAACCATCTCCCTACGGCCTTCTTCAGAGTTACAGACTTATAGCTGAAACTGTCCAATATTGTATCTATCACAACATTTCCATTGGTGCCAAAGGGTGAGCTATGGTCCCTTATGTATTCCTACGCTTCATGAAAGTAGTCCTACGCCACTTACGACTTGGTTCGCATGAGACTCCATCGGAAGACACCTTCATTGAGTCGGTGCAGCCACAAGTACGTCCCCTCAACATCGGAAAACAAAGTTGTTTACATCCTCCATTAGCAGCACAGCTACTGCTGGCGTTACCTGTCAATCAAAACACACCTGTCAATCAATCCTCCATTAGCAACCGCACAGCTACTGCTGGCATTACCTGTCAATCAAAACACACCTGTCAATCAACAGTGCACTCTCAATAAGGCAGCTGCATTTTGTGACACAACAAATCACTAGATACACTGCAAGATAACCACGTTAATGCTTATACTTAAATGTAGATATATATAGGCTCAGAGTTCCTAACTGTGCATAATTTTTATTTTGAATGGAAAGAGCACATTTAGCCATTCCAATATCACAGGCCGCTAAACTGGCTGTGTGTGATGCGGAATTATAACAGATTGTTGTAGCAACATTGGCAGTGTTTTTTGTGATTAGTGCAGTTTTCATAAGACTTACTGCAAAAACCTCTGACCATTGTAATGGTGATAATTCTATAATACTAGTGATGTATTTTATTAGATACTGCCACAGGAAATGAGAATAATGTAAATTAATCTTTGTAAACATTACCACCACAGACAAACCTGCAAGTAACAGTGGGCATGTATTCATATATTATATTGATGATGAATAATGTAACTGTAACGTTTATAATGATGAAAAAAAATATATCACAACTGATTCTACTTGTTGATTATTCAACTTTCAGAATATACATGACATTCATGTTTGAGTAAAATGCATTATTGCTGCTCAAATCTTAATTTGAAGTGTTGGTTTTCATGTTAAGTCACTGTGAATGCAGTACTCAGTGACCACAACAGACAGGGCTGCTGTGCTGAAATGGTTACGAAAATGAATTCAACACGTTTTAAAGTATAAAGGTGATACCCAAGAATAGAGGTTGGTTGCCACGGTAATATGCAACAATGTCATATGCTGCTTGTCGATTGTCGTGCGTAATTCCTCGAGGCCGCAACTCTTTGCCCGATTCTTTCTCTGCTACGTGTATGCTGCCGCTGCCGGTGGAACTCTCCGTGAAACCAATAAAGTCCTGCAATAATCAATCATTCGACTCATGAAAACTTTGGCACACAGATGTGAAGGCAAGTTCCTATTGAGCGCAGCACCCAATCTTCAGAATTGCTCAAAGCACTTCACACTTTACTCTCTGGCCTGTTCAATCAAACACCTCTGGGAAGCATCCAGACATGCTGCAATTAACACATGAAACTATTCAAACACACTGTCTATAGCCAAGAAGTTAACAATGGATGCCATGATGCCAGTAAAAGCTAAACTAGTTGAAGTAACTGGATGCTCTAAATATACATAATATTTCTACCTCTAGTAATACATGACGTATGTAAAAATATTAACAGATAATAAAATTAATAAATAGCACAAAAATAAAACACTTAATTTATGTGCATAAATTATCTTATGCAGCAGCAAGTGGTGTAGTGGGGGGGGGGGGTAGGTCTGTACTACCCTGGTGAACAATCTAGAATTATTTATTAAACAGGCCTACTTCTATCATCAATTGTCTAGCGTTGTTGCTATACATTGGAGGGTGTATGTAACAGGGTATACACACAAGCTCCTTACCAGCACATTGAAATATTTGGTTACTATGTATGAGAACTGGCTATACAATTCAGTACATGCAGGAGATTAAATCTAAGTTCGACTCATTACACACGTGTGACAAGATGTACCTGCATGACGGTGACGCCGTAGATTTTGCCACGTCTTGTCACCAGATCTTGCATCTTCGCTCCTGAGCCGTCAATGAGACTTGCCGACCATATACTGTTGCCAGTCGGATTGACCCAGTAGATCCTTGCAACAGAATCGTAGAAGATAAGTTCTCATTCAGTGCAGTATCGATATATTGCTTCATACTTCACATACTGGCTGACATGCTTCACACTTTACATACTGGCTGACATGCTTCACACTTCACATACTGGCTGACATGGTTCACACTTCACATACTGGCTGACATGCTTCACACTTCACATACTGGCGACATGCTTCACACTTCACATACTGGCTGACATGCTTCACACTTCACATACTGGCTGACATGCTTCACACTTCGCATCCTGGCTGACATGCTTCACACTTCGCATACTGGCTGACATGCTTCACACTTCACATACTGGCTGACATGCTTCACACTTCACATACTGGCTGACATGCTTCACACTTCACATACTGGCTGACATGCTTCACACTTCGCATCCTGGCTGACATGCTTCACACTTTACATACTGGCTGACATGCTTCACACTTCACATACTGGCTGACATGCTTCACACTTCGCATCCTGGCTGACATGCTTCACACTTCACATACTGGCTGACATGGTTCACACTTCACATACTGGCTGACATGCTTCACACTTCACATACTGGCTGACATGCTTCACACTTCACATACTGGCTGACATGGTTCACACTTCACATACTGGCTGACATGCTTCACACTTCACATACTGGCTGACATGCTTCACACTTCACATACTGACTGACATGCTTCACACTTCACATACTGGCTGACATGCTTCACACTTCACATACTGGCTGACATGCTTCACTTAAAAACTGTCTCAACTTCTCTGAAGTATTGCACTGACTACACATGATTTGTACATAAACTGTAACAAAATGACCCATGGTTGCATATGGCAACATTTAAGAGTATTCATACTCAGAATCTTTCACAATACCCATCAATGTGGACAGTACTGTGTGTGTGTGTGTGTGTGTGTGTGTGTGTGTGTGTGTGTGTGTGTGTGTGTGTGTGTGTGTGTGTGTGTGTGTGTGTGTGTGAGTGTGTGTGAGATGTATGCTAATAGCTTCCTCTTGATGGTTAGCCATTTGATTGGCAAATCTTCCATGACCCATCAAAGAAAGAAGTCTTTGTTTTTAGAAACCCACCATTAGCTGATAGTCCTTACTGGACACTGACTGGAAAGAAATCACCTGCTCACAATATTTTCCCACATTTCCTGCATTGTTTTAGCTTCTGACCTAGATCAAAGATCACCTGTCCTTACCTTTCTTCAACGTAGTCGACAGAAAGAGACGTGAACGTAGAGTTTGACCCTTTTACTATAACGCTGACGAAGGTTGCCGGTTGTGAGCCGTCCAGTTTGGCAACCATAACCCTGCTCTGATTGCCACTACTCTCTGTCCAAAACAACCGCCTGTAAACAAACAAATAAACAAACAAGTAAACAAAACTATCTCAAGTTTGTTAATTACCGTAATACAATTTCTTTTTAAGTGACGTTCTGGTATAACTATACTGAGGGTTAGCACCACAGTAAAAACACAGGGTCAAGATTATTAATTTTAATTTAATGAAGTCTTTCATCCTATCTCAATAAGGATTTGTGACATTGTAGCAGTATTACTGTTACATGAAATGGTTCTCACTTTCAATATAGACAACCTTCGCAAACCAATATTCTTTTATTTTACTAAATGCACAGGAACTCCAATTAAATTGTTTATGCACTATGCATGTGATGTATTAGTTGATTAGCAGAGTTCTCAAGTTGCATGTTTAAATATGCCATTAATTTACTTCACTATACTTAGTAATCACAAAATATTTGTCTACATCACTGAATGCTGGTACTGTAATGATAAGTTTATTCACTTCACTGGCAGGCAAAATGGCTGAATAGTACAATAAGAACATTATGGTTGATAACAAATTCATTAATGTATAGTAGTAAAACTATTTATGAAAGCATAACAATATGAAAGTGTCACTAATTAGAATGTTTAGTCAAATTAAAACAATAAAAATGTTGGATAGTAAAACTGTAAATGTTCTCTAATATGAATATATACATTTAGGTAAATTAAAGCATAAAAATAAAAATATTTCAAATATTTTATTATAAATGGAACATACAACATGACTAAAAAATTACAACTCGTTAAAACAGTATAAAATAGATCAATTGAATAAATAGCTAATGACTGTAAATTACTTGGTCTGCATGTCCAAAGCCACAGCCCCGGGGTGGCTGATGTCTGTGACGAGCTTCCTCATGTACTGGCCGCCCAGTTTGGACACCCAGATGGCGCCAGCAGTAGCATCTGTCCAGTACATGTTGGAGGTCATCCAGTCAACAACCAGTCCTGTTGGAACAGATCGAGAGGGGGATGAAAGTGACCATTGTGCGAGGAAGCAGACGGTCAATAGTGAAAGTACCAATGAAGTTCACTTTAATGCCAACCTGTAACACCGAACTTCTCAGGTGCTCCATTAACCCCCTCCCTTCCATGACCAAAATTCAATTTAACCTTCTTCCCAAGACCCAACTCTAACATCCTGCCTATAACAAATCTTGCAGGAACAGATAGAGGTGGATGAAAGTGAAAGCATCAACCATTGTGCATTGACACAGACAGTGAAAGTACCAACCAAGTTTACTTTAACGCCACCTTTTAACACCTAACTTCTCAGACACTCCATTAACCCCGTTTCTCTCACAAACAACATCTACTTAAACCCCATTCCTCCCATGACACAAGTCAAACACCCTCCCTCCTCCGATTCCTATTTTACCGCTTTTTCCCAACCCTTCCCTTAACCCACCTCGCACATCGCCCGTGCCGTACACAAGGACACTATTGACACTCTTCTTCTCAAGCCGGGCCCGTCGGATCGTTTTCACACTGGTTCCGTACTCAGAGAAGTAGATCTCTCCCTCCCGATAGTTGAAGTCGACTGCGCGGAACTTGTAGCCCTTGGTTGTGTGGTTGAAGAAGCAGAAAGAGTCGGGGTGCTCCCTCAAGTTCTTCTTCATGAGTTTTTTGATCGGCATCGCACAGATGCGGTCCACCAGTGCATACACGTACATCGCCCCCTTAGAGGTTGGCGTAGCTGCAACAAATCAGAATACACAAAGTAATGTTCTCCTCGCCTTCCCAGCAAACAACGACCTGTGATTTCACATGTTCTGTAAGTGAATTGTCGAGTTCAACTGGCTCAATTCACGTGTTTCCGTATGTGAATTCACCGGATTCTGTGAACAAATTTGGTGTGTCGACACGTGTTTGCCGTGAAATCACGAGTTTTTCACGTGATGACACGTACCAGTGAAACTGTACCAGTTCTGACCCGTACGACTCATGTCAAATTCATTAAAAAGTCATGACAACAGGCAGAACGTGAATACACATGAAAACACATACCAATTATGAACCAGTAGGACACGTGCCAACTGGTTCAGAAATGGTGCCTTGGTTACTATGTGTGTCCAGGGTGTGCCAGGCCGTTCTGTGACACTGATCTTACATTTTTCTTTTCATTTCTTCCCTCTCACAGATCTTGCTTCGAATGTCTGTACTTCTTCGATCTTTCACTCATTCTTGAGTAGTAGTAATATTTAATAACAACATTTATGTTACATATGTTACACAAGTTACACAACACTGCAATTAATACTCACTGCACTGTAGATAAAATAATATAAAGCAAATACAAATAAATGTGTTAAAATACACAAAGAGATAACTTAAGATAATAAATGTCAGTAGATTATTTAAAAAAATAGTTTATGTTGACATAACAAATAATGATTTTCCCCGATTTTCACAGTAACTTAGATCTCTGTGAATCTCCCAGACTCCCAAAATGGTAGCAAATTTAGTGAATTTTCCCTCACAATTAAAATCTTGTCAAAGAAATCTCCTGGATTCATCTTCAGATATCCAACTTGACAACATCATACTACTAAGCTTCATAAAATATATTCAACAAACCCAACCTCATCTTCCGAATTTCATTTCAACCAGAATGGAAGAAGCAGAAGAAATATCTTTAATCTACCAGGGTTTGAATCTCAAAAGTCAAGTGTGATCTTACGTTTGCAGGTTCCGTCTTCGCTCATCGTATATTCGTCCTGGCAGAGACACTGGGCGATGAATCCGGTTGGCTTCTGTATAGGCACACACAGCTGACTGCAATTGTGCATTGCACATGGAGCTACAAACACACATGCAGCTTTACTACATGTTATAGTTATGAAACAGTCATGTGACCTGACACAGCAAACTGGGTGTTGAGCATAGCACAGGTCTCTATTCTGTATGTGAGCTAAAATAGCTGTTTAGATGACTCACATCCCAATGATTCCGTGATGGGCATAAATGCATAGCTTACAACTATTAAACAATTATAATCATAATTGTGACATTCATACAGCACTGTTCTAACATGCATTGCTCACAGTGCTGTAAAAACAGTTCTTGAAAATAGGTAGTCTTCAGTACCATCTTTTAGTGTCAGGTAATTTTTTCTTATGAAATAATCCAAAAGTAAAAAATACTAAATAATGTATGTTCCGTGTGGTCTTTGTCATTTCACATAAGTTTGTGAAAGTGAGTTTTGTCAAATATGTTCAACTACTGACAGATATGTTCCTTCAAACCACATAATGATAATCATTTTATTTGTTTTATATACTGTTTTTGGAACTTTACAGCATATGCGAGATAAATTCATATCATGGAATAGGTAAAAAAGCATATAATCTCTACAAATATAAACTACTTTAAGTGAAAAAAAATTGTACTGGTTCTTAACATGGTGTCCAATCATTTGGACTGCTCAAAGCACCACGACCAGAATTTCAACTCAACAGATTCGCATGTGCATCGGCCATTTTATTAGCTCCATCTGGTTGCCAGGCACCATGTCATGTGACCGATGAGTCAATGCTAATTTGTGCTCACCTTCAGCATCGGGCTTCTGTCTGTCAGGCGCGTACATTGTGATGCCGTACGGTCTGCGCTGAAGCTGTAGACGCGTGCCTCGTTCGTCAAAACTGTCAAAGTCATAGAACCACAAGCTGGGCGTTGATTGTTTGGTTGTTTCGTTGTATCCTCGATCAGTGGCAAATATAAAATTCTACAAGAAACAAATGCCAGCATGAAACTGTTCCGTGATTCTTTTTGACATTGTTTCAATGGTTTTAATGTAATAACGCATTACGATCTACCTGACAGTCTGCGACTTTTTAAGTCCAACTTGAAAACATCTTTTTAAGGCCGCATTTGTAAACTACTTGTAGGGTATTATATAATGAATTTATTTTAATTGTAATTATAGTTTTGCATTTTTTGCTTACTTTATTATTAAGTTATTAATATATTTTATTATTTATTTATTATTTTATTTTGTCTATTTATTGCTGATAAGTTTAGCTTATGAACTAGGACTTTTAGAAGCTTTATTTAATTATTTATTTATTATCATTTAACATTTCGTCTTTACATACTAGTTTAACTGATTATGAATATTTTAAATATGTATGTGTTACAATGTATTTTATGCATCTCTGAACGGAATTTTTTTCCGAATATACGACGCTTTACAAATATAAATTATTATTATTATTAATAAAAAATTGAATGGAGATAGTGTCGTTGTTATTCAAAATTCATTGTGTTCACATTCACTGTGAAGCAAGGTAAATAATTTTCCATCCCTATTGAGCCTGTGACAATGTGTCCAGCCGTAGTTAAGTGGGTATTATTGTGAAATAGTGTTCTGTACCTTTTGGACATTATACCTCATTAGTTGAGATATTTTGCAATAACGCTGGATTTATTGCTGCATTTGTAGCCAAGTTTTAAAAAGCGACATGTTGAAAAAAGATATAATTAATTTTGACTCATATTGCCTACCGTTTCTCAACATGTCAGTTCACAAATGCATGATTTATTCTTACTGAACTTTTCTCAGGATAATTCTTTTTTAGATTAACCATTTTTGTATGACATACGATGACGTCATTCATCATTAACGTTGAGGGAGTAAATGTGAGAAGTCCAGCGGAAGTCTGCATAGGCTAAAGAAATGTCTTGATTTGGATATGTCATTTTTTTGGATCATGTGTTTTATTCATTTTGAGTTATTTGTTGAACAAAATTAACTGAACATTGAAAGTTGAAACTATGTGCATTTCAGCCAGAAACGCAAAACTGAAACCATTATTTCTGACTGTTTATATATTTAGACACTATGTTTTGGATACCGTAACAACTTACAAAATGACCTATTTTAGGTGTTGTACATTTTTGGACATCTGTTACTTTTGCATGTCTAAATACATAGAGTACATAATCACTGTATGTTTCTGGTCAGCAAAATAATAATGTTTTGCATTCTATATTTTTGGGCAAGTGAATCTTCTTCATCTTCTCACCTTGGTTGTCTTTCAGGATGATCAAGATGAGAAGATGTGAAGTGAAAATGTAATAAATTTTCTGTGTCCAAAAACTGAGTCATTACAGCTGGTCTCTGCAACTCAACATATACACTTTGGCAGACAGCAAATCATGGCAATGATGAACTGCAACCGTCACTGTTCAAACACACATCATGGCAGCAGTACCTGGTAGACTGTGACGTCGATGAAGGTGTTTGACGCCCGACGGCCGTACTTCACCCGGATCTTTGTGGTAAGGTCATACGACTCGATATATTGCGTGTTGGTCCAGTATATCCTAAAAATAAAATACTTTATCTAAAATGCATACAACTACACATTTAATCCATCACAATGCACGTTTGCTGATGTGTACATATATGGGCGTCTAAGTTTTACTTACATTCACAATGTGTTTAAAGCAGGACATTTTCTGATCTCTAGTGTTGTTAAGAGAACATTTATATGGACACATTTTGTAACTAAGGTACCTTAGGTATCCGCAGCAAACAAGGAACCATTTTTGAACCAGTTGGCACATGTCATACTGGTTTATAATTGGTACTGCTTCGATCACCAGTAAGGGTTTTCAAATGTACTCACGTGAATACATGTGTTCAGCCTGTTGTCACGAGTTTTGAACGAATTTGACATGAGTCGTATTGGGTCAGAACTGGTACGGTTTCACTGGTACGTGTCATCACGTGAAAAATTCGTGATTTCTCGGTAAACACATGTCGACACACCAAATTTGTTCACAGAATCTGGTGAATTCACATACGGAGACACTTACAGAACATGTGAAATCACGGGTCGTTGTTTCCTGGGTCACTTTTGTCACTATAACTCACCTCAGAACCAGGGATCAGGTAGAATAACGTAACTATATATATATAACACACAGTCAATGTCCAGACCAAAGTTGCTTTCTGTTAGCGTCAGAAATTCTCCACTGGAACCAATAGTGTGAGACGTCGGAGGCAGCACTTACATGACCTTTGTGTAGTCAACTGTGATGCCCATAGGCTTATACAGCTCTGTCGTCACAAGGTCCACGATGTTTGTGCCATCCAAGTTCGCCTGCTGAATCTTCTCCTCAGCACCCCAGTCGGTCCAGAACATCAGACTACATGGAACATGGAGCAAGATTACGTTTCCAGAACATCAGACTACACGGAACATGGAGCAAGATTACGTTTCCAGAACATCAGACTACACGGAACATGGAGCAAGATTACAGATTCCAGAACATCAGACTACACGGAACATGGAGCAAGATTACGTTTCCAGAACATCAGACTACACGGAACATGGAGCAAGATTACAGATTCCAGAACATCAGACTACACGGAACATGGAGCAAGATTACGTTTCCAGAACATCAGATTATACACGGAACATGGAGCAAGATTACAGATTCCAGAACATCAGACTACACGGAACATGGAGCAAGGTTACATATTCCAGAACATCAGACTACACGGAACATGGAGCAAGATTACATATTCCAGAACATCAGACTACACGGAACATGGAGCAAGATTACAGATTCCAGAACATCAGACTACACGGAACATGGAGCAAGGTTACAGATTCCAGAACATCAGACTACACGGAACATGGAGCAAGATTACATATTCCAGAACATCAGACTACACGGAACATGGAGCAAGATTACATATTCCAGAACATCAGACTACACGGAACATGGAGCAAGATTACAGATTCCAGAACATCAGACTACACGGAACATGGAGCAAGATTACGTTTCCAGAACATCAGACTACACGGAACATGGAGCAAGATTATGTTTCCAGAACATCAGACTACACGGAACATGGAGCAAGATTACGTTTCCAGAAGATCAGACTACACGGAACATGGAGCAAGATTACGTTTCCAGAACATCAGACTACACGGAACATGGAGCAAGATTACGTTTCCAGAACATCAGATTATACACGGAACATGGAGCAAGATTACAAATTCCAGAACATCAGACAACACGGAACATGGAGCAAGATTACATATTCCAGAACATCAGACTACGCGGAACATGGAGCAAGATTACATATTCCAGAACATCAGACAACACACGGAACATGGAGCAAGATTACATATTCCAGAACATCAGACTACACGGAACATGGAGCAAGATTACATATTCCAGAACATCAGACTACACGGAACATGGAGCAAGATTACATATTCCAGAACATCAGACTACACGGAACATGGAGCAAGATTACAGATTCCAGAACATCAGACTACGCACGGAACACATAGGAAGATGACAGATTCCAGAACATCAGACTACGCATAGACTACCAAAACTACAATGATAAGTCTATGAACACCAATAAATTTCTGTCCTGACATCTTGGTGCAACATTAAATAACATTATCTTAATTTTTTGTTGAAACTTTGACATATGTATAGGGTAGCAATTTTACTGTTTAATTCAGTTATGAGTATCAGTGTGAGCCTATGGTAAATGCATCTCATAACTTTGTGAGTGACACAAATACTTAACCCACCCCTTCTGTGGGTACACAGCAATGCCATGTGGCTTGTCGAGGGTGTCTTCAATGAGCGTCCTTGTGTAGTTGGTCCTTGGTTTCATCATTGCGATCCAGTTGTAGAGTGAGTCCGTCCAGTACAAGTTGTTTGAGAGCCAGTCGTATGCCAGGCCATTCACTTGTGACGATGAACCAAAGTTGAGGAGCTTCATTTTCATTGTACCATCCAGGGCCACCTGCACAAAATACCTGCAAAAACAACCACCCTATGTCACCATGTTCCGTACGGGTTCTTTGAAATCATGTTACATAGGCACTAGAATGCTAGCTGTGTTCTGTATAATTGTTACAAGCTTTGGTATGTCGACCAGTAGGAGGCATTTTAATAAAATTGGAACAAATCTAAGTTGATTATTCACATGAATTGTAATAAAAAATATAAGGGTCAAGGATAAATCATAGGATCAAACGTGAACATGTGAACTTTTCTGGTTACCAATAATTAAAAATACTGAAGACATTTCAACGAATGAAAAGCCATTATAAAGTTCATGTTCTGTGGAAAACAAATGTCGAAAGTCCACTTCACAACTAATAATAATACAATTTATTTGTATAGCGCCTGAATCAATAGTATTGCTCTCAGGCGCTTCACATAAATGTACAAATAGTAGCTTAATTTGGATGATAAATTATTATTAAAATAGATATATGTATATATGGATGATAAAGTATTATTAAAATCAATAAACATATATATATATATATATATATATATATATATACGTATATATATATATATGTACATATACATACATACACATACATACACACACATATATATATATATATAAATAATATATATATATATATAAACATTCTAAATATAAGCCTATACATGAAACAGTAAAATAAAATAGCAGTCATTACATTGCTTAGTATTCCTCAGTAGGCTAAAATAAAATTAAATTAAAAAATTAAAAACCCTGAGCAATTTAATAGTTGCCTTGACCTATCACCGTTAACCACAGAGACTCGCCTGTCCATGCTGTCGTACAGGTAGACCAAGCCGTCTCGGTAGTTGACCTCAACTGTTGTCCACTTCCACGACGGACTGCGCCACGACCACAAGCGAATATGTTTCATTCGCAAATACTCTTTCGGGTCACCTTTGACCCCTCGCAGATAGCTCGTCCGATACCCATCATGCTCCACCCACACAATGTCTGGTCCATTCGCCTTTAATCCTGCAAACAATCGCTACGGTGTCATCATCACGCACAACTAAATAATTTCACCTAGCCATTTATATTAATAATAGGTAGTTCTTACTTGCAGCCACAACATTATTTATAAAACATTATAATATTTAAAGTAATGCTGCAATGAACTGTATATAAATCATAATAAAATAAATAAATTAAACAAATATTAATAAATTAACTATAATTAAGTGGTAAAATTCAAATATTAAGAACGAGCTCTAAAAACGGTCAATCCTATGTCAAAACACTTTGTATCTACATGGGGTATAGCAGGGTGCATACAGAGACACCTGGAGGGGAATCTGAAGACAGTTCGTGATCATGGTGTTAATAGGTTGTGACCAAAGGTCACCTCAAATACGCACAACAGGTATCTGTTACAATTCTCTACTCACCGTAACTGCCCAAAGATATTTCAATTGGATTCTACTTACTTATGTATGTGGTGCCATGTGTTGGATAATGCACACAACATCAATACAAATTTAGTCTCTTTGGTGTAGTCTAGGGATGGGGGTAAACCTTGAACAAATTCTTTCACTCTACATTGCTCTAGTTTACTCAGCTGTATGAATGAGTACCTGGCTATAGGCGGTTGTGGATATTTATGTATGGATAGACTTTGCACATTAACTGCAGCATGGATGGATGGATGGATGGATGGATGGACGGACGGACGGTCGGACGGACGGACGGACGGACGGACGGACGGTCGGACGGACGGACGGATGCGTCCCAGAGAAGACAATTGAACAAGAGTAAAGTGTAAAGCGTTTTTATCAGTCCTGATGATAGGATGCTGTGCTATTGAAGAACTTACTGACATTTACTTTTTTACAAGAACAATTACAAGAATAACAAATGCCAGGTGTCAACATGTCATGTGACACGTCGAGTGGAGCAGACGTACCTGCCGAGCAGGTGTGGTTGTTGTAGGGGTCGAAGCGTCTCATGTCGGGGCAGGCACACCTGTAGCCCGTCAACAGGGGGATACACAGGTGGGAGCACCGGTGGTTCTTGCACGGAGAGGGCGGGGCTACATGTAGGGCACAGGTGTAGGTCACAGGTGTAGGTCACAGGTGTAGGTCACATGTGTAGGTCACAGGGGTAGGTCACAGGTGTAGGTCACAGGTGTAGGTCACAGGTGTAGGTCACAGGTGTAGGTCACAGGTGTAGGTCACAGGTGTAGGTCACAGGTGTAGGTCACAGGTGTAGGTCACAGGTGTAGGTCACAGGTGTAGGTCACAGGTGTAGGTCACAGGTGTAGGTCACAGGTGTAGGTCACAGGTGTAGGTCACAGGTGTAGGTCACAGGGGTAGGTCACAGGGGTAGGTCACAGGTGTAGGTCACAGGTGTAGGTCACAGGTGTAGGTCACAGGTGTAGGGCACAGGTGTAGGTCACAGGTGTAGGTCACAGGTGTAGGTCACAGGTGTAGGTCACAGGTGTAGGTCACAGGTGTAGGTCACAGGTGTAGGTCACAGGTGTATGTCACAGGTGTAGGTCACAGGTGTAGGTCACAGGTGTAGGTCACAGGTGTAGGTCACAGGTGAAGCAAAAACAGAAACACAAACATTTTGGTAGAAATAGTTTGCGAGTGCTTGTGAAAGAATGTTTATTTAATTGTTTTATCATAATTTATGATGTGTAGATGCTAAGGATCAAGAATATATATATTATTATGATATAGAATATATATACATACATAATTATATATTATACCACACACACACACACACACACACACACAAAGAATACAACAACAAATACAATTGATAGTTTATATCTTGATCTCACACAAACAATTAACCATTATATTTAGTATTAATGTCTTTTTCAAGTGATGTAGAACCCTGCAGAAATGTTGGTTCTTCAACTTTATCACTCAGCATTTTCTTATGGAACAACACAACTGACAAATTTGCTACACTCACCTGTGTAATAGTTGGATGACTTGTAGATAGAAATGCCATTGAGCTTTGTCATGTTTCCTATGTCGAGTCGTATGTATTCATACGCTGACCCAGACCTGTTGATGGGGGCCTGATAAATGCCCCTGCAAAACAGAAACAACACGAGAGAACTGACAGTCCATTTTGATAAATATTTTCCACATTGTGTGAATTTCATAGACATAGAAGATTTCTTTGTTTTTGGAGCAGTACATACAGATGTTTTGATATAGACATGCTTTAAATGAGAAAAGCTCAATAAAGTCCACATCTTCCTATGTTCATCAAGCAACTATAAAATCAAATAATAAACTTGTATTGGATGCTGAAAAACAACGTTTGTAAATATGCCTTTTTCAGTTACCAACCAAACATATAAACTATAAAAGTATAAGTTATGGATCCACCATAATTGGGAATTAGCTACACATAGGCAAGGCCAGACTTGTGCCATCATAACATTACGATTTGCGATTGTCATTGGTTATAAATCACTGTAATTTAACTTTTTATTTCAAACATGCATACAAATAATTTGTTGATTTACATATTATGCATACCAGATATAATAATGCACCATGTTCTTGTTTTTTATGCAGAAATGTCTAGTAATGAAGATAGAAAAATAAAACAATTTACATTGACTAGATAAGAGCGATTCAAACCAAATGCAGCTTGAGAGTAATGGCGGCACCCAGCGCCAAATATGTCAGGGTTTTAAATGTTTTTATTATACTGTGGTTTCGTGCTCATCAAATCATGGTAAAATAATCTGTTAATTCATATGTTTGGGCAATGGTTGTTCATGTGTTTCAGTCCCTCTTTAAGTATTCGCCAACCCATAATGTATTGTGCATGATATGACAACAACATCTGTGACACTACCTATGCATTAGCACTAATGGTATCGCGACAGTAAAACAATCCCCAATTGTCACGACTAATATTATTTTGCAACTGAAGAATATACTGTGAAAACACATACGGCCTCATCCAATCAGAGAAGTAGATATTCTCTTCGTCAACGGCCACCCCAAAGTAATGGGCCTCTCCTTGACCAAACACAGCAGTGCCATTTTTGTAAGACAACGTGTTATTGTGTCTTAGCAGTGTCTCCAGGTGGGTTCCATCGAGATTAACTCGCTCCAGTCTGTCATCCTTGGCATCTGTCCAGTAGAGCTTGCGTCCTGCAACAAGTTATCTTACAATAGAACTCATGTGTGTGTATGTGTGTGTGTATGTGTGTGTGTGTGTGGGGGGGGTCAGTGTGTGTGTATATATATATATATATATATATACATACATACATACATACATACATACATACATACATACATACATACATACATACATACATACATACAAACATATGTAAAGGTGTAGAATTGTGAGAAAGATGTAGAATTATAATACAATTTGCATCTTGGATGCTAATATGTCAAGTATTATTCTACAATCATTCGGAATAAAACGGATATGTTATCTTGCATGTAACAAATAATGTAAATATAACATTTACAAAATGTTCTTTAGATTAAATCAAGGACAATTAAAACATATGAAAGGTAAGGCCATCTTAAATGTGCAAGGCAGTGCCCATGAATATGCTGAGTGTTTAAGGAGCATAATGGAAACTATGCTGATGACAATAATGCACTGGAATGACTGGATATTGGGTTAAATGGTTACATTATCAAATCAAACCTTCGATGTCTATAGCTAATCCATTCATCCATGAGTGTGGCCTTGTTATGAAAACTTTTCTGTTCTTTCCGTCGTAGTCGGCCATTTCTATTGTCTCCATGCCCCAATCTGTCCAGTAGATCTTCCTAGGGAACACAAATTAAACAGTTTTTATTTTAAACTTTTTAACATATATATATATAAATTTTAGTAACTGGTTGTGCAAATTAACTATATATATATATATATATATATATATATATATATATATATATATAATTATATAACATTTTGGTTACTCAAGTAGTTAAAATTAATATCTATGTAAAATATGTTACCTTCAGAATTTTTTTACTTCTAGATATTTTGGAAAATACAATATCTTACGATGAAATTTGTGACAACTCATTTTTCAGACAAAATTACCTCACAATGAAACATCATGTATTTTCTAGTCTGTCATATTCTCATTTTATACAATTTCCTATGGCAAGTGTACGACAACAGTAAATTAAAACAAACTTCTTTATATGTTTTATTTAGGAGTACTTTTGGATTATGACTATGGCAATTTTGACAAAAAGATAAATTATACAAAACAACCAATTATCTACACGCGTTAGCCACTAAAAGCATTACACGTCTAGGTTGAAAGCACCTTGAATAGTAATAATAATAATAATATATTTTAGTTAATATAGCACCACATCCAATTTCAAACTGTTCGTAGTGCTTAACATACATTGAACTCCTAAAATACAAATACACACCAGAAGAAAAACACATAAATATACTAGTGACATATAAAAATAATAACAATATATATATAAATATAATAACACGAATTATATAAGCTGAATAAATGTATATATGTATAATAAATATATAAATAAGTTAAATAAAATATCTATAAAAGTACACAAACATTAAACTAAGCCACGAGAACAGTCAGAAGAAATGTGTCTTTAGGCGTGCCTTGAAGGTGGCTAAACAGGCAGCTAAAACATCTCAGTGTTATTATTAATAAAGAAAAGACTGGTAGTAAACCATGCTTCATACTTGTTCATGCGATCTGCCTCTACACCGCGTGGGTGATTAGCATTGACCACTATCTGCAGGTGATTCTTGCCATCATAGGTCACTAAGTTGATAGTTCTTAGTCCACCGTCTGTGTAGAATATTAGCTGTTCATCTGGATCAATTGTAATACCCTCGGGTCCCTTCGCTGCAAAGGGGAAAATGTAAGTTTACACCACGTGGAACAGAACAGAATGTTTATATTACGCCATCTACACAGGCATATATATGAATATAAGTACATGTTTGCTTACTTAAACATCTATAACAGAATATTAAAAAAAACATGTTTGCTTAGATGTTGCGAATATACCCATGCAATGATGCAGTAATATTTTTATTAAGATTAACACAATGACAAATATTCACGTTAAAGGGATTTTGTTATGCCTTTATACATTTAAGATTTACCGTAAAAAATGTGATAATTCGCCTTGCATATAAATACTAGTGAAAGTAACACAAAACTAATAATTTACTAGTTTATTTGCTCTTGTGATTTACCTCTCTTAATGAGCTTTTGGTCGGTGAAGTTGAGATATGACGATTTCACCGTTCCATCAATCTGGCTGATCCAGAAGACCTTCTGTATGAGGGGGTCGTACACGGCACCCATTGGGTTGATCGCATGGATTGGAAGCTTGATGGTGCTGCCATTTAGTGCCACCTGGTAGATGTTGGTGCTTCTCATCTCTGTCGCCAGGAGGAAGTCATCCGTGAAATAAGACTCTGAAGAGAAGAGAGAAGACGTATGTTAGCTTTGTTGACACAACAGTGACACACGCACGCACGCACGCACGCACGCACGCACGCACGCACGCACGCACGCGTGCACACACACACACACACACACACACACACACACACACACACACAGCCCTCTTCCTGTTGCTGTTATGTTGATAATAGGCAACAGTTTTACAAATAATTTTAGAACACCCGCACAAGTCTAAGACTAAGACAGTCTTAGACTAATTTTTAAGTCTAAGATTTCTGCATAAAAATAGTTTTGGATACCTTCTGAAAAGCTATAATATTATGTTTAGACCCAGTTGAAATATTTGATAAAGTAACCCTCAAATGTTTTGCATAGCTGACTTGTTTAAAAATTTGGACAACTGATAAAACGAATACCAAGTAAAAAATGGCAAAACGTGGGACTCGGAGTCGGACTGTCATTACTCGACATTACGTTATTTTATTACACTTGAAACAAACCATATCAATTTATAAACATGTTGATGTAAGCCGGACCGCTATAGCAAACAGTTGGTTACACGTTGTTCAGGTCGAACGTTCGTACGTCGCTTTGTTTTTTATCGCTAGAACTTTAATAAACTAGGAAAATGTCACACACGCAGCGATTTCGCTCTGAAGCCTAAACATGGGCAGAAAGCCTCGATTAACCCGACTCCGTAAGGTGGCAGCACTGTTCAAGCCCTTCAACTCCGCCTGGTACATTTGTGGGCTGCCGATGTAACCGATACTCGGCGATAGGGCGGCTTTACCCCAGAATAGGGTAGAGACGCTGACTGGCTCTCAGGCCGAATTTGAAATTACAAATTATATAATAAGGATACCTATTTATCAGATAATACTGTATTATAAAAACTATTCAAAATAAAAGTTCTATTAACACAAACAAACAGAAACACAAATTTGCATTTGTTTATGAATTACGGCAAGATTATCCAGGATCCGTGAGATGGCAGCATTGTTTAGCCCCATACGGATAACATTCAAACGCCGATAAATCCACCACTGTTTTTTCCCCGGCGAATTTACTCAGCCGGGCGACAGTACGAGTTAAAGGTTGACAATCATTTCGTTTTGCCCATCGCCAATCCTTTTCTTTTATGTCCTGATGTGTAATGTTTCAATAGTTTAACTAGTATGCGCAATCAGTTTAATTTTAAAATGCGTACTAATCTTTTTTTATTCGGCAAAAAAGAATCGTCGTTACACCGGGTATAACTGACGAAACCATTAGCCGGTGTAGACGTCCTGCCCTTTTTGGGTCACGTGTTTTATACGAGATCGGCATCCTACGGCACAATAACAAACCGCATGTGCTTTTGCGTGTCGTGACGAACGTTCCGAAGTGTTTCTTCTGTGAAGGTATGTATTAAGTGTTTTATTGCAGTTAGCAACCAGGGCGAGTAGTCGTGGGCTAATTCAACAAGAACTGCAACTTGTGAACTTCATTATAGGCCTACTCGACGTGGATTATCTAACTTGTTAGATTATTTTAAAAGTTTGACAGTCGGCATCGGCATCGCTTAGTCTCAGCCAGATACACTCATACAGCCTTTATTTATAAGTTTATATGTATTGTATTTGATAACGCAGGATCTTGTTCATAAGCTGTGTAATTGCAAAAGTACATATCTAGAGAGTGTAGATGACGTTAGGGACGAAATGATATCTCATTGGCTTCGGAACATTGGCAGTAGCTAGGCTCCGGGTGATGGTCACCGTGGGGAGCATCCGTTATCTCGTGCAACAGAACGTCAAACGAAGAATTATGTTGGTTATCACAATTATTTAAACAGTGTTTTGTGACTCACATTTTACTATGATTGCTGGATGTTGCTGATTTGCATTATATTTTATATAATAATAATATTATAATTATATAATAATAAAAAAATTTATGACAACCATGATGGTGATGAATTTATTCAATATACAAAAAGGTAAACATGAATATAAAATGTTTGTATAGCTACTAGCCAGTGTACACCATATGCAAGTATTACACATAACATTCTTGCACTTGTTTCCATTGTGGTCAGTTATGCCTGGCTGTAGTCTATGTAATACCTGATACCTTTCAACTCACATGTGCCAGCTGTTCTAATCTTTATCTTTTCATCACAGCAATATATGAATGCATAATACAACTCAAATTATGATATATTAGTACGGGCCACACTACAATGCAAGTGAGACGAGGCAGAGGAGGGACTAAGATTAATGCAATCACTTGTGTCGGGCAAATGCATGGAGGATACATAGTTTGCAAGAGGCCAACGTCTGATCACTCCAAGTGAATTAAACATTTTAACAATCAACAATGTATACATTTTATAAATATTTTAATATGCCCATTTCAATACTCATTTGCTTTCATTAGCATTTTCATAATATCTCGGATATGGAAAACTAGGATAACCTTTGCAGTTGTGTAATGCATGTTATACTAAGTGTGTCCAGTCCAGTGTCCACACAGACTTCGGTCAACACCTTTAAAAAACTATTCAGCATACAACAATAACTCAGAAATAAATTTATAAAATCAATTATTATTCATTCTGAAGAAGGTAGACATGTTTGAATATTCAGTGAAGGAAATATACTGTTGGCATCACAACAACACCTTATTTTGTCACTTCCAACATTTACTTTGACATCCAGCTGAGCCATAAAATGTCAAATATAACATGCAGTAGTTATTACATGACATACCCTGACACAAAATTGTATATTGAAAATAAAACAGAAAATATGAATGCGCTATGCTTGGGAGTAAATATAATTCTATAATAATATATAAGATAAGGCATCCCTACATTTAAAAATAGCATGGTAATTTTACTTTCATGTAATGACAATACAGACCTAATAAATTACAACCCTGCTTAGATATCAACCTGTACATGCTGCTGTAGCCAAATATTTCTTGCTGCCTTTTTTGTGGAATGCTTTAGGTCATACATAAAATATTATGTTATACAGCTGTAGATTTATTGATTATGGCAAAGAACACTCCATAATGACAACTCTAATACCATGATGCCAGTTTTTGTTTACTGAGTTTGAATATTATGCTTTTCTTTTCAGGTCAACACTCAACAGGAAACTGAACACCACCACTAGGTCAACAAGTTAATAAGCTATATACCATCCAAGATCCCGGAGAAGATTCCACAACCATGGGCTGTGCAAGACGCTGCAGATCAAATGTCATGTGAATATCAACCGAGTGATCTCAGTCGTGTGTTGCATCCATAACAGACTCCCCTGTACTGATGGTGTGTGCACTGACTTCCAGGCCAGTCAGTTACCCAAACTGACTAGAGACCCATATAGAATGCAGGTTGCTTGACATGCGAATATGGTGATATCTGACTAGCTTTGCAGTTTGTGGTAGAACAGTGGGTACCATGGTCTGGCAAATATGGCATGAGCCTTCGGTCAACCTCTCTCAACACTATAAGATAGGTTCGGCATTCTTTGGTGAACTTCATCGGCTTGGATATCGATGGCATTACTGTGTTACTTAGTTCACTCTCTTTAATGGTACTGCATGCCAGGTACCTGACATTTTCTGTGCATCCACATCTACCTGTGCAAGAAACAAAGTGACAATTAACATGGCTGTGACATTTATGATATCATATGTGATGATACATTTAGCAAAAGTCAATTATAGAATTGTTTGGTATTTGGTATTCATATCGTAAACTCTACATGCCAGATATGTTACACTTTATTAAGATCTGTTAAATCAAACAACATATCTACTAATGTAGGAAGCATTCAGCCACACTTATGTTATTATGCAAAGACTAACTATATAAAGTAATAATATCTACCACTATCTGTAGCCGGTACTCTTCATACAGGTGAGTAAACACATACCCGGGGTAGTGATTGCACATGTAACTCTCAGCCACATGGCGAGGACCATGACTAGTGTAATCATCATAATTATAGTTAACTTAGTGTACTTTATTTGTTATTATTGTTATTTAATATGTACACATTACATGTATATAGTATGTATATGTACTTTGTATCTAGAAAGTCAAATCTTTCTAAGACAATTACTTCAGGAGTTAACCAGTTAAACTTTGTCACATTGTAAATATTTTGGACAAGTCATTTATAAAATCTTGTCAGATGAGTCTGCCATTCAAGCCAAAGTGAAACTTGTATGCAAGATTGTCAAGAGAAATATGTTTAATAAAACATCAATTTATGTTCTACTGCTGTAAAAAATCAGCTATTTACAGCATGTTTCAGTAATATCCATAATGCATGCATTATGAGTAAACTTTACAATTTTAGGTAAATTGCCAGGATTTTGTTCTTGTGTAACAATTGTTTCAGGATTTTGAACAATTTGCCCATGGGTGTAGTGTTAGGCACACATTTGCAGTAGCTAATGTCATTTCGGATAAAGGCATCATTTTAAAGCCTAATAAATGGGATTAATGTTTTTTAACTAACCAGCATTTGACATACTATGTATTTGTGCTGGATATTTTTGTGAATGAATGAATCGTGATAAAAGTAACTGTTTGTTTATATATATATATATATATATATATATATATATATATATATATACCATACATGTTTTCAACCTTTTCCTAATTTTATATTTTACTGATTGTTTTATCTGATGTGCATGTGATATTAAAAATAAATACATATATCATGTGCAGTGCTTGCCATTATGTTGTAGTCAATCTTGTCAAAAGTTTCAATAAAATGTTTTTACTTTATGTTGTCTTTACTTTAGTCCACATGTGATTCCAACAATATACAATCTATCCAGGACACCCATTACTGCAAAAACCTCATGCAGACAAATAAACTGTCATACGCAGGAGCAGGTTCAGAAATTAATTCTAGGGGGCACAAAAACTTCCACTGGCAGATGAATAAAATTCATATACCTAAGCTGACAATTTAGATGCATATTAACATATATAATGCTCTACTGGTTAAGCCGTTTAATTTTTTTAAACGTTACAACCGTGCATAGCTGTGTATGTGACAACAATTGTAATAATTGTTTTACCAGCAGAACTGATTAGTATAAAGAATTTGTGTTACTCAATGACAGAAGTACCGCACATTTGAAACTCGTTATATTTTCAGGTCATAGGGAAGCCTGCACCCTTTGACTTTGCATAATCTATCCATCTACACAAATAGGCAAATAGACGACTGTGACAAATAATTATTACACATAATTTCATGGGGCTAATAATGAATAATTTTGAATATGTTGTAAGTTTGTAATTATGAATTAAATGTTTCTTCACCATAATCACCTAGTTGGCATATTTTTCTCTGGTTATTCATATGAGATGACCACAAACACAGCAAAATTGTGTGAATGCAGTGACATAGGTGGGCATTAATTAGTGCTTTCTGTAAAGATAGTTATGTATTCCACTCTACTCAGCCTGCCCAATAAGAATGCAGTTGATACCAATTATAGTGCATGATGTAATGGTATTTCAATGTATAATTTCCATAATATTAATTTCTATGTTTGTAACATAAATATGGCAACATATAATTAACCAATATACACCACACTTTCATCAATTTAAACATAATCAAAACAAACATAACATCTTTCTTGCCATTATACAAAATGAATAGTTTTTAAGAAACATTTTTAAAATGCAGTTACTTGTGTCATGATGATATTTTATGAATATCAAATACCAATGATTACCTCCATTCTGGCAAGCTCCAAAAGGCATTCTTTGTACACAATGCAGCATGGTTTGCCAGTGACGTCTTCCGCTCTTGTCATCAGTGTCATGTCTTCATCGTCTGTACTCATCAGTCACAATTTCTTCAATGTCATGCACAAAAGTTCACATATAGTAACAGGCTGCAGAGTGGCAACGTCTTTGCGACATCTGAAATAAAACATAACCAAACCAGTGAGCATTACTGTAAACACCTCAAAATGGACATTTAATCATCAACACTGGCCCAAGAGGTCCTCAGGTCCTTTGGACTATACAGCCCTGAATAGTTAATTTGTAATATTGAATGAAATATATTTTTGTTAATCTTAATCAGTTTTTCACCACAAAACACAGCAAATTGTGTTTGTTAACTTGCACAGGACCATAACATGTCATTAGTGGTTTTAGGCAAAATAATATTACAATAAACTTACTAAAATCAGTTAATTTTAATGCCATGAAGACTAAGTGAGCTGAAAACCTGCTTAGTGTTCCTCACAACTGCACTGCAGGCATACTACTGAAACTTCATCATGACGAAATGTACCAGTCTGTGAGACTAACAGTTTTTCTTTAATATTGGTCATAAACAAAGGTTGCTAGTATTAGCGCAGTGGTTCAGGGGTAGAGCATCAGACTCTAAAATAAGAGGACCCGGGTTCAAATTTTGTGCTGCCATGTGAAACCTTGGGCAAGTTTTTTTCACACTACATTGCTCCATTTCACCCAGCTGTATGAATGAGTACCTGGCTATAAACAGTGATGACTATTTGTGTACAAGCAGTCTTCGCAAAATTGCTACATGGCTGAATGCTTCCCAGAGAAGCCGAGATGGTCTTCGATTGAACTACCAGGGAGTAAAGTGTAAAAAGCGCTTTGAGCAATCCTTACCTTTACCTTTAATTTTAAATCATGACAAAAGTTACAATTTTGTGTCATAGTATATCACGAGCAATTTATTTTAAAAATTGTGGCACCCAGGCGTATGCCATTTTTGTTGTGAAGGAAGCTCGGAAGGATATTGAGACTTATTTTACTAGTTATTTGAGTTATAGGAATGAGCTTACACATAGAAAAGGTTTTGTGACAATACAAGCTACGCCTCATCGAAATGTTTGGGTTGGAAGTTGGTCATATTTTAAGAAATATAATAACATACCATCTTTGCATATACATGTATAGATTCATAATTAAGGCAACCAGACTTGCCATATTCCTCCGATTTGCACATTTATATACCAAATATGTACAATTTATCAATTTATGTCTAAGGTATGTGTATTCTGCTCACAATCAGGGTCTGAAAACCCTATCGCGAGTGATATTTTGAATAAATCTTAATCATGATTTGTATCACCTAGCTGTACATTAACCATACACTGTATTTATATTCTAATTGTAGTTATGTAATCTCTATATTATATAGATCAACTCACCACAATTTCACTGACACAGGCTCAAGATTGCAGAATATATTGACTAGTGAATTAAATGTAAATACAATTATTTATTGTTAACAACCTGTCAAATGTCAAAGTGCCATAACTTGAAACCTATTTAAGCTACAACGCTCAAATTTTGGATTCTTGCTAATCTTACCAAATGCAAAACTGGAAAGGCTCTCATCATACTGTATTAGTACTGATCTATTCAAAAATAATCTAAGACTAAGTCCAAGACGTCGATGACAGCAACCAATTTATGGAATTTTATTTGCGTTCACTCGGAATGACCCTAAATGGCCTAATACCATCGACTAATTTAATAGCAAAACAATTTTGTCAGCTGGCACACGCAATATTAAAACAATGTGAAATGGTTGAAGCCGAGTAATAACAGAGTACTAACCTGTCGTACATGTCATTTGATTCCACAACTTGCACAAGTCTATAACTTTTTCCAAATACACGTGTGCGCACGGCCGCTGTTTCTGTCTTTCTGCGGCTCTTTGTGCACTTCCCTGTTTCCTTGCCGATTCGGTCGCAAACATACGCGGGCGTCCCATCGTTGAACAAAAAACAGCAAAAGAACGGGAATATTGCGACTCTATAAATTATAGTAAACAGTTTATCGAAGGACTGACAGCATGGACGGGTCAAAGGTCGATCTCACTGCTCGTTTTCGCTCACGCGAGATTTTCAAGCTACAGTCTTTTCCGGAAGTCACGGTAACACAGGGTGTCCGGTTCGAGTTTCGGCTATGATAGCAAATACTCTTTTTCTGAGTTTTCTGTTTATTTAATAAAAACGAAGCCACACATTTGCACAAACGAGTTAGCATGTCACAGGGGATACTTCGTAGGTTTGCTTTTTCGTGAAATTAGTCTGAAACGCGAGGAGCAAAAACAATCGAACTGATTGTACATTTTTAATGGATTCAATCCCTAGAGGCTATTATGCAAAACTACGCGCAAGGCGGCGCCACGTGGAGTGGGGCGCAACGATTATTTAGCACGCGTCCGTATATAAAATTATTATAAACATTTCTGAGTTCAGTAGGATCTTGTGTAGCTGAGTAACTGCGTAATTTAGAGTCTATGACGCTACATTCCTACAACCTTTATCCCCAGGAATATTATCTCAGAAAAGCAACACGTCTATAATCACCCTAATGGGAAATGTCTGATTAAAGCAGTCATTTTCTATGAAACTATATATTTTGGAAGCTTCGCTACATTTAGTAAAAAACGATGTTTCACATAAATTGTAAAACGATGTTCGACGGGATCAAACAGAATAAAATGACAGGTCCGATTTAGATGTTTGCGTGAAGAATAAGTTACGTCAAATGTAGTGTGAATTTAAAATGTTATGTCGCGCCGTACCTAGTCGATTGGTAGTCAAAGTACCGTAATAGCATTTTAATAATATATTCATTAAATATGCATGTGTTGGTTTATTTCATGTAGTCGATTGTGTGGTTCCTGCCCATTATAATAGTGCAGCGAATTGCCACCAATGTAGGCCCCTAGATGTGGATTGCTGGTGAGACTGACACTGCCACTAGCGATACTGTTGACGGAGATCACTTGGGCTTGGCCTTACGGCACTCGTGACCTCATTTCCTCATTTCTATATAATGCAAATTATGTGGTGGTCATTAAAATAATCATTATGTGTGACTATGAAAGAGAGTTGTCTCGGTTTATAGGCCCAAGGAATGACTCGTTCCGTTTAACAGGAAATATGAATGTATGCATGGACGCTTTCGGGCATAATATATACAACGTTACAATTAGCATTTCAATTAACTCGTCGGAATGCGCGACGTCGCGCCATATCTCCGCTGAACTCGGTCACCACTGTGTTGTCTTCAAAAGGTGGTCGACTGGTAATAATAATGAATAATGAGATAGAAACTAACCATACATTTTATTCCTGTTGTCTGGTTTGTTCCTATGATTATGCACTCGACCCTGTTGTTTATTGATTAGTCGGTCTTAGTTCAGCGTGGTCTTAGTTGAACTCAAAGATGCGCTATAAGGCTTTGTAATGACGATCTTGCCACGGTTGACGGGTGAATATTAAGTGAGTGTTTGTCTATGAAGGACAAGTAGCGTCAGCCTCGAGAGAGACCACGTCCCGTCTACGGTTGTGGTGTGGCCATTGTCACAGATTGTACGCGTGACGAGAAGCGGTGCACGAGAACAAATTTACGTCATTTGTCTCATGACACTGAATCATTGCTGATGTCACCACGGTTTGATATATGCTGTCACGATCAGCAGCATTTTCACGTGAATCGCTGCTACAACCGATACCGCTATAACCAACTGAATGTATTATACGTGCCCGATATGTTAATTAAAACACCCGATGATCTAACTAGTGCCCGATATTGTAATAAAATCAACCTAAAAATAATAAACATAAACTAAAAAAGTATTATTAATTAATTAATGCTTCTGTCTGATGATGTAATCAGGCATGAGAAAACAAATCTACAACTGTACCCCGCCGGGGCTGGCCGACTCCACGGTTGCGTTATGGCACTGGTGTGGCATAGGAAGAGGGGGAATGGTGTAGACAATCGCACCCGCATCGCCTAACTTCACCTTTAACATTCTTCAGGGGTATACTCAAAAAGGTCTAGGAAAACAGGCTGTCCCTACATGCCTACGACCCTTGTCGATACTCTGTATGGCATAAAACAAGATATTGCAGTCCGCGTGCGACATGTCTATATGCCACTACACATGCGAACAGGTGTTTTCTTATTAATAGTAAAAAATCATGCACTAAAATGACCCTGTGAATAAAATAACACTAATAGATACGGACCTAAACACGTACACCGGAAAAAACTTGATCAAACAACGACATTTCGACAGGTTGTGCAGTGCAATATGCACACATGAATTACGCATTGACGTGACGACAGCGATAACCAGAATGTGATTATTGCATCTAGTCCGCCACGCTCTACCCCACAACACAGCGGTCCAAACAGATGAAAGATAGATATGGTGTTTGTTTACGTTGTGAACAGGTCAACAGTTAGTCATACTAAGTTATGAAATGCTGCTTTATATAACTTTTTGGCGGCCCAATTAATGCTCAAAAGACGACTCTTGTCTGTTCCCGTTTATAATTAAGCCTAGTGATTGTTTGCGCATGTGAGCTTGATTTATATATATATATATATATATATATATATATATATATATATATATATAAACGCGAAAAATTTGGAGAGCAAAACAAATCAAAGTTAATTCCAAACTGAGAATATTCAATTCAAATGTCAGGGCAGTTTTACTCTATGAATTGGCGACATGGCGAAGTAGACAGAAGACTAAACATAATACAGACCTTCATCAACAAATGCCTGCGCAGAATCTTACACCTGAAGTGGACAGACAAGGTATCCAACACTACACACTGGAAAATGAATAAGCAACTACCCACAGAAAATTAAATAGAATAGAAAATGGAGGTAGATATGACACACACACATAAAGGAAACCTCCAGAAACCATCACCCGTCAAGCCATCACATGGAACCCCACAGGAAGAGGCAGGTCACGAAACACCTGGCAAAGAAACTCAGAGAGAGAAACAAAAGAGATGGGTTACACCAGGAGAGAGATGGAGAGGATGGCCACGGACAGAAAACAGTGGCATTATTTGGTCGATGGCATATGCTCCCAGCGAGCAAACAGGCATAAGTAAGTAAGTATTAAAAAAACGCTGTTCTGGTGGAGCTTTCAAGGTTTACCACCCGCAGGTCGAATGCCGTATTACACAGTGTATGTTTTTTAGGTGGCATCTGTCTTAATTGCTAGAAATATTGACAGGAATGTGTTAGTTGTATATGCTTACTTTATTTCAAATTGGTCGGGATAGATCATGAAAAACATATATGAAACTATATACGATAGTAGCGTTATTATTCAACAATTAATTCACTGTGGCAACTGAGTAATACTGTGGTGCTCCTGTCAAAGTAGCCAGTGTGTGACAAAGTTAATTGTCACAGACTTCGGCTCCGTGATCGATGAGTTAGCGGTACACAAAACACTAGCGGTTCCCTGTCCGAAGAGATGAAAAGAACCATAGGAACCGACTTAAATACTCCAGGAGTCGTTTACCTACTTTGTCGTTGAGGCCGTTGATTTTACTGCAGCAAAAAGTGAAGGACAAAACAACTGGACGTAAACATGTCCACGTATGCTAGTAAAATACATAACAAATGTTACAACTGCATTTGAATGCGCATTCCAATACCTAGGAGGTATTCAATATTTAAATGTGCAGTCAAATTAATGCATGAACAATCCAAGCGTGCGCTGTCTGGTTAGTCAATTGTATACGCGAGCTGCTTGCTTAGCGGGTTGATGTCACCGATAGTCCGTGTATGTTATGTTTAAACACAATTAATGTGCGAACTGATTAAACAATATCTGCAATCGGTTTATTAAGGCGAATGCATGCATTTCACGAATCACAATTTTCGATAATCATTCGATCCATAATTAAATAACGTATGTAACAGTTTGTCAGGATATGTTGCCAAAACTATACTGTAGCAGTTTTAATAACGATTTCGCGTGTTCTGTTGGATACAGTAGCCTAAGCTCTACCTAGGTTTGGTTTTACGCAACATTAATTAGACACGAAACGAGCAAAAATAGATTTGACAAATCAGCAGTTAATCGTCAGAGAATGGGAAACAGTGTCGCAACATACCGAATACGGCGCTCAATAATAACATAGATAAAAGGCACTACCATCTAATGAAAAAGTTAAGTCCAATGACAACGCATTGGCTATGCCAGTGTTCAGTTACAAATATTTATGATAACATGTGAAATACGACGTGTGCAACTGTCTTGTAATGTTGATGAATATCATAACAGTTATTATACTCGTTCAATAAAACCGAAACTACTGGTGCCGTCACGACGCGGTCATTCGTCATTCAATTGTTTTACAGCCGTATAACAACAGCCTGTGGCAGCAAAGAAACAACACCAAACATTACTTTAAATTGGCTTTATTTAACAGCTAGTGGTGTTATATATATATATATATATATATATATATATATATATATATATATATATATATATATATATATTAGCGACATGAATTCCATTGTACTCCTATTCTGCGATTGTGCTGTAGCGCAAATAATGGGATCTAGCCTACGGCGTCGTCGCCTGTGATAGTTAGGCTATAGGGCGTGTAAGTCTCGCGCGCGAAAACGAGGCTGGGGGCAGTTGGGGGCAGAAGGTCCATATTCTCCATGTTAACGTATAGGACTTCGTTTTGTTTTTGGTTGTAATAATCGAACGGTTCCAGTCTAACTATTTCAGTTATACTATCCGAAGGATTATTACAAGCAGAAGCAGTGGAACACTTTGCCGGTGACAATGATCACGGAAATCATGAATTTTAATCGATTATAATGGTGGTTGCCATGGCAACATCGGCAAGTACTTGCGTTTGGCGATCTTGACTAATATTGAAAAGTGCCATTTTCGCGTAGTACAACCTGTTTGGGGCAAACGTACACATGTGTTATGATTATGCGAATTTAGACAACTTGTCAGATATAAGTGCTTATCGAAACCACAATCTACAGCAATGTAAAATGCAAATCCCGTAAACTATTTTATTGTGTATTATTCTTATGTCCATTCCTCAATTGTCTCGCTTAGACCCCAATGAGCTCCAATCGTGCGGAGTCACGCCATTTATCGTGACACACTTACGGGCCCTATTGTGCCACAATCTCGCGTAATTACAGCGATACGCAATGTGTAAAGGTTCCATTTGATATAGGTATGGCGTGCTTTTTTGCGTTGAATGACGCCAAATGCCAGCAACATGCATTTTTGTCGTGAATATATGAGCAACTGTATTTGACACTATTGATGTTTCTGAGAAGTCGCTGCTACCTTTAGAAAACATGGCCAACGTGTCTCGTACAGCAGAAGTCTTTTGTTGCCCTTTCTGTAGCACCCTACTTTAACACCCCACACGTCCACCGCGTGTCGTGGCATCAATCACACGATTCCAGCGCAAAAGTGTAAGTGTTTTACCTGGTGTAAAGTGTTTGAAGTATGAACGCGCACATAACGGCGCGCGTCTTCGCAGTGTGAAGACAGTCCATCACTGCGTGGTTCGCAGAATTGTTTCGGCACCGTCTCTTGCGACGCATTCCAACGCGGGCGATACGTGGTCTCCAAAAGAGCACAGAACGGCGGCCTTTGCCCTTCACTGGGCCGTCCACCATCATTCTCCAACATGTACAACTTCTAGCAGCTCTCGCAATCTCTTTCCATGTGTAGCCGCGTATCTTTAACTCTGCATCTGTAGGCCTATCACTTCGCCTTGTCGTTATTGGTATTCCTGTCATCCTCTTACTGGAGAACAATATTGTGTCTAGACGACAGACACATTTTTATGCACGGAAATTGTATGTTTTCCAGACTTCAAACGACACTAAAATTAATGACACGTTCTGGCAGCATTTAACGTCGCGCAGGTGTATGTCTAATAAATATGCGGATCTGTATATTTAAATCATCAGTACAACACTGGATACTATTTACCCCCAAAGACAGATATGCAAAAAAATACCCAGATGAAACATAATTTAAATTTGTCAGTGTCAATGAAGATGACTACATGACATGAACCGTTTTCAAAAACATTCCAGTTGACCGATTTACCTGTTTTGTGTAGTCTACGGTTTAGAAAAACAGCTGTCTATCTATTTTGTTTTTATTTATCTGTAAACGTCACGGCGCCATGTGACGTCTTTCAGAGACTGTGAAATACATTACGGCACAAGGCATAATTTACGAACGGTAAACGACATCGAGAGTGGCACCTATTGGCACCGTTGTGTGAACTAAATTGCTTGACATTTTGCGTCCGGAGCGCCTTTGAAACGGCCCGGTGCTCAAACGGACAAGGCAGTACATGACCGCGACTCACAGGTAGTTTGTTTACGGGAAATAGCGTAACCACAAACCCTCATGTTTAACTGATTAACTAAGACGACGCGACAAGTCGTTGTTCGCGTGACAACTTGTCTTACAAATCATGACATCATGGAGTAATTTCAGTAACAAACGGCTGGTGTCAACTCAGCTGACGCGGCCCACCATTCACAGTTGGTTTCCGTGTTACTTTCTTCTTGTGTAATTAGAATGCATGTACCATTATGTAACTACACGGTGTGTTGACACATTGTGGTGGCTTTATTGTGTAATCTACGCATGCCGAGCAAGTATTAGGCACGCTAGTATTGTGGCAAAAGAACCCTGCCCGTGTACTTGAGTAATCACCACACAAGACCGTCCCTGGTCTTACACGGGGCATAATCCGTGACTCAACAACCAGATCGACAAGAGCTAATACTAACGCTAGCCCAATGTTAGATTTATTATATAATTTATATTGGCAACAAACGTCTTGATATTAAATTGATAATTTTTCGGTTACATTTCCGCAGAGTAAAAGTAGGGTGCCACAGAAACGGTCACAACAGACTATTGCCATACGATACACGTTGGCCATGTATTCTAAAAGAAGCAGCGAATTCACAGAACACATGTGGATCAAAATACATTTTGTTTGACTCGCATATTCGCAAAGGAAAAGTAAGGACAATGTGGAAACACGCATTCCCAAGCACGATCAAGTAGATGGTGTTCACGGCAACAATGGAACCCGTGTTCCTAAACGGATGCGAATCGTGGACATTAACACAACAACCACATGGGCGCTACACAAGAATATTGTGAAACGTGTTCAGTGTTGATTGGGAAAAATGTCGCAAGAACGGAGAACTCCACAGAGATAAGAATACAACTACAGAGAAGTTCCATACAAGAAAGCTGGCATACGCTGAACACTGCCATGGACACGGGAATGAGATATCACCCTACAGCCTTCAGTTTTACTGTTTGAGGGGAGTTGTGGGACTAGAAGCAGATCAGTTACGTCTGAAAGCAGACTGTTCAACCGCGTGGGTGAGTGAGTGGATGGGTTAGCGAGAAGTATAACTCATAGTAACAGGTCAGCATTCGTCGAAACCACCAATTAATCAATAAAATAAGAACACGCCACTCGAAAAGCAAAAGATGTATTGTCGACCACTGAAGCATTCCGTGGATATACTGCTTCGCCATTCGGACGACCGAGCTACGTAAAGTTCTTTGTTCAATGTACAACATAAAGATATATAGCGTGGGACCCCCAGGTGAATATAACACGCCACGACAACTTTCGCCTGTGCCATTTTACACACGGTGAGCATTATAAACCTGTCAATTTGATTGCACTGTGTGTGTGAATGTGCAGCAATTGAGTTGTAGTATGGCATTCCAGTGAAACGACGAGAGTCTAAAGATGTCATGGACTTCAACTCTGTGACGGATGAGTTAGCGACAGACAAAACACCTACGGTTCCCCTATTCTTCTACTGAAAGATGAAACAACTATACATGAATCGACTTAAATGCCTAGCTGTCTCGTCTACCTACGTTAGAGTACACGCAGTTGTATTTTACGCCAATAAAAGTTGAAGGGCAAAGTAATTGAACACAAACAGTCCTATTGAAATAACATGCACCGAAAATGTCACGAATGCGCTTTTATAAAGTATGGTAAAACAATGTCACACCTATGAAAACGATACCCCATCCATGCGGTTTTATTTTAACGTACTCTTTTAGTTTTATGTCTGGAGGCAATGGAACATCTATCAAACTACCTGCAAGAAACCATTAAACAAGTAGACGCTCCGTTCAGCCGAAAAACAGAGAAACATTTAAAGACAACTCTTTTTAATATATTTTTACGTTTTCCTTTTAACATCGTAATACGTATTGTGAGCCAGTTTACAAAGAGCTATAGATGGCTTAGATTAAGTTGATTCAACTTGGTGCTAGGTAAATTCGTATAATATTAATGCTTATTATTCTTGTTGATGTGCTACGCAATTCGAGTACTTTTCAAAGTTGCTACGCAATTCGGGTACTTTTCAAAGTCAACGAGTATGTACAACAATAACAACACACTACTGTAAACAAATACGGCTAGTGTCCTAAATAAGCATAAACATTCTATTATCAGGGTCGAGATACGGCTGTGGATTGGAACAAAGGCAAAAACATTCTTCCAAACAACAACCCTCTGAAAATTGTCTATGCCATACACAATCCCAACACACGTTCTAATATAATTCTAAAATGTACACATTATATAGTCCTCGACATAAATGTGCTACTTGTCTTTGTTGCGTTAGTCATACATATACATAGCCGGTGTCCTGTATATGCAGCTTGTTGCTGCCTCAGGCTGTATAGATAAGAGTGTACACTGCACGTGGTACTGGGTCGCACACTGAGTCACTGGACTTCATTGTGAATACAGTCACCATAATATCGTGACATGAAATTAATATAGCACACAGAAGTAACGCTAGTTCGTATATGTTCATATCTAACCTAGATCTACGAATTCTTATACCTGATATTGTTTATGTCCACAGACTATCGGCCGTGTCTCTCTTTGTTCACAGGTATAGGTAACAGTGGCCTAGGCAAAGCAAGCTGATATATCAACATTACAGATTCGGAAAATTTAGAGACTTCAACCATTGATGTATCTATTAATAATTGTAATAAAAACACATATAAAAGGCATGCTGTATGTGGTATATGGCGCAAAAAGAAGTGCATAGGTAATTGATATTTCATGTGGCTATCACAGATAGTCGTTGCTGAGTGGATGAAAACGTACCGTCACATTCAGGTTGTGGTGACGTACATGGTCATTATTTTCTTTTAATCACGATGTTACCTAAATAATCATATTACATAATAGTATGCATAGATAGATATATTAATTCGTTTTTTTTTTAACTAACACAACAGTAGCATAGCTAATGGACGTTAAAAGAACGTTCTTGATGGAACAGTTGAAATTAAAGTCTATAAGTCTATTTTTCTACATTTTTGCCGAAACGAATCTGTGACAGTAGCTTGTATAGACGCATCTCCAAATTACATATGAATGCGTAAAGCTCCTAATGCATTTTCAAGAATATAATTATCTACAAAATGCATCCATTTGTTTCGCGTAGACAGTTCCATCAACTCTGAAAGACCCAGACAAGCGGAGACAACACTGACTGCCCTGTGCTGCTGTAGCCGGGCGCCACATAAAGCAAGATGTCGGCGAAGGTCATACCCCACAGGTGTGATGAATAGACCCGGGCCAGTCTCGCCATCATTTACTGTCCTTGTATTATGCTTAGCACCGTAATGTATTGTACAGTCTCTGAAATACGTTGCAGAACGCCGTGACTTTTACAGATAAGTAAAAACAAAATTGATAGATAGCTGGTTTTTTTTTTAAACCGTACACTGTGCAAAACAGGAAATCGATCAGTTGGGAGGTTTAAAAAAGCGTTCATGTAGTTGGCAGTGACAACTTTGATTCACCGGGGCACGGTTACATATCTACCTCTGACGATAATAAGAACCCAGCAATGTGATGATTCGCATATTTGAACTAATCCAAGTCGTCAAGCTTGTTTGGACAAAACATTACACTTTATCAGTCGCCTACTCTCTATTAATTAGGCTAACCTATGTGTTGGTCTAAGGTGGAGAAAATGTGCACGTTTATAAGCAACAAACTAACACAAGTCCTTGCTCATAACGAATACGACAGCAAATTAGTCGTGACACTTGCACTTTTCAAAAAATATATATTCACGGTAATTTTCTGACAAACTCGCAATTGCCAGGCTGTAAATTTATCATTTTTTACGTAATACTCACGACGTTTTTAATTGTTCGCGGACTTTTATGTTTATGTAATGTATGGATTATTTTCAACTTGCTACTCACTGTCAATCGTCAGAGACTGTACATACAGTATCAGTGATAAATTACAGAACTAAACAAGATCAGACGCCCCATTGCGTACGACTTGCAAATGTGTTTCTTTGTAATGGGGTTCCCTATGTGGTTATTGATCCCAGACGCAGGGTACGTGAAACACATCTCCGCGTCGAACAGACGTCACTGGAGGGGTGTCAGTCGCTCGCAGTCTCTTGCCGTTAATATTCGTCACCAATGTCGCGATGACGGATCAGACGTGTTGACTAACATCGTTAGAGGCTACTTGACTCGTCTATTTCACACATCACAATTCAAGACTTGCGCAATTCAGAATGGTGTCCTGTGACATGGCCTGGGCGGTCATTGACTTGAGACTTTGTTTGTATTGAGTACGACTCGAACCAGGCCTTTTTTCAGGTGTAATAATAAGTCACCTGCTGATAGTGATCGTTTATTTACAGCGAGCGCAGTGGGCCATGCTGTCCTACAAGAAACCTGGTTGTGCGTGAACTGGAAAACCATATAAAACCTATATACCGTGTTGGGCATGAACTTATATAACTGCTATTAATCATTATCGTTCTAAGTTGAGGGTTACATCACTGATATTTGACTAGATAAGCAGCACAACTGTTTGGCTGTTGATTGGAACGTGCTTTGTGATTTGAACGTCGGTGCCTCGTGGTTTATATCAGATGTGTCTTGCATGTTTACTGATCGAACTTATAAAGCACCTTTCAGCACATTAGGCTGAAAATAGCGCTGTAAATTGCGTATAATAATAATAATTGTTATTATTATATGATTCAACAAGTTAAATGTTTACATATCTGACTGGATTATTGGCTTGTAAAACATTGACCGTAGACTACACGTA
>OZ024857.1:45776531-45936531 GCA_964017155.1 Oasisia sp. SBJ-2009
TGGGCTGCGTTGTCTGAGCACGAAGGTCATAGCTTAAAGTTGTAAATAAGCGTGACGTAACTGGCGTTTAAACAAATAGTGTGTTAACAAGCGCCGGAAATTCCTCACCGCACTGAGCCATGTTTGCAGCAGCTAATCTAACAATGGCAGTTGCAGAGCGGTTGCACTGTGTGGTATTGTGGTCTCATGCAGCGATTCAATCTAAGCCTAGTCTGTTTAGGCGCCTGTAATGTCAGTATGCCGGTGAATCGATATGCCTTATCTGACTGCCGACTCATACGATCTACGTCTGTTATCAAATTGCAGGAAGTTCAAACACCGATATACGCTAGCTGGAATACCAAATATAGGATTGGCACACCTTTTTAAATTATTTAATGTCTCGTGGCCACATTATACCAAAAGGTCTATTTATATATTTTCTTAACATAAATGACACATCTATGCAGTTTTGTTCACGGTTTAAAAAATTTGACAGGCAGATATGCATATCTTGTCGCTGCGAATTAGTTGCCACTTGTAGCAATTTAAGAACGTCAACAATAGACGTGCTGATTCACAAATCGTGACCAATGTCTTACTATAGTTTGACAAGGCAGCAACTACTACTGAACTAGCCGCCTCCGGCTTTCTGTGTTCACTGGAGCGTAGCGAATTTTATTGAGTATAAAGTTGAGCCAATGAGGTCGTCCCCCAATAAGGTAGCGACGTCAGCATGTACGTTGTACGCAGTGTTTCTGAACAGGTGCCGTTTATCGTGACCCAGAGTGTGCCGGTCATCACTTGGTTCCTCGTAGATCTGAACTTTGCCGGTGACACGGTCACGGTAGTGATTTCAACGTCGAATCCAAATGACAGCTTTTCGTCGCAACATTGTACCATCTGTTCTCCTCGTCTGCTTACAAAAGTGGATGCGATTGCGGGAGTGACATGCACACGTAACGAACATGCCAGCATCTGATCGATGCTGGCATAGATTTTAGTTAGGATTCTGTATAAAACGTGTAGGTGAGTAGGTGCGTAGAACTTACCGTCCGGGGGCGCTGTCGCTGATGCAAGTAAACAACACGATGCAAACAGCAGAATTCCCTTGTCCCGCAGCCCTGCCATCTTGGCACTAGTTTTGTCAAGCGTAGTCCGTAACGAGGTCGCTTTTTGGTGGAGCACTTCGCCCGTTCAGGCGGCTAACATGTGCCTGAACGCCGTCACACCGAACAGCTGTGTGTTGACAAGTTTCGTCGATCGACTGAATGCTGACGCCGGTCGCCAGGTGCGCTGTGCAGTTACGCCGATACCCGCTAGAATACCGACGTTTCTAGGTCAGTCGCAACGCATGGCTACGTCGCTGCGTGCCGTCAGCGCCTTGGCCTGTTGCAGACTGCACGGGGTTTAAATGTAAGCCTCCACGGCAGGGGTTGAATAAAACTAGGACACAGTCGACGGCTTCTCAATACATGATGAAGTGTAATGTTTTTGTAATGTAATCCATTGCTACAAGTCAGTTACCTATTGCAGAGCCAGAGGTCAGACGAAGTAGCGCTGTTTAGTATCGTGACCAAGAACTTGTCGCGTATTTACAGCAAATTTTATTTGTTTGTGTTAACCAAACAACCAGTTAATTGAATATCGTCGGCAGCGCAATCAAATGTCCATTTTTGGCAAGAACGTTGGGTCTACCTACTCCCAAACATTGTGCTTTTTTGCGGTGATAATGAACGACGCACACTAGCTCACACAAACTCCCACTAAGTAGGCCTATGTGTTAATTGATACAATACAGCGAACTATCGTAGCGTGACAAGTCAGCCTGCAAAACTGTGACGCAGCAATACGATAAGACGTGTATTTACCGTAGTTGTGGGTGCCGCCCACCTTACATATTGTGAATCTATTCTTGGATGTTATTCGCGCCGCTCAACCGTGTCGCGAAGAAATTACGTCGCGGTAAATCGTTACGGTTCAATCCAGGTATATAGCTTGTTGATGTCTTTAATTACTACTAATTGCTAGATGTATACAAGCATATTATCTGGCAATGTCATGAGTTCTCTTTGAAACACGTGTGAGTGTATGCGTCCGTGCGTGCCCCGTCCGTGTGTGCGTACGTACGTCCGTGCGTGTATGTGAATATGTGTGCAGGTATGTAATAATATAAATATGATCATAACGAAAATAGGTAATTTACATTAAACTAGTTGAATAATTGATACTGTAAAATATTAGTCAGTGTTTAATGACTGACTTATCGCTCGGAGTCGGTGACAATCAGTTCAGTGTCCATCCGCGTGTCCATTAGATCATGGTAACACTTCACCGTCCGAATTAAACAAATCACTGCTATCATCAGCACTATACATTTGACTCTAAAACTATTATAATGGCCACTTTTTCGTCGCGCTATACTTTATTACTTCACAATCACAATTCTGTGCGCCACCTCCGTCAAGCTTCATCTTTGCCAACAATGTTGATATGCCTGAACACAGTTATACACGTTACTTACACTACTGTTACAACATGACATGCCATAGCGTAAGTATGACTGTGTACACCTGTCACTTTGACAACTTTCCCTTATGATTTTTTTCATGAAGAAACTATTCTGAAACCTGAATTTCAACCAAATGTATTCATGATGTACATAGACGTGAAACCGAGAAGGTTCGTTAAAGGGATACTCCAGTCAGTGAGAGATTCACAGTAATAATAATGAAAGCATTTCTATAGCGCCGAAATTCCAGGTCACCCTGTTCGAAGACGCTGTTACAAAGTAACTAACAAAGAAATTAAAAAGAAATTAACAGTTAAAAATCATAAAAACATGGCATCAAATATCCAATTAAATTATCATTAAGAAATAAATATGCTTATAAAAAGAAGAGTATTATAAACATAAGAGTATTTAAAACAGCTCAGAATAATAAATAAATTAATTAATAAATAAGTAAATCCTAAAAACATAAAAAGTCCAACCGAGCGACAATATTAAATGTCCGCCAAAGTTCATGAGTAAAAAGCTCTTTTGAATAAGGAGTCTTTTTTAGTCACATTTTCGCATATTGCGTGGGAGATCATTCCATATGGTAGGCGCAGCGATGCAGAACGTTCGATCACCGTACTGGCGGAGATGTGCCCTGTGTAGTCCTACTACCAATAGAGACTCTGATGAAGATCGCAAAGTTCTGCTTGGGTGGTAGAACTCGAGCAGATATGTGAGGTAGCTGGGCGCAAGTAGATGATTGACTTTGTACTTTGTTAGTAGTATATTGTATTGAATACGATATCGCACTGGGAGCCAATAGAGTCCCTACAATTGGTGTTACGTGGTCGTCACGACTGGCTTTCACCACAACTCGAACTGCTGCATTTTGTGCTCTCTGCAGCTTGTCTAATAACTGGTCCAGTAGACCGTAGAGAAGGCTGTTTCCGTAGTCATGTCGCGATATCACTAGGGAGTGAACCAAGAGTTCACTAGCATGTTGTGTTAGACAATCTCTTATTGAACGAATTCTATGTAGATGGTAGTAACCTGTCTGGCACAGTTGGGAAACTTGGGATTTCATTTCTGTCAAACATAACTCCCAGTTTGCGAGCGACTGTAGTTACGTTGACGATGCTGTCACCGATTACAACATCAGTCAGGTTGTGCTTGCTAGCCGAACTTGGTATGGTGATCACAGATACTTCAGTCTTGCTGTCATTCAGCTGAAGCCGATTATAAGTTATCCATGCTTTCAATTCTCCCACACATGCTTGTATGCGTGGAAGTGCAAAAGTCTCGTCATTAGTGTCCTTGATACCAAATGAAACATACGATTGAGAGTTATCAGCAAAGAGATGGAAGTCAAGACGGTGCCACTTAATTATTTCCCCGATGGGTCCCGTGTACCGCGTAGAATGTGGACCAAACTGGGCCAAGAGCAGGCTTAATTGTGGCACTCCTTGGAGCAGCTCCAGTATAGATTTTACAGTATAAATGTATATAATGTATAATACATTGATTGTGCAAAGTAATTGTGCACAAAGATTGTCAATAACTAATTAATTATAGTATACTTGTACCACAAAACATGTTACGTTGGATTCCAGACGCTGCCATCTTGAAGTACAGTACAAGTGGCGTAAACTGCTTACATCACTGGCGCATGCGTGCACATTCGAACATCCTACATCTGTCCAATGGTATTTGACGTATCAAGTACGTCGCGGTTTGCTTACGTCACTATCACAATTTTACGCGAAGCCCCCGCCAATCATTGCCTTTTCTAAAGATGCGTCTGTGACGTAAACGAGTTGGCTTACGTCATTGGTTCTGTACCTCAATATGGCAGCACCCATGAATCCAAGATAGTATCTTTTTTCTAGCACAATTATGCTACAATTAATTTATTAACGATTTGTGTGCACCATTACTATGCGCAATCAATATATAAAACATATGTAAGTTAATACTGTGAATCTCTAAAAGACTGGAGTACCCTAAAGAAACTGCTTTTGTTCAGCCAGCATGTTGCTTATCATACATTGGAAACAAATAGTGTGTGTGTGTGCGTGTGCGTGTGCGTGTGCGTGTGCGTGTGCGTGTGCGTGTGCGTGTGCGTGTGCGTGCGCGTGCGCGTGCGCGTGCGCGTGCGCGTGCGCGTGCGCGTGCGCGTGCGCGTGCGCGTGCGCGTGCGCGTGCGCGTGCGCGTGCGCGTGCGCGTGCGCGTGCGCGTGTGTGATCAGATTTGTTAATTAATGCTACCATGGACAGGGAAGTATAAACGTCAATCATCAACGATTTTAATTATAAAAAAACATGTAATTAAATTATTAATTTTGAATATCGTTGTTTCAAAAAACATGATTATGATATGCACACACACGTACACACACGCATTCGCACACACACGCACATGCGTGTGTGCGCATATTATGTTTTTTTTTATAATTGCAGCTCAATTATTGCAAATGATAATGAAATGTCCGTAAAAAAGATTGGCGAAATGCCGCAAAGAAAAATAGTGAAATGCTTTGAACAAGAACAGAGATGAGTGGCATATAGTTATAGATACTCCAAATATATTGGTGAAAATTAATGTACAAAAGAAGAAGGTTCAAATTCAATTTGATTCTGGGAAGAAGTATGAGACAAAATGGAAGCAAACATATCTTCACACAAAGGTTATTTTCTTTGTTTGGATGCTACATTGAATACAGAGTCAACTTTACATGCATTTTAGTGGAGGAAAGTGAGATATACCGGCGAATACGGCGAAGATCACGGATATGGTAAAAACAGCGCATGAGATGTTGACTAACAATAGTGGCGCTATCTGTTGGAAGTCTTGTACCCTACGCCCAGGGAATGAGAAGATTTTGTGAGTCGTGTTCGAAGATCTCACCCGAGGGGACAAACGGTCCAGCAAAATTGTAGAAAGGGACCATTATATATATACTCATCTTATCTAGCCAACTATAATTGTGCCACCACATTTTTGTGCACAAATTTATGGAGTACTGACTCAAAGGATTCCCAGCGTGCGTGCATGTGCGCGATAACCACTTCTGTTGTCCCTAGAGGGCGCCTGCATCTCGCGAAGTGTGACAAGGAACGCAAGTCAAGATGTCGGTCGAAATACCTTTGCGGGATACTGATGAGGTTAGTAAAGTTTCTGTAGTATTTATGAATCAGGAAATTGTGCAGTATCTTACTAGTCAGCATAAGCCACAAGACGTTGCTATATCTAAATGTTTGGGGCCTGCAAATAATGACATGCAAGTTGTTTAAGACGGCCAGAATTGGCATGCGTGTTTCTTACAGAATTACCCGTTTCAATAGTTTGGCTGGTGCTGTGCACGTTCAGCCATCTCGTTCCTTGTAATTTTGAGGATAACAACACAACTAGACTTATTATGCTACATACTGGATGTTTGTAAAGTGTGAACATATCATGAATTTCGTCTCGAAGCTAGCGATAGCAAACAGTTCCGTGTTTTTTGCACAACCGGTGAGCGATAATGGGGGGCAAACAGGCCATTTTCAATACACACCTTGTACTGAAAGTAGTTTCACAGTGACATTCACACTGTATTTATTATTGTTTTATTTCATAGGTGATTGAGCTTGACCTCGCCCAGCTTCCCGAAGGAGAGGAGGTACTGAGCATCTTGAAGCAGGAACAAGCCCCACTACACATATGGGTCACACTAGCCGTGAGTAGCCTAGTCTGTTATTTCCATTTCTTGGATAAGTTCCTATGCACTTGGTGTGATTATATTTATTGGATAATCACTGTGGACATTGTGGCTGTCCATACTTATCATAGCACATCTTTTGAGGTGCGACTGCTGACCGGATAGAAAGTTGTTTCTTGATGGCTTCAAATCCTGGCAATAAATCTGTTTCAGTACTATATATATATATATATATATATATATATATATATATATATATATATATATATATATATATATATATATATATATATATATATATATATATACATATACATAGTACTAGCAAAAAAGTCATGTGAGTAGAGCAGAGCCGTAATGTAACGAAGTACTTTTACTTCGTTACTTTACTTAAGTAAAAAAGTTTACTTTTCTTGAGTAACGAAGTACATTTTTTTGGAAGTACTTTTACTTGTAACGAAGTACAAAATATGTGTACTTTATCTAAATGTAGTGAAGTACTCATAATTTCTTTGTTAAATTTGCAAATGTCCTAAAAGCACCTGTCGGAAGCAAGGTAATGTCTGCAGTTAGCATAGATTTATTTACAAATATCAGCCGGAACTTAAAACAAACAGACATGTTAAGTGTCCTGGACTGGCCAGATCAGTTGTACAAACGATTTGCTTTGTCACCTGATGAAGCCAGTGAGATAATTGCAATCTGGGGTCTGGCACTGGTGCTGCTGAGCCTGAACTGAGTGTTACAAGACTTCCTGACTGGGCCTCTAAGACAACAATGCCCATGAATGGCATTGACCCTGACATTATTTAAAGCCTTGCATTGAGTAGACATCAAAAACAGCTGCCTTACTTGTCTTCTTGTGTCTTGCATATTGTTGACACAGTTTATTAGCATTAGATGTTCACTGTGGACTGCACATGCTATATATATCGAAGGCTCCCCGTTATCGCCCACCGCAAACCTGCCGGTATTGTGGAACCACATCTTTATAATTTCTATTTATTTTTAATATAGATCTGTGTTTGTAACTGTTTAATTTAATTGAAGTTTTTTTATATAAATATTACAATTAGTAATTATGACAAATGAAGACATATTTCAAAAGACACGTTATTATAAGCATTCATCTAGACCGAATGCCTCCTTCAAGTAACACAGGATAAAATTAATCATACATCCATCTATAACCCACGATGATCAGAACGTTTTAAGAAAGATGTAACACCCCTATGACAACGTGAATTACTTCTAGTTCAACTTATGAATACAATGGTTGCTGTGGGCCTATTATTAATAAAGCATGGTGTATATACAGCTTGTAGGTCTAGTTGGCCTATGCAGTATTGTTTGCATCATTATAGTTCTTAGTATTAAATATTATATTTTATGCATAGCGTGTACACACTAAATTATAATTGTGAATGTTTTGTTTTATTCACAACAGTGAGAACTAGTTTAAGGAGAAAAGTACTTTTGTGTTTACTTCAAGTACATATTTTTACTTTTTACTTGTACTTCAAGTACATTATTTTAGAAGTACTTTTACCTTTACTTGAGTAGCTTTTTCTAGGGTTACTTTTACTTTTACTCAAGTACAAAATAAATCTACTTGTTACAGCTCTGGAGTAGAGCAAGAAAAACGGACACTGAAATTTTCAATATTCTGAGCAACTTTATAGATTTCCGATTGCATGTAGGTTAAGTTATTTCGTGATGTGATGATACAGCTACCATTCCTGACTATACTGTTAACAATAAACAATAAATTTATAGTTTTGTAAATATTTCGATATGAAAAATGTTAGTTTTTCTTGCTGTTTCCGTGACTTTTTGCTGGTACAAAGGTCATATATATGCGTGTGTTTGTGTGTGAAATTTTATGGAATGCAATTTTTACACAGTACTTATTAAACTCTTGGCAGTATTTTCACAATTGATGAATGGTATATTTAAAATGAAAACCGAATGTTTCAACTTGCAGCTGGAATATTACAAACAGAGTCATGTCGATGACTTTGTGCGTATCCTCGAGGCGTCGCGCACAGACGCCAACCTGACGTACTCCAACTTTGAGAAGGACCAGATGAAGGCCCTCGACATGTTGGCAGCCTACTACGTGCAACAGGCACATCGCGAGAAGGACAAGGAACGGAAACGAGAGATGTTTACCATGGCTACCCTTCTCTACACCACTGCTGACAAAATCATCATGTATGACCAGGTGGGTTTAATGTCATTGTCGGTTGCCACACATCATCATTGTACTCTTATCATTTTATTGTTACATTTCTTATTATAATTTACATATGAATTTTGCACAGGTATTAATATCTAATACATTGTTGTTGATTCATGGTATGATACCTATTGGTATTATCAGTAATAACTAGTTTTATTGCGTGAATAAATACTGTGAATCTGTGAGTTGGGCAGTAGACTTGGGTTTACAGTCTTTAAATAAAGTGTTGTTATTGTTATCATTGTCTAATCTTAATTCAGAAATAACAAGGCACATCTCCAGAAATAATATGATGTTCAGTGCCCAATCATGTCTGTAATCAATAGTTTATTAGTTTATGGGCATAGCATTTGTTACTTGTGATGACATGTATTTATTATATTTTCAGAACCATCTGTTGGGTCGTGCCTATTTCTGCTTGCTGGAGGGAGACAAAATGGACCAGGCAGATGCACAGTTCAACTTCGTGCTTGGACAGGTCAGACATTCACAACAAATATACACTTAATTAATTTACAATTTTGAATGAACTTTTGTAAACAATTACCAACATTCACCAATAATAGCTGTCCATAACGTGCCGTATGCAGACATTAAATATTTTGCAGTAGAACATCAACAGAGACTCATAATTTCCTGTCTAAAATTGTTCAGTTTTTATGGCAAGACCAGCTGTTCTTGACTTATAGAGTTCCATTGTAAAGCAATGTCAACTTGGCAATGAACCTTCATTTATAAAATATATAAAACAACAACACACTGATAATCAAGCTTTCAAAAACATTTCCCTAGCTTCAGGTAGCTGATGACGTGAGCTGATTTAATGTTACTGTGAACTATTTCCAGGCAAGTAATAACATCCCATCACTACTGGGCAAGGCGTGCATCGCCTTCAACAAGAAAGACTTCCGCGGATCGCTGGCGTATTACAAAAAGGCTCTGCGAACCAATCCATCCTGCCCAGCCTCTGTGCGCCTCGGCATGGGTCACTGCTTTGTGAAGCTCGGAAAACTTGACAAAGCCATGTGAGTGTTATAGAATTGTAAATGAAGATTAGTCTATTGTAAAACATTTCATTTAACTTCCTAAATAAAGTATTGGTTGTCATTTCATTGCACAAGAAAGAAAGAAATGATGTATGGGTGATACATTGGTAACATGAAAAGGCTAGGTAACTACATGATTACACATTATTTAATTTTTTTTTTTATAAAAGATGGGATATACAGAAATGTAAAAGTTGTAAATGCTAAGTGACAAAATATGAGCTTACCAGATAGAATGAAAATAAAAATCAGATGATCACAAAAGTTTCCAATTGATCCTAAGGTGTTATCAATTACTTTGATTACATTTTGATTTCAATTTTGGCACCTATAATAATATTTCTTATTTATAAAGCGCAATATCCCAATATGCTAAAATATGTTAAAACTAATAATAATAATAAATACAACTGTAAAATTAACTTTCAGATAAAAATGAAACGTTAAACTATTCATATTAAAACCGTTAATTAAATACTATATATAATTAACGACGGTGAGTAAAATAAATAAATAAAACAAATGATTACTCTATTTACATGCTAAACACATACTAAACGATGGCATATATAAATGTCAATACATATGTGTAAAAATAGATAAGATGAAATATTGTTAACAAATTTTCTAAAATGTTATTGAATATTAAAAAAGTTAGCAGTAATATGCTTTGAAAATATGCATCTATAGTGCCTTTAACAAAGCAGCACAAATGCCTATGATGCAAGCACTGTACGAGGAAGACATCACTACACCCACATACATGACAAACTGACTCGTGCTGACACATACGTTTTGCCTGTGTTGTCAGATTGGCGTTTGAGCGAGCACTGTCCCTCGACCCCCAGTGTGTGGGAGCACTCGTAGGTCTCGCCGTGCTCAAGCTGAACCAGAAGATGCCAGAGATGATCAAGAACGGAGTGCTGCTGCTGTCCAAGGCCTACACCATCGACCCCTCCAACCCCATGGTGCTCAACCACCTCGCCAACCACTTCTTCTACAAGAAGGTACGTCTTAGAACTGTCGTAGAAACAGGAGTGAAAAGGTTAGTTCTTATACAGCGCAGTATCCAGTCATCAGGACTGCTCAAACCGCTTTACACTTTGCTTCCTGGCAGACCTGGTCAATCAACCGCCATCTCAACTTCTCTGGGAAAGAAACCAACCATGCTGTAATTAATGGGCGTAGGCTGCTCGTACAATTATCCATCACTGTCTACAGTTAAATACTCATTTATACAGCTGAGTGAACTAGAGCAGTGTAGAGTTTAGACTGTCTTGTGTGTGTAGGACTACCAGAAGGTGCAGCAGTTGGCTCTCTATGTAACAGAATGTCTTGTGTGTGTAGGACTACCAGAAGGTGCAGCAGTTGGCTCTCCGTGTAACAGACTGTCTTGTGTGTGTAGGACTACCAGAAGGTGCAGCAGTTGGCTCTCCGTGTAACAGAATGTCTTGTGTGTGTAGGACTACCAGAAGGTGCAGCAGTTGGCTCTCCATGTCACAGAATGTCTTGTGTATATAGGACTACCAGAAGGTGCAGCAGTTGGCCCTCCATGTAACATAATGTCTTGTGTGTGTAGGACTACCAGAAGGTGCAGCAGTTGGCTCTCCATGTAACAGAATGTCTTGTGTGTGTAGGACTACCAGAAGGTGCAGCAGTTGGCTCTCCGTGTAACAGAATGTCTTGTGTATGTAGGACTACCAGAAGGTGCAGCAGTTGGCTCTCCATGTAACAGAATGTCTTGTGTGTGTAGGACTACCAGAAGGTGCAGCAGTTTGCTCTCCGTGTAACAGAATGTCTTGTGTGTGTAGGACTACCAGAAGGTGCAGCAGTTGGCTCTCCATGTAACAGACTGTCTTGTGTGTGTAGGACTACCAGAAGGTGCAGCAGTTGGCTCTCCATGTAACAGAATGTCTTGTGTGTGTAGGACTACCGGAAGGTGCAGCAGTTGGCTCTCCATGTCACAGAATGTCTTGTGTATGTAGGACTACCAGAAGGTGCAGCAGTTGGCTCTCCGTGTAACAGAATGTCTTGTGTGTGTAGGACTACCAGAAGGTGCAGCAGTTGGCTCTCCATGTAACATAATGTCTTGTGTGTGTAGGACTACCAGAAGGTGCAGCAGTTGGCTCTCCATGTAACAGAATGTCTTGTGTGTGTAGGACCACCAGAAGGTGCAGCAGTTGGCTCTCCGTGTAACAGAATGTCTTGTGTGTGTAGGACTACCAGAAGGTGCAGCAGTTGGCTCTCCGTGTAACAGAATGTCTTGTGTGTGTAGGACTACCAGAAGGTGCAGCAGTTGGCTCTCCGTGTAACAGAATGTCTTGTGTGTGTAGGACTACCAGAAGGTGCAGCAGTTGGCTCTCCATGTAACAGACTGTCTTGTGTGTGTAGGACTACCGGAAGGTGCAGCAGTTGGCTCTCCATGTCACAGAATGTCTTGTGTATGTAGGACTACCAGAAGGTGCAGCAGTTGGCTCTCCATGTCACAGAATGTCTTGTGTATGTAGGACTACCAGAAGGTGCAGCAGTTGGCTCTCCACGCGTTCCACAACACGGAGAATGAAGCAATGAGGGCAGAGAGCTGCTACCAACTCGCTCGATCCTTCCACGTTCAGGTAGTATACTACGCTACGCTACACTACACTACACATGGAAGGCTTCGGGGCAAGACACTATTTCTTAAATTTTGCTTGAACATGGAATAACATTTCTGCAGCCAGATGGTGGGTGGTTCAGTAATGTTTTATTTATACAAAAACACAACTCCTTTTTTGGGTAACATGCAGAAAAGTTTGTTTAAAAATGCCAAATGTCACCTCTCCGAGATGTGGCTTGTAGGAGAATAAATGTTGACGTGTGGTAATTATTGTTGACACGTGTGTGTTTGCTGCAGGGTGACTATGACCAGGCCTTCCAGTACTACTACCAGGCCACACAGTTTGCCACCTTGTCCTTTGTTCTTCCATTCTTTGGCCTCGGACAGATGTACATCTTCCGCGGCGAGAATGACAATGTAAGTCACACTACACACATGGCTCCATGCTACCCAACGTAAGTTTACATTGGCATTACCAGAGAATTTTGGCAGTTTCTTCCTTGTTTCACATCTATTTCATGGTGGTGCGCTTCTGTAATAAAACTAAGCTAGTTATAAATGTTGATATAAATAAAACTTTGTTTTAACTGTGTTCACTCATGTTGTCTTGGTCACTGTGTAACGATGCTTATTAACATCATATAGCACACACCTAGGATAGCTAAGATGTATTATTTATAAATATTATTGGGAGAACCAAATAAATTTCAATTGAAATTATGTTATTTATGCCGAATTATGATTTTCATGGTGGTAATCACCAAATTACAATTGTATTGTACTGATGAGAGATTCAGACTTTTTGTCCGATGATGAGACTTGATTGAATCAATCTAAAAGGTGCAGTCATCACCAGTGACATCTGGTGTTTATTCTCTCTTGTAGGCTGCCCAATGTTTTGAGAAGGTTCTCAAAATACAGCCAGGCAACTATGAGACAATGAAGATTCTTGGGTCACTGTACGCCAACTCTAATGAACCTGACAAACTGGAGCAAGCTAAGGTGAGTGCAATTGATCCTAGCAAGCCACAGGCAGGGAACCTACTTCTGTCATTCCTGGCTGATCCGTGTTGTTTTATGGAAGTTACCTGAGACAAACTAGTAATTGATTTCGCTGTTCGCTTGTGAGGACAGTGCAGATGCCTGCCCAACCCACAGTTCACTTCCAAGACACAGCCCTTGGGTTGCTGGAACTTCAAAACAAACCCATTCAGTCATTCTTATGACCCACTGTTTCTACCGTGTTAACTCAAAACTATTGGTAATTTTCATCAACTGATGTTATTGGCGGATCTCATCTTCAAATTTCTGAGATGACATAGTCACCAGCATTCACTGGTGCCTGATAATGATGCTATCACAATCACATGAGGCACAAGGCATAACAATTTTATGTGGGTTTCCATGCCAGAAAAGGACACATTTTATGTCATGACTAGTTTTTTTGTATTTTTGTGAAATGTAATCCTAAATGAGGATAGCAATATTAATTATTTGTTTATTACATGTTATTGCGTACACATTAAAACCACACACCCATAAGTTTGAAAGATAACTGGAAAAACAGCTTTGAATATTATTAATCCGCAGATTTGAGCCTAGTAGCATTTGTTGTCAAATGGTGTATTAGTTGATATGGTGTATTAATTGATATGGTGTATTAGTTGATATGGTGTATTAGTTGATATGGTGTATTAATTGATATAGTGTATTAGTTGATATGGTGTATTAGTTGATATGGTGTATTAGTTGATATGGTGTATTAATTGATATGGTGTATTAGTTGATATGGTGTATTAATTGATATGGTGTATTAATTGATATGGTGTATTAATTGATATGGTGTATTAATTGATATGGTGTATTAGTTGATATGGTGTATTAATTGATATGGTGTATTAATTGATATGGTGTATTAATTGATATGGTGTATTAGTTGATATGGTGTATTAGTTGATATGGTGTATTGATTGATATGGTGTATTAATTGATATGGTGTATTAGTTGATATGGTGTATTAATTGATATGGTGTATTAATTGATATGGTGTATTAATTGATATGGTGTATTAGTTGATATGGTGTATTAGTTGATATGGTGTATTAGTTGATATGGTGTATTAGTTGATATGGTGTATTAGTTGATATGGTGTATTAATTGATATGGTGTATTAATTGATATGGTGTATTAGTTGATATGGTGTATTAGTTGATATGGTGTATTCATTGATATGGTGTATTAATTGATATGGTGTATTAATTGATATGGTGTATTAGTTGATATGGTGTATTAGTTGATATGGTGTATTAGTTGATATGGTGTATTAATTGATATGGTGTATTAATTGATATGGTGTATTAATTGATATGGTGTATTAATTGATATGGTGTATTAATTGATATGGTGTATTAATTGATATGGTGTATTAATTGATATGGTGTATTAATTGATATGGTGTATTAGTTGATATGGTGTATTAATTGATATGGTGTATTAATTGATATGGTGTATTAATTGATATGGTGTATTAATTGATATGGTGTATTAGTTGATATGGTGTATTAGTTGATATGTTTTGTTCTTCAGCAACACCTGAAGAAGGTGACAGAACAGAAGAACGATGACGTGGAGGCGTGGATAGACCTCGCCCAGATCCTTGAGAGGTCTGATGTCCAGGTAAGTGTGACAAGGAACGTAGCCACGAAGGAACAATCACTGACAGACGGACAAACAACAGACACAACAAAAATACAATGTCAAAGTCTGTAGTGTACTCATAACTACATGCAAAAATAGTGTACAAAGAAAAAGAACTAATAATACTGCTGTATAAAACAATTGTTAGGCCTCATTTAGAATATTGCATACAGGCATGGAGGCCATATCGCAAGAAGGGTATTGATATACCAGAAAGAGTACAAAGGAGAGCAACCACAATGATACAAAAACTCAGGAATATTAGTTATGAAATGTGTCTAAAAGAATGTGGATTAACACTAGAAACCAAAAGATTGAGAGGAGATCATATTGACAGAACTATTTTTTTCTCTGTCAAGGAAGATAGAAGGACTAGAGGACATGGAGTTACATTAACAAAGAGCAGTGTAGACTATATTTTTTTTCTCACAAAGAACAGTGAATGACTGGAACAGATTATCAGCTGATTGTGTAGGTGCTAGTAGTGCTAATATATTTAAAAATAAAATTGACTTATACCTAAGATGGGTGGGATATACTTAGATAGATGGGTTGGACTCTCGATAAGCCAAAGGGCTTTCTAGTCCGCCTGCCATCTAGAGTTGAATCTCTAGGTGGCAATCGTGTTAAATGTTGTTAACAAATAATTAATAATTTTTTTAAATCCTACTCATACTAATCATAATCAAATTTATTTGTGATGTAATCATCCCATATCATTACTCACAAATATCTGTACGTTGCTGATGTTTGTGGTTCTGTCCACCAGGGGGCACTGTCAGCCTATGGCACTGCGACTCGCATCTTGAAGGAGAAGGTGGAGGCGGACGTTCCGCCGGAGATCTTCAACAACGTCGGCGCCCTTCACTTCCGACTCGGCAATCTACAGGAGGCAAAGGTCTGGTCACTGGTGGCTCCCTCTTGTGTTGTGTCTGGTGCACTGGGATATGCCCAAATTACTGGTGTCAGACGAGGAGGTCAATTTCATGAAAGATAGCAGTGACTTTGCTGAGAAGCAAACATCTGAGTCTGTTGCTGCTGTCCTGGTCTCTCGAGTCAGGTGTGATCCTGTCTTGATATTTGTCCTCTTGTTCTCCCCACATTGTCCAACCAAATCCCTTCATATAGCCCTGTTTTTATCAGTTTTCATCCTTGTCTTTAATTCTCCACTGTGGCCACTTTCACTGTTTCCAGTGGTCATTTGTCCTCCTCCATTTGTTTCATAAAAGCCTTTAAACAAAACTGCTCTTGATCTGTTCATGTTGAGCAATTAAATGTAACAAAAAATATTTCCATTTCAGAAATACTTCGCTGCGTCACTCGACCGATCCCGGAAAGAGGCGAAACAGGATGAGACCTACTATAGCGCCATCTCTGTGACGACCACCTACAACCTCGCTCGACTCTACGAGGCCCTGCATGAGTCGGACCGCGCGGAGAAACTCTACAAGAACATCCTGCGAGAACATCCCAACTATGTTGACTGTTAGTGCTGCTTATTTAACATGTTATTGGTGTTACACTTTACATGTTTAAAACCAACGATGTCACTGTCTTCACAGCCAAAATTGTGTGAGAAGAAGTTATCGTTTGGAAACTACTGCTAGGTGTTTCTATATAGTCATTGATATTTCTCAGAACTCGGTTTTACTAAAATTAAAGTTATGATGCACAGAACTCAGTTTTACTAAAGTTATGATGCAGTATGATGCCAGGCAAGATTTCAAAAGGGCTGGTGCAGGCAGTTGCTTTACCTAGTGCTACAACACTTGGTCTAATAGTATACTAGCAGACTGTGGGTTCAGAGACCAGAATAATGTATTAAACAATACATATATATATATATATATATATATGCAGTAATTAAATGTATGGTAAGGGAGACTCGTTACAGCATTGTACATGTCGATAATGTAAGAGCCATGGATAATTTATTTATATATATATATATATATATGTATATATATATATATATATATCATTTTAAAACAATGTTAATTACAATAGTACATAATGATTGCATTAAATATGATTTGTTCAGCCTTACTTACTATTTCTTAGTTTTCTGTATGAGTGATCATCCACTTTCAGCCCCTTACATCTTGACATAGCCTAATATCCTATCTTTGGAATTTACGTTTAGACTAATGGTTTAGTGTTCAGTCACAACAATGTTGCATGGGTATGGTTGTGTTTGTGACTAGTTGTAATATAGATGTTACATGTATCTCCAGGCTACCTGCGCCTGGGCTGCATGGCTCGGGACAGAGGTCAGATCTACGAGGCTTCTGATTGGTTCAAGGAAGCACTTCAGATCAACCAGGTACGACACTGTCTCATTGTGCCATCATAACAGTCGCAGCAAGTCGTGACATTACACACATGCTGGTGAGTCGTAATCAAACAGTGTTTAAGGATTTAGTGGACACTCACTGGACAGGGCATCGTGGTGGACGAGGATCTGGGCGGCCACTAGTGGAAGGGAATAAATGGTCAAAAAAAGATGACTTCTTTTTGTAGACAATGCTGTTGTAGAACTCACCTTCCTGGTTGTTGAATGCAATGGTGTGCAAGCAGTTTGCATTGGAATAGTTCACGATAACCGCAACCATTACTGTCCAGTTTACATTTTCATTCACAACCATTACTGTCCAGTTTACATTTTCATTCACAACCATTACTGTCCAGTTTACATTTTCATTCACAACCATTACTGTCCAGTTTACATTTTCATTCACAACCATTACTGTCCAGTTTACATTTTCATTCACAAACCTGCGATTTAAGCCATTAATTTAACTGATACGAGTCCACTTTCAGTTGTATCAATAATAACCTTAAGTGTGGATCACTAGAATTTTCACTATTTATTAATTGACTGACCATCTGAACCCACTAAATTCCACCTGTCTTACTACAACTTGTTATTACCCATCTTGGTAAATTATTTTCCAGTTTTGAAGATAGGCAGATGAGCCTATGGCTAGGCCACTGCTGGGAGTATGGTGTAATTCTGTTTTGGCATCCTGTGGACTGGATACCGTGCTATAGAAGAACTTATCTCTACCGTGTTTGTGTCTCAGGACCACCCAGATGCCTGGTCACTCATTGGCAACCTCCACCTGGCCAAGCAGGAGTGGGGGCCTGGACAGAAGAAGTTTGAACGCATCCTACAACGCCCAACCACCAAGGATGACCCGTACTCCATGATTGCCCTCGGCAACGTCTGGCTCCAAACACTGCACCAGCCAATGAGGGACAAGGAGAAGGTAGGTGCAGCAGTGCATGATGGGAGGAAAGAGAATATGCATTTTGTTGTATTTGTTTTTGTTGTTGAGTTATTTTGGGAGCGAATGTTAATATTTTCACAGACAATGCTGTTGTGTACTGACTGATATTCAATTAAACTGCACACATGTGGTTGATTTTTGTGTGATAAAAATAATTAGTGATGCTAGCTATAGATATGTGCTAATTTTCTACTGCGTTACAGAATGTTATTGCAAAAATGTGTTTTTTATTGATGAACAGTGTTTTTATTCAATTTTGAAACATGGAACATATCTCTAAATGTTGGTATAGGGGATGTCCTAGAGCCAGAGTAAGCGCACAGTGTAGAGACATTTGGGAATGTAATCCCTTATTCTGTTCAGTGTTTGACTGCCTGTCTTTTTGTTTGACAAGCCAGTTTGTTTGACCGTTCATTTTTCTTTGTTTGACTAATCATTGTTCCTTCTTTGACCGCCCATTGTCCACATCTGACCGTCCGTTGTGTCACTTGTGTGTCCAGGAGCGGAGACATCAGGACCGAGCTCTGGCCATGTTCAAGGCCGTACTGCGTAATGACGACAGGAACATCTGGGCCGCCAATGGCATAGGTGAGTGGCAGTGTGGGAGACTGATGATGGTCGACATCAGTATTACGTGGTTTAGATATCAGTATCAATGGACCATGCTCTCAGTGACCCATTTAGATGGATTGTTAGTTCTCTGATTTGGATAAAATGCAACAACCTTGTAGCTGCATCAGCGTTATAATAATAAATTCACGGTTTTCGGTAGTGGAGAAATGTGATTGAATTTGCATATCATAAGACTCATGAAATGGAGAAATCTTAATGTACTGTTATGTTGCTGCAATATTAAATTTACGATTTTCTGTAGTGGATAAATATGTTTGAATTTGCATACCATAAGACTCATGAAATGGGGAAATCTTAATCTCCTGTTATGTTGTTGCCAAAACTAATTTATAATTATGTGACCATATCACATGTTTCAGCCTTTTAAGGTTAGTTCCACACATGTTTCTCCTAACATAGGGGTAGAAATAGTGATAGTCCGATAGCCCGAGGACTCCCAGAAACTTGGTGAGACTACCAAAGATGATGACAGCAGTAGTCTGATGGACTACCATAACATTTGGGAATATTTAAAAAACATTGTGTTTGTCATGTTGTCTTGCTTAAATCTGGGCCATATGACTACGACATATATCTGAGGACTATCAGATTTCCCAACTAAGTAGTCCTGCTGACGACCAGAAATTTTGCAGTTATTTCTACCCCTGTGAATAAGCACCAGTCTCCCAACTGTTGATGTTCTGTGTCTCTCTCTCCAGGCTGTCTGCTGGCCCACAAGGGACACATCAACGAGGCGCGGGACGTGTTTGCGCAGGTGCGTGAGGCGACGGCTGACTTCTGTGACGTCTGGCTCAACATCGCACACATCTACGTGGAGCAGAAGCAGTATGTGGCTGCTGTACAGATGGTGAGTGGCACACGTCTCTGGTCTGTCTCTGGTCTGTCTCTGGTCTGTTGTTGGCAACGACAAAATGGCTTTCTCTTAATTAATTAGTTAAGTAAGTAAGTACTTAAGTAAACACCAGTTACATAAAATGTCAACTGTCAAAACGTCCTGTGAACAATCGCTAATGGTAAGTTTAATGTTATGTACGGACAGTCAGCTTTATTATTATAAATTATTATTATTATATTAAGGGGCCATATAACCAAGAGTGAATTTAGAAAACTAAAGATCTTAGTTTTCTTCTGAATATTCTTTCTGAGATGCTCATGGTCTAAAGTGTTACAGTCACACAAACACGCAGTGATTTTAGTTATTACCTTCAACAAATCTACTAATGTTCTATGACTCATAAACGGCATCAGTCTGTCCACGGCCTGTTAAAATGTTCTACAATGCTGAACACATGTCATATGTTGCACAGTACGAGAACTGCCTGAAGAAGTTCTTCCTGCACCACAACACAGAGGTGTTGATGTACCTGGCGCGGGCGTACTACAAGTGCGGCAAGCTGCGCGAGTGCAAGAACACGCTGCTGCGGGCGCGCCACGTGCTGCCCAGCGACACCACCATCCACTACAACGTGGCCCTCATCCTCCAGAAGCTGGCCACCTCCATCCTCAAGGACGAGAAGAGCAACCTCCGCACCGTGCTCAGTGCCGTCAGGGACCTCGAGTTGGCCCACAGGTCAGTCTCAGTGCTGTGGCGTTGTGGATATGCAATTTTAAAGTAGCTTATAATGTAAAATAGGTTACCTTTATGTGTGACAAATACCAACACGTGGTGGAGTTTTAATGACTGGTTATTTGGGTGTTTACTATTATGCTAGTATATGATTGTGATAATTATTTATTACATTATTATTATATTATTGGTATTACTTTGTTTAAATTTCAGATTTAATATAATTTATTTTGTTTACCATTTTTGCTGTCTTAGTCATTTTTGTTAATTAATTCTAATTTTTTACACAATGTCATAGTCACAATTATATCACAAAATTTTATTTATTTGTGTATACATAATTTATATTGTTTTATAGAAGATGAGGTAACCGCCATTGAACAGGGTTGTACTTGGAGACCGGTGTTTAAGTAAAGTTTATTATTAGGTGATTGAGAGGGTTTGAAACGTGTTGTCATTGGATTGAATGCTTGGACAGTTTTGTGTAATTAGCGTTGTCTTAGTTCACTCAGCTGTATGAATGATTATCTGGCTCAGACAGTGGCAGATATTTGTGTGTAAATAATAATGTGCAGTAATCACAACTTGGCTGAATGCTTCCCATAGAAATCGAGATAATAACCACTTACCACCTCTCTTTGACTGTAACCTTGTTAAAACTGACCTGTTCAAAATGACAAGTGAACTCGCATGTGCTATTTCTAAGAAGTTCTTAGCACTTTCTATTGTAACAGTTATGTTATGTTTTGATTTATTTGTTAGTTTATTATTAATTAATTATTAATCATTATCTGTTAAAATTAGTCAGCCTTATACATTTGTGCAGGACTGGATAATGCCTAGAGGATATCATTATAAAAATTTCATCATAATCATCATAACACTAGTAACAAAGGTATAGTCAACGCAATACATGGCATACACAGTGCAGAGACCATACTGCCTGTTCCAGGTACTTCACGTACCTGAGTCACCATGGTGACCGCATGAAGTTTGACCTGGCGCAGGCGGCCGCTGAAGCGCGACAGTGCTCTGACTTGCTGAGTCAGGCGGCCCACTACGTGTCACACGCACGCAAGATAGACGAACAGGAACGAGAGATGAGGATGAAACAGGAGGAAGAGAGAGAGGCCATGAGGCAGAAACAACAGCAGGAACAGGCAAGTGTCGCACTTAACACACCAGTTCATCTTTGGTTGTTATCGTGTTGTTATCTTCCACTACGCCAGTTCATCTTTGGTTGTTATTATGGTGTTATTTTCCACTACATCTGTAATTATATAGCTCCAATGTGAGATGAAACAGGTCATGATTGTGGTCTTTTTGTTATTCACGTTCCATCACTGATTTGATAACAGCACCATCTGTTTCTACTTTCAATCCTCATTTTCTTGCCTCCTTTCCATCCAAGCTTTTCATTTTTATTTTTGTTATGTCCAAGAGAAATATTGTGAAATAATAATGCCTGGGAAGCATCCAGATGTATGTATGGTATGTATGGATATGTAATTGCATACATAATCACCCAGCATGCAAATGCATACACACACAGACAGACACATACAGACACATATAGCGAGCGGACTGTCAATTCGATCCCACCTTCCCCCGTTTCGAAACTTAGACAGTTTCGTTCACCCCACATTTGCCTGTGTCTTTTGGAAGAGACACTAAAAGCCGGTGGTCCCTTCTATCTGGTGTCTAATAACTGTCTATGCCAGGGGAAGTAAAATATCCCACACAGGGGGTAAATGTTTATCCTGTAGTGGACTCACATATTCTCATTGGGCTTTAAACTCCCTGCAAAGGCCTCTCCAGTATCTGAGAGAAAAATAAGAATAAGAAGAAGAAACACACTCACACACACAGTGACACTTGATACCCCATGAGTAGCGTGTCTTCACTGTCTCTCTCTGTCTCTGTCTGTCTCAGATGGCGAAGCAGAAGCACAAGGAGGATGAGGAGAAGAGGCTGCTGGACCAGCGCGCCAAGTTCATCGAGAAGACCAAGAACCTGCTGCTCTTTGAACCCATCACTGAAGACAAACCCAAGAGGTCTGGGGGCAAGGTCAGTCCAGTCACTTGTTCATATTTTTAAACATGTGTTGCTCTAGCATGCTTTGACCATCGTTTATTGAAATTAACGTAACAAAATAATTTCACGTGCAGTTTTTTAGTCCCTCTGAATAAACATTGTGCACATATATGATGCGTTCATTGCATAGTTTTCTATGGTCTAATAATAACTAATAATGGGATTTCATATAAATGTGTAATGTGAAAGGTATTTTATTATGACTTATTTGTGAGTAGAATTGACGTCTTTGCACCATATTATCCAAGGTATTTTACTATCTTTTAAAGTTGTGGTTTTAGTAAGTTCAGGGTGTGTAACATATAACGTATATATATATATATATATATATATATATATATATATATATATATATATATATATACATATATATACATATATATGTTAAATATATTATATATATATACATATATATATATATATATATATATATATATATATATATATATATATATATATATATATATATATATATATATATATATATATGTATGTTACATATATAATTATGTATATATACATACATATATACATACATACATACATACATACATACATACATACATACATACATACATACATACATACATACATACATACATACATACATACATACATACATACATACATACATACATACATACATACATACATACATACATACATACATACATACATACATACATACATATATTTATTATACATATATTTATTATACATATATTTATTATACATATATTTATTATACATATATTTATTATAGATAGTTTGTGTGAAATAAAAAGCACATTGTTATGACCATTCATGTGGATGTGTTGGTGCGTGTTGTGACACATAGAGGTCTAAGAGGGCGGACGACGGGGAGATTCTCTCGGAGTACAGTGAGGAGGAGGACGCTCCCAGGAAGAAGAAACGTGTCAGGAAGGGAAGTGAATCGGAGGGAGAGAGCGGGGAGGAAGGTGGGAAGAAGAAGACAAAGAAGAGGAGGAGGTGTGTATCAGCGTCGCATTTACATTGTTATGTCTTGTTATTGTCAGAGAAAGATTACATTGTTTATCTTTTTTCTGAGCGATTGTCTACAGAGAATGAATACACGTTAGCCAGGACAAATAATTTATTTAAAAATGGGGTAATCACAGGAAATTATGTATGTTGTTGAAAGTTGGTATCGTGAATCATGTGATCCCAGTTAGAATTATAGGATTGAATACGTTAATTCTAATGCTAGGAGGTCGTGGGATTTGTTCACCACAGCATTTAGTTTATCAAACGTTCATTTAGTTAATTTTACAACATAAAACACTAAGAATGATATGGAGATATATAATTATTATATTATTATGTAATATTACAGGTTAGATAATTCATTAAAATTTGTGTATACTCCAAGATACAAACATGAGATTAGGATCACTTGTGTCATGCTACATCTTTTTGTTTTAGTCGCCCCCAAAAGCGTGGTCATGGCGGGGGTGACAGCGATGATGAAGGAGGGCGTGACCGCAGACCACGCAAGAAGGTAGGTCATGTGTAGGTCATGTGTAGGTCATGTGTAGTTGAGGCGAGTACTTGCTAAGACCTGTACAATGAGCAAAATGACTTGTGAACGTTAAAAAATAAAATGATGAACACCTGTTCTCCATCAGTGGATACCTGTGAGTGGCTCCTCATGTCCTCAGGTTGACACTGGGACTGTGGAAACCAGTTTTGTTTTACTGTGAATGTGATCTATAAGCAACTGCCCTTGGTCTTAGCAACTTGAATGGGTGAAGGTAATTATAATTGAATTCATAGTGGATTTGGTATAACAATAATGATCAAATGGAAGTTGGGTTTGGTTTTTAAAGCCTGGACATTGTATGGAATTTTATAATTGGTGAATTATAGAAACTGAAGCTTTGTTTGGCTGCTACTCGTGTTGATGTGAACTGATATTTTCATTACAATTTGTTGTAATGAAGATATATTTTCACAAAACTTGTGATTATATAATTCTTTTGACTACCGATTGATGTAAATACTGAACTGATGCAGTTGATTTTTCCGTTTTAAGATATTGTAGCAGGTGGTGTCTACAGCTTTCCTTTAGTCCTTGTGTTTAACTTGAAGTTCCCCATTTCATCATCACTAGTTTGACCTGGAATGTAGGTATCTGCAAGCTATAAGATGTCTTCTTGTTCACTGAAGCTGCTGAAGAAGAAGCCGACCGATGAGGGACTGTCCGCGAAGCAGCGACGTAAGATTGTTTCGAAGGCGACCATCTCCTCGAGTGACTCGTCCAGCGCGGAGGACGGCAAGTTGAAGATCACGGACGATGAAGCGTAAGTGTCGATGGTTTTCGGACGATAATTTTCAAAAAGAAAATTGTTCTATTCCCAAAGGAGGTTATCGCTTCTAGTCAACAGATTTGCAATAATCTCGGGGTTATTGAGAGTTATTTCAAAATTATGTTTTCTCAAGATTCAGCAGTTCATATTTTGTCAGTAAATTTTTGTATTTGTCACATTAGGTTTTCAATAGTGAACGTTTTATTTGAAGCAGATCAAAAGTCAATTGTAGGATATTTCCACAGCATCGTTTGTTAATTTAACCACATTCAATAGGAGACACATACTTACATTAATCTGTCCTTGAAAGGATAATGAATTCCCTCCAAAAACACTATACATCATAAAACATTTGGTAGACTGGTGCCACATGGAGCTTTATTGCATAATAAATTATGTCCTCGCAGAAATCTTGTCTTATAAATGCTCTGTGTTTTATTTTGTAATCTTTATCCTGACAGGGAAAACAAGGGTTCAGGAGAGGAGGCACATGTCAAGTCCCGACGAATTGTCTCGTCTGGTAGTGAGAGTGACGGCAGCCAGAAGGCTAAAAGTGGCTCAAACCGGTCTAGAAGTGGGTCAAGGTCAAAAAGTGGGTCAAGGTCGGGCTCCGGTTCAAGGTCAGGCAGCCGATCCAGATCCAGATCGGGCAGTCGATCAGGATCCGGCAGTCGATCAAGATCCGGCAGTCGGTCAGGATCCGGCAGTCGGTCACGGTCAAGAAGCGGTTCAAGGTCAGGCAGCCGCTCAAGGTCGGGCAGTCGTTCAAGGTCGGGCAGCCCGGCCGGGAGCCGTTCCCGAAGTCGGTCTGGGAGCAGGTCGGGATCGCAGCATAGCGGGTCGGCTAGGGGGAGTGGGGGAGAAGGTTCAGGGGCAGAGTCGGGGGCTGGGGGGTCAGGGGGCGGCCACAGTGCGGCAGGGTCGCCCAAGTCGGGCAGTGCCTCGCCCAATGTGGGCACTGGGTCGGGCAGCGGGGGAGACTCCGACTGACGAACTTCATCATTCTTTCTCAGAGTAGTATCGACTACAAAGTTGACCGAAAGACCAAAATATCCGAGTGTGTCATCACTGAGTTGAATTACGCCCAGACAGAGCAGGTTGGATTATTTCTTATTTATACTTGTAGCCCAATTTTTCTTTTCAAAATATAGACTGGATCTTACTGAATAAAACATGCTTAAACTTTTTCTGCCGGACCCACATTTCCATGGTAACAAACAAAATGGAAACGCTACCAAATGTTTGTATACCATTTGTTACTACATAATTTACATGTTTTATTAATTCACTCAGCGATTGTGTCTAGGTCTATAGTATTTCAAAATTTGCAAAACAGTAAATAACGATTTTATTTCGTCAACTTTGTGGTCAATACGACTGAGAAGCAGCAGATTGTGGATAATGGGTGTATGTAACTTGTATGTTTGAGTGTTTTCAGTGTTCTGAATGATATGTAGACAGATGCCTCAAAGCAGTTTAGTCCTGTGTTCATGTAGAAGGTGTAAATGACAGGTGCATACGACAGACAATTCTCTTTTATATTTTTGTGTAGAGTAATTTACTAAATGTTTCAGATCTAAAAACTTCAATGAAATGTACAATTGGGCAAAATAGGCAAATTTATTATAAAATGCACAACAGAATGTAAAGCGATTTATGCTGGAAGACAAGCTTATTGAGGAATTTCATTTTTAAGTTATGTTACATTTGTATCACTTGAACCATTATTATGCAGATGGTAGCATTTACACATTTTAAAGTAAGTTGTTGGCAAGTAATTTAAATGATGTGGACTCTCAGATTCCAATGTACTGCTGCTGTAGTTGGTGTGTTTGTGGTTTACACCTAGAGAATTCTATTAGTCACAGAAAGCAGTTAGAATATGTGGCATAGATGTATGTGAAATATAAAATGTGCAACATTTATTTTGTTGTTCCTGTCAACCCATGAAGGTGTAAATATATAGGTGTATAAATCAAAGTTGATTGTCAGTGCTTACTTGAGCCACAAAAGTTCACATTTGCTATTTTGATTGCACAATCACATTAGTTGACATTACCATTGAATTTAGGAATTTCCTGATTGCAACCTTTCGTGGTTATAAATGGTTAGGTCTGTGGAATGTGGTTTTACATGTTGCTTTTGTAATGAATATTTGCTAGAATGTGCAGTGTGTTGTTCAGTGTATGAATGTTAGTCGTGGATAATGTAGTAATCATTGATTGTACAGTATAACCTCCGAAATACGACCATCTGTAGGACTAGTCAGGGGCATCTATTTCGAGGTGGTCATAATACTGAATCTGAAGTATGGTTAATACTGTTTGTGGCAACATTTTAGGGACTGAAAAGTTATCCATTATACTTGTGAGATTGTCAGTTTTAATACAGAGGCAGTAGTCACAGAAAAGGGAGGTGTTGCTATCTATTATATAGCTGTGATGTGCTAGTACAGGTACTTGGTATTACAGCAACATTTGTATGGCAGCGTTATTGCCATCTTTTGTTGTGGTATATTGTATGGTATAGAGGTGATGTGACATGAGTTGTTTATGTTCTCTTAAATATGTAAACAAAAACAAAATCATCATTGTAAAAAACAAGTTTCTTGAACCATAAAAGTTGTTTCCATGTGAAACTATTATTAGTTGTAACATAGGTAGATTTGTCTATTTGTTATGAAGTAGTTAACGTGTTCATTGCTTGTTCATTCTTCTAGCCGAGAGTTTGATTGCTGTAAATAACTTTTGCTCTTTTAGATGGAATGTGTATAAGTTCAAATGTATCTGACAAGCAACACAAAATACATATCTTGAAAACAGTTTGACCCACAGAAACTGAATCGTTGTCTAGGGAATACATTCATTCTGGCAATGTCCTCACCATTCAACTTGCAACAAATACTGCTATTATATATATATATATATATATATATATATATATATATATATATATATATATGTGGAAAGATGAAGGTCTAACAGTAACCATGCTAAATGTCTAGTGTTGTGTGGCTTTTGTACTGCTTTTCATTGCAGTATTGAAATTTGATTTGTACTGCAGTGCTGGCATTAACTCTGCAGTAATATATTGTAGCTGCACACATCATACAGAATGCTGTTTTGATATGACAGGGCAATAGGGTAACAGTTTGCAATGTGTGTATTACCGGTGTGTAGAAGTGTACAGAAATAGCAACACACGTGAGCATTTTTGTGAAACGGCCAAACACAGGGGTTACTAAGCAGTAGTTATTGTGAAATGTTCAATGCAGGATGCCTGAATTCAGTGTTTTATTGTTGTCTGCATTTGATAATCAGTGAGAGAAATCTCGCATTCCTTGATGGATTTACTGTACGTTTTGAACCTGATTAAACTTGAATTTTTCACATTGCAAAGATTAATTGTTGACTTATATATGATTTTCAGTATATCTTGTGAAGCTGTAGGCAGCATTCTGGATAGGAAAAAAAGGTAACCATAATATCTAACTACAATTCGGCAAGCATGTGTGTGTAAGTATACACATTTTGCTTTGCTACCTACACACTTTGCATTGTGTGAAGGAAGGAAACATAATACTTGTATTTTTCAACATTCTCCAAGGTGAATGATGTCTTTATATTATTCTGTATGACCCCTTCTTCTCTGGTTAGTTGTGCTGTGTGCAAATGTCCCTCGGAAGTGACTCGCCTCATTTCACATGCCTGTGTCGAATTTAAAATAATTAGAAAAACCCCTACAGAGAACAGTTTCCCCAAATACCTGCAGCGTTTGTTATGGCATAAATTTTTGTTTTTGCAGTGAAACTTCACCAGCTGATTGGTGGCCACCATGTAGTGCTGGGAATGGTTGATAAACATCCTGTGCAAATCTGTAATCAACAGGGAATTTTGATAGTATAAATATAGGTATTTCTTTTCTTTTGAGGGATTATAGATTAATCCTTGAAAGTTTGCTGCCTGATATATAAACAAACAGTTTACAAGTAAATCATAAACATACTAGATAGATTACTGTCGAAAAGAAAACTGGAGAACTAGAGATGCAACATGTTTAATAGTATTCGTCTTGTAAACCCTATCAGCTGTGATGAGTTTATTCAGCACAGAATGCAATAAATGGCATCAACAGTACGGTTTCAATTTACACGGTTCACGGCTCTAGTTCACAGAAAGTACACTTTGACTAGATAGCATTAACACTAACATACACATCCATTATATTTTCTATTTCATCTCTTGTACCAAAATTAATGAGAAAATCAAGTATACTACACATAATCTTATCAAAGACAGGGTGCTTAGAATGTTTCCATAAACTAATTAAATAAAATGAACATCAACCGTAGTTCTTGATATCGACATGTATACAATCTTGCAGCAGCTAGTAACAGTAACCTATCATAGATATTATGCTGCATTGTCACTTGGCGCATAAAGGTATCAAGCCAAAATTTACATACATTAAGAAACAAACTAGCAATGTTGACATTAACAAGATTATTGTCTAACGCTATAAGCTCCAGAAGGTGGACAGTGAGACCAGTGACTATTGACAACATCTTGTAAACCATAGTAATGTGTGACATGCCTCAGCAAAGTGATGGGTATTAAGTCACACAGGCCACACAGGCATAGTGTGAAGAGAGCTGAAAATAGCCATCCCATTTTATATCATCATTCAATGTCACATTTATATTATCCCATTTCATGTCATAATTCAATGTCACATTTATATTCCTTGACAAATAATCGAAAACTAATACAAAAGAAAATGTATGGTTGCTATGTCATTTCAGAGCCCAATTATATAAAAACCATTATCAGAATACAGATTTTTTAATACATTACTTATTTTAAGCAATAAATTAAAATCTAGTGAAGAAATGTCAACAGATTATATATTATAAAACTTATATTCTATCAAATCCAAAACGTACAACTCTAATTCACTTTTGGCAGGTCAGATTCATGCAGTGAATTACCCTTTTTAACCCTGTAACTGGCCTCGAATAAACAAACCAATACATTTCAGCACATAGACCAATTCCAGACTGTCGCTGGCATGTCCTCATGGAATCATACATTGCTCAACAAAGTTTTCAGAACTGTCACTGCCTGTCAGCCAGCGTCACTACGTTACTCTTTGTCACAACTCTAAATGAAACTGTGAAGGTTCTGGCACAAAGAATAGTGAGGGGTTCAAAATGTAAGTGCGACACTCCGCCATCTAGTCAGAACCTCTTTGTGACCTTTGACCTGCTGTCATACAACAACCTAGAAGCTCGTCTTGATTGTTTGCCGCAATCTAAATGTCTTTCAGTCAGGGCTGGACCAATACTCGGCTAAAGTACTCAAGTAAGTAATACTTGTGAAAATATTTGCATGAGTATTTTTGAAAGTACTTTCAGGAGTACTTTTGAAAGTACATGAACACAAGTATTTAGTATAATTTCTACAACAGAAATAGTATCAGGACGTCACCCAGAGGTCCACCCACCAATTCGGTGGACGGACAAAATGTTTGTTTGATGAAAAATATATGCTGAGTACTCTGAAAATATTTGTTAATACTCATACTGTATTTAAATGAGTATTTTAGTCAGTATATATTAATAAAAGTACAAATAAGAGTACTTTGTAAACAAATTACTACTTTGGCCTCAACCCTGATTTTACTGCTGAAATCTACCAGCGAACAGATTTTTTAAGGATTAAAAATAATTTCTTATTTTGAATCAAACTGCCTAAGCAACACTTCACATAGCCAATGTACCGAAGTAAGCAAATATCTAAAATGAAAAATGACATGGTCATGGAGTGGTTTCTTTTTTTGCAATCACTCATGATTGCCACATGAGACGTATGGCGCCGGACCTATAGCCATCACACAGGAAAACTGGTAGATCTACATATTTTATACAATATTACTTAGTAATTTGGACAGCCATGGACACTGCTATATAATTACTTAACAACAGAGAGAAGCACAAAGACATCACAGTGATTCTGGAAGCTCCGTCAAGCAATGTATGGATTCTGAGACATTTCGGTATTACACATCATGAGATTTGAAATCTCACAGCAGAGCCAGGGACAAGTGGAGTTATTCCTGTATAATTATCATCTGTTGAATTCAGCACAAGTAGGCGTAGCAGACATACATCAGGCCTGCTCTAAACACGACGGCGTGGTGTTCTCTAAACACATGACAAAGGAGTATTTGACGACAGCAGAATGCAAACAATTACTAATAATAACTTAAGTTTACAGAACACAGCAGAAGCTTTGTGTTTCTCCCAACACAGCTCTGCCCATCACAACTGTCTCAATGTTATCACATTCACTGTCTCCACAAATGTCACGTCATGAAATCAACATCACGTTTTCGAAGTCTCGGGATTCCGTGTTTCCGAGCGGCCGTTACCGTGGAGACAGTTTGTTGCGGGAGTCTGTCGAACCTGTAAACATCCAGGTTTCATAGGTGCAGCGAGATTCGTCTCATGTTAATACAACTTCACGCAGCGAGCTATGCACACACGCTGGCCAAGATTGTCAAGCAAATACTTTTGGCAGTCATATCTCAGTGGTCAATTTACGACGTGATCTTTCACATTCAACTCCACGATCCATTGTCAGTAATAAACCGATTTTATGCAGATCTGCACCGGCGTCAATTTATCACCACACACCAGATGGAGCTGTTGCATGGCACCGCCTGCGGTCTTACGAACATGCATGTGTATGTACTAACAAGATGTCTTTTCATGAAGTCATACTCTCTGGTGTATGCCCATTGCTTGTATCCATGCAAACAGACGGGCCACAGCAGATCCAGTCTGCAACACACCACAGCTGTTGGTCTGACACGGACACAATGACCACGCCCACATCCACGCGGTGCCACACCACCCATTGTCATCACTGGCTGACTCGGTGTGTCATCATAGGCCAAAGAACGCCATCACTTTGCGGCGCAGCAGTTTGATGAATGATTCTGGGAACATTGAGTGCGAGACGTTGGCATACTTGAAGTACTTGTAGGGCTGGGCAATCACCTCCAGCAGCGACGACAGCAGCTTCTGGTTCTGAAACACCACACATCAGACAGTCAGTCTCACAGACACCAGTGGAGGGGTACACCATATGACCTGTCTTTCAGCAGACCATTTCATTAAGATATAAAGACTCTTAAAGAACATTCGTCATTAAACAAAATCCATTGTTAAATCAAATGAGTATTTTCAAAATGCAAATATCCATAGCCATATTACTAAGGACACTATTTCAATGACACACAAATGACAATGTCTGGCTGGCACATCATGCCGTAGACAGATTTCAGGTACCAGGTACTCAAGATAACTGTTCAAAGTGCACAATCTGGATTAAGTGTTCCTAACAATGTTAGTGAAATGGTCCCCTGGACTATTTACGGGTCTTCATTCACAGAATGAACATTTACCTTAAAATTACTTTTCTCTTCATTAATTTATTTTAACATCACTAATACTTTTATTTACATTCTTTTTATTGATTGCAATGCACCTATATTAAAATCCTGAATGTTGAAGCTTACATATTAACTGGATGAAAAAGAAGGGTATTACACCCGTGGTAGGGAGCGTACCTTGAGCACTTTCTTGTGCTGGTAGGAGCTGTACAATCGTCCGTCTCGCACAATGTTCTCTATCAGCTCCTGGTACTCTTCTGCACAACCACATGCACAGTGTGAACACATACAGCAGTTAACCCTTTAGCCCCCATGTAACTTACATTACCTGTGCTCCAAGTCCTTGGAGCAGTTGCATAAACTCACTAATATATCAATTGTGATGTGTGCATTTTTATTTCTTTTCATTAGTTTTCGAACACAGCAATTCGCTTTATTTTAAAGATAAAAAAATTCTGCATAAGATGGTGCTAAAACACTAATTTATGTTTCTTTTAAAGATAACTGCATTCTGCACAAGTATGTTCTAAACACACTAATCAACATTACATTCAACAAAGGAAATACAATGCTGTGTCTGAGAGGGCTTGTATTGAATGGTACATACATCTACAAACTCCGTCAATTGATGGTTTCAAACAGAGCTCACGCAAATATATATAACCATATTCATATTTTCAAATAGCCCTATATTCATTCAAGTTCAAAACAATATCCCAAGTATCCTAAGTGCATAACATATACATTAAGAAATTGAATACACAAGTATCCAGAAGACGGCACCACCTACACATATCACTGAAGCTGTCAGATGGACAGATGACCAGAGAGGTGAGTGGATTGGACGTTTGCAGTCAGTTGTGGACTAAAGGGTTAATATGGAGAACAAAAAGATAGTAGCAAAACAGTCTCAATCAAATGAGAAGTTTCCAATTCAAATCCTCTTGTTGATACCTCCAAACGTTGGACAGATTTTTTTACACTACATTGCTCCAGTTCTCTCAGTTACACAAATGGTGGATATAAGTGTACGGATGGTCTTTGTGGATCAACGACAGTGCGACTGAATGGTACTCAGAAGTCCACATGGTGTTTGATTGAAAAGGTCTACCAGTCAGTGATGGCTAACATACACTGAGCAGTTGAAAGGTCTGTAAAATTACATAACTTCAATTTAAATACCACCAATAAACTGTCTTCTAATTAAACATTCACCCCATCTTTCGGATCACTCAAAGTATATGTGATATACATCCATTTATAGGGTTCGCTAGCTGATTTAAATAAAACAAAAGTGTGAGTTCTCCTTAGTTCTACCAGTTCACAACACAAAGTCATCACTGACCATTGTAGGTGACATAAGGGATGGAGAATCCTCTCGCACTCTTTGAGCCGTCCGTCTTGAAGCGTATCCAGAGCTTGCGTGAGCGAGACGTGAACGCAATCGGTGACGTGACAGACTTACACTTCTCATACGTTGTGGTGGAGTAGGAGGAGGCTGAAGGACAGCAGACACAGTCAGGACACAGACGTCTCGGGGAATTGCACGTTTTAATTAACTGTCATATCTAAACAAGGACTTGTCCAATCTTGACCAAATTTGTTGTGTATTTGCAGATGAACCATTTTAGCTTTTTCACAGTACGCATGTTATGAGAAAAAAGTTTTTATGGAATTGTGGAAAATGATATACAGTGTACCTGGTATTCTTGATTTATTGAACTTCTTTATGTAAAAGCTAGACTATCTCAGAATGCAACTGAATGAATGAATGAATGAATATTTATTTTTTGGAATTGTACAAAGCACATATGCAAACAGTACGTTTAAACAAAAAATGTAACAATCAATTATATCATGTACGATTCCGGACAGACAGCGGAGCCAATTAAGGCTGTTACCAGTTGATGTAGGTAATACTTATTATTATGAAACCGTTTCTCATAAATTAAACTGGTCGCTGCCAACCTTAAACTATAAACATACAGAGGTGAATAAATAGTGAGAATGGTTCTTTTATTGTGTAATCTCTAAGTAATAAACAATTACAAAAACAATGAAAGTACACACATGTATAAATTAAAAAAAGTTAATAAATTTATTTACTTATAAAATAAATAATTAAAAAAGTTTCACCTGACTTGCGCATGACAAGACTGTCGCCACACCCATCCTGCACCGGGAAGAAGATCTCAGGAATCACGATGAGGACACGCCGACCCTTGGACGGCTTTATTGTCCACGTACACTCTACATTGGCAGGGTATTCCCCCGGCCAGTTGGGGCTTTGAATGAAGCCCTGGTGAAGTCCTATGTAGCCCCCACACTTGTGGTCTGCCAACACATTTGTCACAGTGACAGTTATTTAACATGAGTGGTCAGCACTGATGGTGTAAAACATGGTCAAATATAAGATGAGGGGTAAGCACTGATGGTGTAAAACATGGGCAAATATCAGATGAGGGGTAAGCACTGATGGTGTAAAACATGGGCAAATATCAGATGAGGGGTAAGCACTGATGGTGTAAAACATGGGCAAATATAAGATGAGGGGTAAGCACTGATGGTGTAAAACATGGGCAAATATCAGATGAGGGGTAAGCACTGATGGTGTAAAACATGGGCAAATATAAGATGAGGGGTAAGCACTGATGGTGTAAAACATGGGCAAATATCAGATGAGGGGTAAGCACTGATGGTGTAAAACATGGTCAAATATAAGATGGGGGGTAAGCACTGATGGTGTAAAACATGGGCAAATATCAGATGAGGGGTAAGCACTGATGGTGTAAAACATGGTCAAATATAAGATGAGGGGTAAGCACTGATGGTGTAAAACATGGGCAAATATCAGATGAGGGGTAAGCACTGATGGTGTAAAACATGGGCAAATATCAGATGAGGGGTAAGCACTGATGGTGTAAAACATGGGCAAATATAAGATGGTATAAGTAGTTCGCCTTCTCATTTTGTTAGTTTTGTTTCTGGTGTTCAGGACTTTCGGGTTTCATAGTTTTTAATACATCTGCTGAATAAACATCACTCAATGCGATTGATTGTCTTTCTGCCTGTCGGGTTTTATATATACATAGCTGCATTTCCTGATTGACCCAAACAAAACTTTGCACTGTTATCGGGAGGATTATAACTCGGGCTAGTCTGGTGTAAACCCATTCCAGAACCTTCATAGAACATAACGTTGTGAACAACTGTATAAAATAACTGTAACTATGACTATAACTAAGATTATCATGTGAGCACATCCTACATCCATGATATGTCAAGGTTAACACATGTAAAAGTGAGTTATGAAACGAACCTTTGCAGTCGGAACTGTTGGTGGAACCCTCTCCGTCTGTCTGTGTGGACCCGGGACAGGCGAAGCAGAAGTTCTCCCCAGACTTTGGCTGGTAGGAGTTCTTGCTGCACGGCACACATCTCCGCCACGACTTGTTGTAGTAATGTCCGACACGACAGTGCTCTGTGCAGACCAAGTAATAACAATATCATTATAACGAAATTTCAATGTAATCATAATTCAAAGTCTCTCTTATATATGCTTTAAAACATAAAATTGGCATGAGACACATCAACCAATTAATTCATTAATTCACATCAATTAATTAGTTAACTATTTGTCAATAAAAAAAAATTATACACACATCATTACATACACATGTTGTAAAGACACAACATTCCCAGTTCCTAGGTACTGCATCCTCATTCTTATCTCAAGGCATACCTTTTCAAGACTGCATTTTCACACTAAATTCTCCCTATATTCTCTATAGTCCCACGCTCTGATCTGAGGACTGCTTCTCTAAGAAAAAGAGCTCTTAAGGAAAATAAATCCTTAATCAAAATATGTTATTAAATTGAATTATTTTGTCAAAACACAACTATCCATTGCCACATAACCATAGACACAATCTTCATGACACTTTAGTGGTAATTTTTATTTTCCGCTGGCACGTCATGGTGTTAACAGTTTTCAGGTATTCTCATACATAGATGCACGCACGCACGCACGCACGCACGCACGCACGCACGCACGCACGCACGCACGCACGCACGCACGCACGCACGCACGCACGCACACGTTTATTTGCTTTCAATTCATGTAAAACGTCCAGAAGTGACACATCGACCCACCTTTGACGACACACTCGTGGAAGCCGGTGGCGCCCGTCTTGCGCGTGGTGATGCCGCGACCACACGGGGTACAGCGGGTGCGGCCGTAGTCACGCTGGTACTTCCCTACGGGGCACGGCTGGCACGGCCGGAAGCCGTCCTGGGAATACTCCCCGGGAGCACATTGCCCTTCAGGAACAATGGGGAAAGAGAGAAAATGCAGCTGGTGTGTTAATTGTCTTTGGCAGAGGGCGGGAAACAGCGCAGTACAACAACGAGTTAGTGTTCACCGTAGTCTCAGGTATTAGTTGACAGCAGACAGCAGAGAAACAAATGATGTGATAAAGAAATAATATGTCCACTGAAATATGTATATATATTGAACTTATATCGTATATGAAGTCACATGAAAGTTTTTTTTACCAAACTTCAGATATTAGTTAACTCGGAAACAAACAGAATGATAAAGAAATGAAGTGTTCATTGACATAAATATTGAACTTACATGATAGCAAAATTACATAACAATATAACTTTAATAATTAGGCTTATTAATATTAATATCTGTGCTAAATGATAGCAATGCACTAAGTGATCACTGTAAACACATACACAGTGTACTCATTAAATCATTTGTAAATTTAAATAAGTAACAACTAAGTCTACTAATCAGATGGACTTTTTGACAGAATTAGAAGCAATGCGACAACTGAAATTTTAATTACGGCAATTTTTACAATAAACATATTCTATTCTAGCTGCGATCTTGTCGATATCTTACACCTATCCTACCGACGGCATTATCCACACAAGCAGCTATGTTACCAGCAGCACCAACCAAGCAATGCATGGACAGAAACAGCAATAACGAGAGCAGTAGCGTCAGAGTTAGCTGCCAGGTGAACCAGTTACGTAGCGTCAGCAATGCACAATGTCTCGTGTAGTCACCTTCGCACTCCAGCACAGACTTGGCGCCCTCCATACCCACGTCGTCCCGGTGGTGGGGACAGGGGGTGCACTTGGACTGTCCCTCCTGGCCCTGGTAGGTGCCGGCCGGACAGGGCAGGCAGCGCCGCGTCACCTTGTCATAGTACGTCCCCATACTGCAGGCCACTGTGGACACCAGTGGACGAGACGGTCAGTACAGTAGGGTCAGTTCCTTGTTTTTTGTATTAGTGAAATAACGTCTTACATGTACTATCGGAATAAAATAATTGGCATAGATATTAAATCAAAACATTTAATGAAGAATTTTTTCCATTGTAGGATTCAACATTATTATATTTATAATGTAATTATACTCAGTGAGTTTTATTTCAAAAAGTTGACTTCGAAATGACTTTTTTAATTAATTTATATAATTTAGATACAAAGTTTACTAGTACATCTTAAAACCAAAAATTAATATGATTTATATTATTTTATATAATTTACATTTCTATTTATTAATATACATTTAGTATATTTCTTGTGCAGCGCATCAATCTGCCATGGGGGAATTAGTGCAATATAAAAACTGTATTATTATTATTCTAAAAAGTTACATTTAATGGAAACAGGTTTATTAACTCTTTATTTTATTAAAACCAAATACCAATAGACGCCATACATTTAGTATTTTATTAGCTTGGGACTATTTGTTGAAGAAAATAAAGCACACAATGAAAGATGTGCTGTAGTATGTTCTCTCACCACAGTAGGGAGCCACTAGTACGTGGCCGCTATCACAGACTCTCTTTGACCTCGTAGCTTTAAATGATTTCTTCAGAGCGACGCGATCTATCCCCTCAAACCTGAGATAGTTGGAGAAACAAGATGAACTAGATCATACATAAACAGCTTTGTACAATATGTATAGCGGTTATTTTAAGACAAAATGCAAAATGAACATTTCTTTGAAACTTTGTAAATGTAAACTTAAAGCTCTTGTTAAATGAAATATAATCACAATTTGTTTTTACTTTTCAACATCACAAATTAATTATATCAACAGCTATGCAGCAGATGTCAATGTTTTGTTAATTCGCAGTGACAGGGTAATTTTCCCTGCAACATCACAGCATATTAAAAAATACACGAAACATTTTTAATCACCTGACAAAGAAGCTATTCCTGTCAATAGTTTTTTGAAGTTGTTTCATGATGCGCTTGAGTTTCTTACGTGTGCGTCTCTGCATACACTCCAGGTTGCACCGACCTGTCACAAGACCAGAATGTCTTCATCAGTGCACAGGATCTATCTTGGCAAATCAGTTCCTACCTGGACAGATTTGTACTATTTTAATTAAGGTAAGATGTCCCCAGTGCTAAAACTGAATTGAAATGTGCAATAAAGCAGTAAAGTTTGTTAAATTATGCAGTTTTTTTTAAATCGTTCAAGATTTCTTCCCCGTATTTGACATTAAGGCTCAAACCACATGGGGGAGGGTGGTTATAGCGACAATCAGAATCAAAAATATTTTCCCAATCCTTCAGCATCTCCGTCCACCGGTGGACCATTTGAAACTGTACATCTATTATACAACATCGATTTCTAAGTGCGTCTAAAGTAAACATCACACAATGTGTCATGTAAAATTGCCAGTGACTTGAAGTATTGGCTATTGCATGACATATTAATGACATTTGTCTACGGATATTGACAACAGACAATTGAATATACCTGGGTAATCTTCTACGCCTATGTCAAGCTCAGCAATAACAATTAGTGATATTTAATATTTGCCTTGACAACATTCCATGGACATACCTGAGAGCCTGGCTGGGTCGACTTCTATGTCAAACTCAGCAATGACAATACTCTTCTTGGCCTTGCGGGCGAGACGCCGCAGAGCTCGTCTCTTGGTGCCACACTGCAGGTTCACCTCCTTGATGTTACAGTGCTTCACACAACGGAATTTTCGTTGACCTGTTGGTAAATGAACTGGATGTAATTTGCATTATTTAGTCTGGATGAAATGTTTTCTTACACATTTTTACACACAGTATGTTGGATATCAGAAAATGATGTGATGTGTTTTATTTTTATCAAGTAATATAATTTATTTGAGTGTTAATAAAAGTGGCCATGTAATTTATCATGTAAGGTATTAAAAAAGGTACGTAATTCATTCGCGAATACGACAGCATGCTTGCACTATAGAGTAAGACTGGCCAAATTAATAACATCGCATTTATTAATCACCTAGCTAGCAATTCTGTAACATCCACCATCAATACACCATATTTTATTAAAAACATCATAACCATATAGTGACGGCAAGCATTCCTGTCCCAAAATAGTAATTTCACCCAACTAATAATAATTCCCAAATGTATTTTTTTTTAAATGTCAACAATGGTGTTATTTAATTACCCCATTAGGCATGATACTTCACTACATTGACATGCATGTGTGTCTGACACAGAAGATGGCAGCATTACCTTGAACCACCATTGCTATGTTCTCACGGAAGTCCTTGTTACTCTTCTCATGAAGCTCACACTTGTTGGCAAAGAACATAAGCGTCACCCTCCGTATGTAGGCCGGGGCCGAGAGAGAGGCTGAAGACACACAGATAGACAGGGCATGTACACAGATGTCATACTAGTAGACAGACACACAGACAGACAGTGTATGCATTCAGACGTCATACTAGTACACAGACACACAGACAATGTATGTACTCAAACATCATACTAGTAGACAGACACACAGACAGACAGTGTATGTACTCACACATCATACTAGTAGACAGACACACAGACAGACAGTGTATATACTCACACGTCACACTATTACACAAACACACAGACAGACAGTGTATGTACTCATACGTCATACTAGTAGACAGACACACAGACAGACAGCATATGAACTAAGACGTCATACTAATAGACAGACACAGACAGACAGTCACTGTATGTACTCAGACGTCATACTAGTAGACAAACACAAAGACAGACAGTGTATGTACTCAGACGTCATACTAGTAGACAGACACACAGACAGACAGTGTATGTACTCAAACGTCATACTAGTAGACAGACACACAGACAGACAGTGTATGTACTCAGACGTCATTCCGATAGACAGACACACAGACAGACAGTCACTGTATGTACTCAGACGTCATACTAGTAGACATACACACAGACAGACAGTGTATGTACTCAGACGTCATGCTAGTAGACAGACACACACAGAGACAGTGTATGTACTCAGATGTCATACTAGTAGACAGACACAAAGACAGTGTATGTACTCAGACGTCATACTAGTAGACAGACACAGAGATAGACAGTGTATGTATTCAGACGTCATACTAGTAGACAGACACACAGACAGACAGGGCATGTACTCACACGTCATACTAGTAGACAGACACACAGACAGACAGTGTATGTACTCAGACGTCATGCTAGTAGACAGACACACACAGAGACAGTGTATGTACTCACATGTCATACTAGTAGACAGACACAAAGACAGTGTATGTACTCAGACGTCATACTAGTAGACAGACACAGAGATAGACAGTGTATGTATTCAGACGTCATACTAGTAGACAGACACACAGACAGACAGGGCATGTACTCACACGTCATACTAGTAGACAGACACACAGACAGACAGTGTATGTACTCACACGTCATACTAGTAGACAGACACACAGACAGACAGTGTATATACTCACATGTCACACTATAACACAAACACACAGACAGACAGTGTATGTACTCAGACGTCATACTAGTAGACAGACACACAGACAGACAGCGTATGAACTAAGACGTCATACTACTAGACAGACACACAGACAGACAGTCACTGTATGTACTCAGATGTCATACTAGTAGACAGACACAAAGACAGACAGTGTATGTACTCAGACGTCATACTAGTAGACAGACACACAGACAGACAGTGTATGTACTCAAACGTCATACTAGTAGACAGACACACAGACAGACAGTGTATGTACTCACACGTCATACTAGTAGACAGACACACAGACAGACAGTGTATGTACTCAGACGTCATACTAGCATACAGACACACAGACAGACAGTGTATGTACTCAGACGTCATAGTAGTAGACAGACACACAGACAGACAGTGCATGTACTCAGACGTCACACTAGTAGACAGACACACAGACAGACAGTGTATGTACTCACATGTCATACTAGTAGACAGACACACAGACAGACAGTGTATATACTCACACGTCACACGTCACACTATTACACAGACAGACAGTGTATGTACTCAGACGTCATACTAGTAGACAGACACACAGACAGACAGTGTATGTACTCAGACGTCATACCAATAGACAGACACACAGACAGACAGTCACTGTATGTACTCAGACGTCATACTAGTAGACAGACACAAAGACAGACAGTGTATGTACTCAGACGTCATACTAGTAGACAGACACACAGACAGACAGTGTATGTACTCAGACGTCACACTAGTAGACAGACAGAGTATGTACTCAGACGTCATACTAGTAGACAGACACACAGACAGACAGACAGTGTATGTACTCAGATGTCATACTAGTAGACAGACACACAGACAGACAGTGTATGTACTCAGACGTCATACTAGTAGACATACACACAGACAGACAGTGTATGTACTCAGATGTCATACTAGTAGACAGACCCACAGACAGACAGAGTATGTACTCAGATGTCATACTAGTAGACAGACACACAGACAGACAGTGTATGTACTCAGACGTCATACTAGTAGACATACACACAGACAGACAGTGTATGTACTCAGATGTCATGCTAGTAGACAGACACACACAGAGACAGTGTATGTACTCAGATGTCATACTAGTAGACAGACACAGAGACAGTGTATGTACTCAGACGTCATACTAGTAGACAGACACAGAGATAGACAGTGTATGTATTCAGACATCATACTAGTAGACAGACACACAGACAGACAGGGCATGTACTCACACGTCATACTAGTAGACAGACACACAGACAGACAGTGTATGTACTCAGACGTCACACTAGTAGACAGACACACAGACAGACAGTGTATGTACTCAGACGTCATACTAGTAGACAGACACACAGACAGACAGTGTATGCACTCAGACGTCATACTACTAGACAGACACACAGACAGACAGGGCCTGTACTCAGACATCATACTAGTAGACAGACACACAGACAGACAGTGTATGTACTCAGACGTCATACTAGTAGACAGACACACAGACAGACAGTGTATGTACTCAGACGTCATACTAGTAGAGCTGTGTACAGTTAACTCGTACACTTTTCAACTGTTGTTTATATGGTTTTAAAACTGACTTTTTAATCATCAAAACTAATATTCCATGTGGATCCTTACATCAATCACTAACTAACTCACAATACTTTTGAACTAGCCATGTAAGCCATAATTTTTTTTATAAAATGACAAAATATTCAACACACATGATGGTCTTTAAAATATATTTTGACCCTTGAGGCTGTGATGTACCAGTGGAACACTGTCACTGGTGTATCATGGAAATACTGTCCTCTGTAATAGGACAATGTTTAAAAAAACATGAAATTTAACAATGGATTTTGCTTAATGATGACTTTTCTTTAAGAGCTCTTTATCTTTATCTTTGTGAACTGATTCCAGGTGTTTACCGGAGCATGACGGCAGGGTGGTGTTCTTCATCTCGTGCGTCCACTGGAAGCTGGTGGAACGTCCACACTCATACTCCTCCCCCATCTTGGCACTGCAGGAACAACAGACATCACAGGGTCAGCCCAGCACTTCATGTTTTATTCTGAGATCTTCAGTTTTTAAATATATAATTTTTCAGTGATTCACCATGCTATATATAAGTGTGCATATTGTGTTTCATGTCAACATACAGTTTGTTTCACCTAATTTTAAGATGAAACGTCGCAAAAGATGAACAATTTTATTTATTTTTGGTTAACCGCATATGGGGAGCAGTAATTTTGCAAAACGATAAGTTACCAAATAATATTTCAAATGGCAAAGTAGCATATACCCAGGTAGTAGTATAAATACAATAAATAAGTAAATATTGTTCATATTGTATACAAGTTTTCTTTAAAACAGCTACAAATGGTAGTGTATCTCAAAATTCAATTTAAACAATTCTATATTTACCCATTCAATATAAAGAAAGAAGGCATAACATAATAATCCAGGTAATGAAAAAGTTGTGAAAAATGTCATATTACCAATTTGCATTACACAAATATGATATACACAATAAAATATACATACCATACGCACACACTGTAGTATATGATAATTCAGCGATGTGAAAATTACAAAATCACATTTCTCTCTAAAGTTTTCATCAAAATTAGTATTTCATCAAACATGTGACACTGACTAGTTGTTTGACAAGTGGGATGTGTGACACCTCATACCTGAAGTGTGTACCTGGCTTGCATTGTAACTGACACCGTCGTTCTTGTTGTGTCTCACTGCAGCTTAGCACAACATTGGCTGGTGGCTTCAGAGCTCGACAGCGCACGGCCACTGTCGGCAGGAAACATATCAAAGTAAGGGTGAATCTTATACAGCGCAGTAGCTAGTTCTAGTGACAGTTCACAGTGCTTTCACTTCATTCCCGAGCAGACCTGCTAAACTTAACACTGTAGCAACATATAGCACAGGAACATGTGTGTGCGTGCGTGCGTGCGTGCGTGCGTGCGTGCATGCGTGTGTGCGTGTGCGAGTTATAAGAGTCAATTATCAACTATTTTAATTTTAAAAAACGTAATTATATAATTAATGTTGAATACCATTGTTTCAACTCAAAAAGTTGAAACAATGGTATTCAACTTAAAATTAAATTAATAATTGACGTGATAATCACTCATAACTGTGGAATGCAAAATAACACAAGACACTGACAATAGAGGGTGAATGTCTCACCTACGCAGTCCTTCCTGTTGCTGTGTAACCTCTGACCTTTGGAGCACTGACACTCGAAGCTGCCCTCTGTATTGCGACATGTTCCCTCACACCCACCATTGTCCACTGCACATTCATCCTTGTCTGTGGACACAGTATTGGTCAGTTCTTACACAGCACAGTGTCCAGTCCTTAGGGCACCCTAAGGTACTTTACATTTTATTCCTTGGCAGACCTGTTCAATCATACACTGTCATACTTCTCTGTGAAGCTTTCAGCCATGCTGCAATTAATATGCAAAGATCAACTGTAGACAAATATCCACCACTGTCTATAGCCAAGTACTCATTCATACAGCCAAGTAAGCTGTAAAACCTAGGAGCTAGCACAATCGTTTTGAGAGAGTGCATGTATGATATGAACAATATTCACTTATTTGACCATACTTGCTAATATTGGCTGTCACTTTGATAACTGGTGTTTATTCAATAAATTATGCTGTTGCAATATTACTAGTCTTCAGGTCTGATGCTGTTTTATCTTAAAATTACATACCACAGGCAACGGCATTTACAACAGTCTGTCAAAAAGGGCCTGGCAAGCAGAAGAGGCAGGTAAGCAAAGAAGGGCTGACAAGGGAAGACAGCTTGAAGCAATATCAGGGATGAGCTGGCATAAACATTCCTAGATGGATAATCGTTACGGGAGAGAGAGGGACATGGAAAGAACTGACATTAAAAACAGAAGAAACACCATGTGTCAAGGTCCCCACCCCACAAAGGAGCAAAGGCAAGAAGAAGTTTTTATGGTGCTGATGAAAGTGATTTGTATATACATGAAGCATGCTGAATTGGCTGACTCACTCAAAATGTACATAACCTTATAACTGCAGGGGTAGAACTTATTTTACTAGACTGTGGGACTAGTAAAGACAAAAGGTTTACTAGTCCACTAAAAGGTTTACTAGTCTGGCAAAATATAAAAACAACCCAAAAGTAAGTTATAATAATAATATCTAAAATAAAAAAACAGTGTTTTGCAACCTAAGTTAAATAACAATGCAATGTTCAGAAATAAAATTGTTTTAGTAATAAAGGCTTGATTGACTACTGTCTGTAGGATGGGGAGAATGACACATTGACCTTTACTAGACCACCAGACTAGTTATTAGGCAGGTTTACTAGTCCGCTCTTATCTTTACTAGTGTTTGGACTAGCAGGTAGTTCTACCCTTGAACTGATATAAAGTGTTACAGTACTGTACTCACCCGCGCAGTGAGTTTCTCCGTACTTCTCATAGCCCGGAAAACAGCTGCAGTAGAAGCTGCCAGGGGTGTTTGTACACAGATGGTCACATGTCTCATTGTTCGCTGCACATTCATCAATGTCTGCAACAACAGGGGCTGCAATTATGTCTACCAGCATACACAAATTTATATTAACTTTAACTCAACCATGATATCTTCAAAATGTTTATTCAAATATGAAGTCTTGAAAAGGTACTTTATTTTAAATAATTCTGACATATACATACTAAAATGTAATGTTTGTATTGTCATATTCTGGTGACATGCTACCGTTTCTTGTTGCACAATTTGTGTCAGTAACAGTTCAGTAAAACTCGCAAGGACCAGAAAGATCTACTAAATATAACTAGACAAACACTGAACTCTTGTTTTGTCAAATAATTAATAATTGACAAATGTAAATATATATTTGAAAACTTAAGATATATTAATCTTGCATTTCAATATGCATTAACTATCACATTTCTTCCCATCAGTGAGAGCAATACATACTACAGTCAACAGTCTTTTACAGGCAATCAGTTTTTTGAGAAACCTAACTATCTGGATGTCCATTTAATAAAAAACATTGTGGTGATACTTAATTATTTTCACCAAAACGTTAACTTAAAAAAAAGTTGCCATCATAGGACGTAAAATAAATGTACCTGTCACGATGTGTTCCTGTCATAAAAATAGTTATGCTTTGTGCTTTGTTGATAATTCTAGTATGTGTGACTTACATTACTTGAGTTATATGACATCTGCTAGATCAAATATTCTAACACATATGCTAGATAATTTCTTTATAAACTGTAGTTTCCATCATCAAGACAAAAGTTTGGGGCAAGAATAAAAAAAAATACACAACAACATGTTCCATGTGTTTAGCAGAGCTATTATCTATGATAGCTCGACAGACCTGTTGCTAACCAACAGGTCACGTGACTGATACATCAACTGGCACAAACAACTAGAAGGAAGTGTAAATGGACATACCTACACAGGTCCTCTCGTCAGCTTTCACTTGGAAGCCGTGGGGACAAGTGCACTCAAAGCTGCCGTGGGTGTTGAGACAACTGTCACTGCAGCCCCCCTTGTTCACATGACACTCGTCAATGTCTGCAGCAGCGGAACACAGCAATGTAACACTCCAGTGTAACACAATACTGTAACATTACAATGTAATCACTTTGCAACATTATAATGTAAAACAGCATAAGAACGTAATAATATTGTAGTTTTCTAGTACAGTATAACACTGCAATGTATCAGAGCAATTTTGTAACATGACAGTGTAACCCAGCAATGTTAAACAGATAGCAATGTAACAAAAGTGTAACAAGGCAGTGTACCATTTCAATATATTGTAAAATGTGCTACAATGTAACAAATGATCCTGTGAACTCTGACATATGAGCAGAATAGGATTCCCATCAAATTTTGTAGAAAAAAATTATTCTTGATACTGCTGAACTATGTTAAGTTTTAAACAGTTGCAAAAAAATTAGGAAACATGTTTCAAATAATTTATTTCATGGTAAATTTCACCATCAGAACACATAATTTAAATGGAAACAATCCAGGAAGCTGAGTGGTCAATGGCAGGCTGTGAACCAGTTGTATGATACTGCTTACACACCGAGACACGTTCGGCCGTCCTGATGAAGCAGAAGACCTTTCGGACAACTACAACTCGGCCCGTCTTTTGTGTCTTCACAGTCTTTGTCACAGCCGCCATTGTTCACATGACACGTAGCTACAACAGCAAGGGAGCAGTTATTGCTATGTCTTTTTTGGAACATAGTGAGATATAGATATTTACTGCTATTTCATCTGTTCTTATGGCATCTGGAAATGGATTAACACCATAATGAACACACCAGGAATTAGTTCCTGTTCCTTACATATGTGATAAATTATGTGATGTTTCTTACGATCATGGAAACAACACATGTACGTACATTGCAGACCAGAATTCATGAGGTTTTCAAATGATATTTTTATGTAATGTATTCATTCATTGTGATTCAGTGTGAAGACTACCTGAAGGCAACTTCTTGCACTACAAACATGGATTGTAGGGTTAAGCAAGATTCTGCAACAGAGACTGAATGTATTCCTTTTAATTAGCAGTGTCACAATAACACTTTTAGGCTAAGTGCAAAATAACATTTATTGTCTATTCTTACTTATTTATAATTACCTAAAACATATTATTAATGTACCAATTGAAGACAAATTTGCGCGCCCTTTTCGGATATCACGTTACATAAGTTACGTGACGTCATAGTATGTCACGTGACCATGCCACTCTTTGGCGTCAGCAGTGAGAAGGTCAACGACAGGTAAGGATAGCTGTTCTTATTTTTCATTGCCGCACGTTAACCGTTTGTGGAAATGTTAACACGATTGTGTAAGCTTCTGTTTGGGAAACAGTGTGTAACATGGTTTCCTCTGGGGTTGCCTCAGATTCAATAAACTTAGTCAATACCAATGCACAGATTATCGTATTTCCATTGACAGAACGAAACCGAGGCGCAATATGCGCCCAGTAGTGGAGATTGCCAAGGCAAAGAAAACGTTTTTCTTGCAAACTCAGCCATGAATAATAAAGTTGGCGAACTATGTATAATTAATGGAATAACACGGAACAAGTTACATAAATGAAACACAACTTTACCTGCCTACGGGCCGGCCGTTAGGTTATTACCCCGCATACAGCGACTATTTTGTGCTAGCGTTCGCCTTTTAATACGTACGTTGGCGCCATCTTACGATTAACGGAACCACTAAATCATGCCACAAAGAATCATTGTAGGAATCCGACAGATGGCGAGGGGGTCGTAATGTGAATCCGTATAAGGCGCCATCTCACCAATAATAAATAATACACAGACTTCGCGTCTGATACGAAGCCTAAATAATAACTGCAAAGTCCCATTAAATCATATCATCTCGTGGACTATGGATTCGGAGTGGGGTGGGTGGGTTATATAACATTTGCTGTTGCATTCAACAAAATAATTACCATGAGACATTTTAGGTAGCGGTTTTAATAAAATAATCAATGGAATAATAATTTTCCCAGGAGGTAGTAATCAATGAAATAATAGCTTTCTCAGGAATTCACTGATAACTAAAACTAAATTTACAACGACGTTTTTTATTACATTCTCCTACATTTTGTACTTCCCTTGCTGGATTCGTCCTCCCACCACCCTCTTTGTCTCTTCCTTCACTGCCTTCCTTCCTTCCTCCATACAAACCTACTTACCTACCTGCCTGCCTCCCTTCCTATATCAGCACCTACGTGCTTCCTGCCTTCCTCCATCCCTACCTACCTCCATTCACCCATCTCTACTTACCCACCTACGAACCTCCACCCCTCTCTGCCTGCCCACCCACCCGTCCTCTCGCCTGTCTGTCAACCCGCCCCCCCCCCATACCAACCCCCACCCCGCCCGGCTGTCTCCATCCCTCCATCCTTTCTTCCGTCCCTCCCTCTTCCCCACTTCTTCCCCTCCCATTTTCTAACACAATTCAGGAATCATCTTAGCTGCTCTTCGTTGTGTTCGTTATAATCACAAATGTCCGTTCACATGTGACCTCTTTCTTTCTTTCTTTCTCATATACTGGACGGGGCCCTTTGCAGGGCGTTTAAAATCCAATGAGAATTTGTGAGTCCACTACATTTACCCCCGGTGTGGGATTTTTTACTTCCCCTGGCATAGGCAGCAGATAGACGGGATCACCGGCTTTTGGTGTCTCTTCCGAAAGACACAGGCAAATGTGGGGTGAACGAAATTGCCTAAGTTTCGAAACGGCGGTAGGTGGGATTGAACCACCGTCCCCTCGATTGACAGTCCGGCGCTCTATCACGCGACCACCGCTCCCCACGTGTATGCCCGCATAGAGAGCTGTGCACTCACCTATGCAGGTCTTGCTGTCCTCCCGCAGTCGGTACTTGACGTGGCAGCTGCAGACCGGGCCTTTCGGGGAGTCCGTGCACTTGTGCTGACACCCGCCGTTGCCGATGCTACAACTGCCTAAACGCACACGCAAAAATCAAGTTTTCCTGTCAGACAGAAGGCGTCGAAACCTGAAAGAACTACAAATAAACATTTTGAAACCTGAGAGGGAATGTTCGTTGTGTTAGAACCGGAACAAATTTCGCTTCCTCTTATTCGGCTCTATGTTGGATGGATACTCCAACTTCCGAGAAATTTCCTACAGTCGGTCAAGTGTGAATGCTGTTTTTTACAACAACCTATAAACATTATCTTATTCACTTTGTAAGTTGTTCATGTAACCGACGCCAAAACATGTTCAACTGGCTATTGTTGGTGGATTCACCCAGCTGCGGTGAAAATAGAGGTGCATTGCCACTGTTATTTACGAAAACGAAACCCATTGTCGTTTACGAAAGTGGGGAGCTGTTATAGGTCCATGCTAGCCTCTACTCACGTATGCAGTCCCTGCCGTCAGAGTGCAGTCGGTATCCCTTGCGACAAGCACACACCATGCCGTTGGACGTGCTCTGGCAATGGTGGGCACAGCCCAGCTCATCTTGACACCAGCGACCAACTGTAGAAGACATGACGTCATCCGTCAAACACCCGCAAATGTCACAACACAGTCGTCTGACTGACTCTGGTACCAAAATACACCCAGTCGTCAGCCATTCTCAGCCGTTATTGCACCATTTGTTTTATTGAAATAAACTAATGTAAAATAGAGAATAGCGAAGGCGCTTATTGAAATGACTTGTTAGAAATAAACGGTTTTCGCACATTGTCAAAGATTGATTATTTGTGGGAAGTACTATGTGCAAGGATTCAAAGCGAGCATTCTATGTAAACCTCGTATTTTATTTATCTGACAAAAAGCGTACGGAATTGTGATGCAGACCTTGTTTTCGTCGCCCTCTCCATTGTTTTACATCTGTGATGAAACTGATGACAGTGAAGCTGATGATAGTTAATGTGGTGAAGACGATGATGATGACGACGACATTGACGATGACGAAGACCATGATAGCGGTGACGACAAAGAAGACAATGACAACGACGACTGTAGTAATATTAGTATTTAGTACTACTACTACTATGATCAGCATCAGTATAATAATCATCGTAATGCATTCGCAACAACGAAGAAATGTTGAATAGTGACAATGCCCACACAACGACAATGTTGATGAGCTGACAACGACGTGTCGACATGTCCACTTACTCTCACAGTCTCTGCCATCCGGAGCGACGGCGTACCCGGCGTTACACTTGCACTCGTAGCTGCCGAGCGTGTTGATGCACTGGTGGGCGCAGTTTCCCTTGTTGCGGAAGCACTCGTTTTTATCTGCATATTCAGAACATATCGTTTAGGTTTTGCGCTTTGTAACAAACTCAGACTAATGTGGCTTAGTGCGTATAAACAACGTGCGAGCAGGTAACAAAAACATTCACAGAATTCCCACCGTAAGCCTACTATTGGGGACGCGAGTCTCGTCTGCTGCCATATCGTTTTAATGCTATTTTGCTATTGTTATTTATAATCAGGTCCCCAACGATTCGAACGAAGTGTATAGTTTCGCATACGGGTGTAACTGTCATAGCAGAAACCTCAGTTGCAAGTTGTATAGGTTTCCACCCAACAAAACCTAATCTAGAAACTGGGAACTATTATGCAGATAACTTATTATTTTCACATTGTTTGTGTGTTGTCATAATTTTTACTTTGCCGACAGCGAGGTGTGAACCAATTGTATTTATAATCTTGTTAAAGGACAAAAAACGCAACTGTTTCGTGGCATACACCTAATAGAGTTAATACAAAGAAACAATTTCCGCATATACTCAATTTATTAACGCCAGCAGTTTACCCAGAAAAATATTTTTGAACACTCAGCCATCAAAATACTGTGAGCAACACCATCTTAGACGAAGAATGACGTCACGACGGTGAGGCGCTCTCCACGCAGATTCCCTGCATGGGGTTTGGCTGTTGTCATGAAATGGCTGCAACTCGGCAACGCGCGTAACATGCTGATGACGGTAAATATAAAGTTGTCTATTATTGTTATCGCTGAAATCATCCCATCAACTGATGATACATGTCTACATCAAAGCATTTCTCCTCAAAATGGACCGAGCAAAGTGAACTGTACTTGGACTGGAGGGATTCCAAACACTTGAAACAGTACGCCCGCACACGTGAATCCATTGCTTCAATACTACCAGTTGTTTCAACTATTATTGCATGCAACCGTATGCTGAACAGTAAGGCATAATTACTAAAGTTTACCATAGATTTAACCACATATTTAGATACACGTCTATAAGCAGCTGCTAGATGTCACGCCAACTGAACGAACTGTCGAAGACTCGAAGTTGTTGGCCCTTAACAACGTCGCAGGAAGCTGGCCGGCTTCAGCAGAGACATAGAATGCCGCGCGCTGAATGGCCAAGCCAAGTTAACCCTTCACTGATGGCGGCGTCTAGACCATCGTGGACGTGGATTTCGTTAGAATTTTAGACTTTAAAGTCACATTCTGAGTAAACCGCTGACGTTAAAAAATTGAGTATATGTGGAAATTGTTACTTTGCATAAACTCTATTTGGTATATGACGCGAAACCGTTGCGTTTTTGTCCATTAAGTATCGCTCAAAACGGACCGGAAACGAGAATCACTTGCGTCCTCAATTGTAATTGGTTTCTGCACCGAGTCGGGTTTTTGCCGGTTTGTCGCTACTGTCTTGGGTCAATGTATTCGCCTCTATGAAATTGCAAAAAAAAAACACCTCAAAGCGGGCGTTGCCCTCAGAGTGCCTTCCATTACACTTCCCACTATTTCTCTGTGAAGCGTCACACTCACGACCATAGCACAGACATCGAAGAAAGGTCGGAGCTCGATTCAGGGGAAGCGAAGACAGATGCTAAGCAGCTAATCTCATGGATTATGATTGATATGTCGGGGGTGTTTTGGCGATGGGCGTGGCAGGCGTATGAACGTGTATGAGTGGCCATAAACGTGTAGCTGCTACCGTGGTTAACCCGAGAGTGTGGCTACAACGGACGGGGTACAGCTTGTTAATGTCAGATGAAATGGGAAGCGGGAGGGGAAAGAGGAAGAAGATATGAAGGCAGAGCATGATGGTGATGACGAGGAGGGGAAGGAGGACGCTTATCTTTATGACGAAAACCAAATGCAATGTTTGCTCTAGGAGATGTCATGTCGCAGAAGTAATGAAATGTACATATTTAACCGTTATCAACATTGTTGGCAAAACGGCAAAGCTTGACACAGGCCTCGCTCTCGCGCATACTTGTGTTGTGGCGTAAGCAAAGGAGCCTTACCAATACAGTTGTGTCCGTCACGGTCGAGTTGGAATCCCGGCATGCAACTGCACGAGTAGTTACCGCGCGTGTTGGAGCAGAAGTGCACGCAGTCGCCGTTCTCGTACTCGCATTCGTTCTCGTCTGAAACCAACGCGAGACCATGCGAGATCAAAAGGATGTCAGTCTCAGAACTCGATTAAGAATCCGAGTGCGTTAAACTACAGTTGCTGCTTTTCTTTCTTTCATTTTTTTGGTGCTGGGATGTTTATCTGAAACTTCACTCGATATATTGGAAGAAGTTATTAATTATGATATTAAACTATCGTTTCTTCTGTTATATTGAGAGGTCACAAGTCTAGGATTTAACTTTTCCGATAGGCAGATTGGCTCTATGTTATGTATTATCGTTAATAATACATGTAATAATAAAATTGATATAACTGATTTTCTGCCTAAATCCGCGGAAATCAGGGTCAGAAAAATAAGAAAAAAGATTAACAAGCATGTGTATTAGGTACAGTAGTAATACTGCATAATTTAAAGGCTGGCGTATTATAAAATAATGCGATATATGAAAAAGGTTAACGCAAATAACTAGGAAGCGGCATTCTGCGAGAAAACCGCAGAGATCGCGCCAAACACTGGCGAAACGGTCTTGCACACACGCATTGTAACTTCACGACTTCACGATGTCCCTAAGAGCATGTTATGAAAACGAGAATTACATAAGTTAAATCTTCTCCTAACAAGTGTAGTTGCAATAGGTTTCTCTACAAAGTGGACAATAACAACACGAATGTAAGCATTAAACTATACCACCTGAAATTGAAATTATCATCACCGTAACTCCTAGATTTCGTGCTGAAAGTGTTGGTGTAACGATACATGCTTAGATATAACATAACTGGTCTTGTTTTCCATGCCGCAGTGCAACAATAAACCTTACGGTACAATCGCCAAATGGTACACTTTGTAAAACTACAACGTGAAGTCGCATGCAGTTAATGATCGCAACATTGAAGTTGAGGAACACTACTTGTTTGTGTTTCTTTCCGCTATAGCGTGATGCAGTGGACAGTATGTAACTGTTCTATGAAGGCGACTTGTTATCAACACATCTTACCCGGAAGTACACGTATAGCAACAAAAACCAATAGTTCAGACATAGGAAAGAGGCCATGGTTGTAAGGGTGCGATGTTATCACGTCAACAATAAGCCAACAGACACGGCCCACTGGCACCGTAACCACAGCGAACATCTGGCGGCGATCTGCCAGATTCCGACTACATTGCCGCAATAGTTTGACCGGTGCCTATACATTGCCGCAATAGTTTGACCGGTACCTATTTGTGATCCGTCATTCCAGCGACAATTTGGCGGCGTACTGACGTAGGGCGTTGTTATGGCAGAGTCAGTTTGCCAGCGATCTGTCAGATCTCACCGACAATTTCACGGCAGTTGAACTAACACTTCACAGCGCTTCACAGCATAGTCTGTCCCCGTGCGTCGCCAACTGAAGCGTGACGACAACTCAGTCGTGCGTTCTCCGGGCGCAGTGGTTGGATGTAGACGATCTCTATTAGGGTAGGGTGGGGTAGAGAGCCCCGCTTCAGGGAGAATGGGCATAATTATTCATAAACTTGTAATTGTTAAGTCCTGATGCTGTCAGACGATGGTCAAATGGTTTTGTCAGTTGTTGCCAAAGAGTAAGTGACATTTTACAACAATAACATAAGTAATTAAGAAAGGACCTAGCAGTACGTCAATAAGTTTCCACTGTGAGTGGCATGGGGTATTTTTTAACTTCTGTGTCGACGGCAAGGCTTTGGACGATTCTGCGATGAGTGGACAGATTGTTGATGATCTGGTGCTTAGACACAAGGGTACGGACGATCCGACGGTCGGCAAAGCTGTTGATGACCCGGTGTCTGATGTGGCGGATCGCACGATGGTCTGTCTGAAAGTCGTTGTCATGTCACAAGGAGTTGTTTTTCTGGGGACTGGATGCTACGTTCTTATAACCACATAGTTGACAGCGGCTGTGTTTTATGCACTCATTAGAGGCTTTAAAGTGCAATTTCTCATATAGCGCAGTATCCGATCCTTGGGATTGCTGAAAGGTCACTTTACACTTTCCTTCCTGGCAGTCATGTTCAATTGAACTCCACCTCGGCTTCTCAGAGAAGCATCCCGCCATTAATGCGCTGACTATTCCTACACAAATGTCTGTCCACCAGTCTCTACAGCCAGGTAATCATTCACACAGTTGAATGAACTGCAATGTAGAGTGAAAAAACTTGCCCAAGGTTTGACACGGCAGCACAGGTTTCGAACCCGGGTTCTCTTATTTGAGAGTCCGAAGATTTTGCCACTGCACCACTGCGCTACTACTAGTATAAAAACGCAGGCTATTTTCTAAATGTATATTTTGTTTGTGTCCATTTTTCGGGCAGAGTATTCGTTTTAGTGTCAGCATTTCATTTGTCCACCAGAGACAGACATCAAGCGCGTATAATCTTTGAAACACCAGCGGCCTTCCTACCCAAAGGGGATTCATTTCCCCACCCTACCCAACGCATGCCGCTCTCGTGAGTCAGCAGCCGTGTCGGCATGTCTCTATGGGCTGATGTTAAAAACACAGATTACGTACGTCTGTCTCTTTGTTACGCCAAAATATCTCATTTACACATCTGAAGACCGCGCTTGAAAGAAAGCACTCATTATGTCGGTAAGCGGATCTTGCATGACAAGTTTTGACGTACGGCTGCTGTCACAGACATGTGAGTGACATCTGCGTTCATCCGTTAGGCACGTGACAGTGCGACGGGGAAGAAACCTGTCTATGGTCGTCTTCAACAACTACCTATGTTGTCGAAGATGACCGCAGACAGGCTTCTTCTCCATCTGTCTATCTGTCTTTGGTAGAAAAATGTATTGCTGACGCTAAAATGGTAGTAGACCAGGGCGTTCACAGCATGGCCAAGTCGAAAGCCTTCTCTTGTCAGGTCTCTGCACCTATTCGGTGACATTCCTCTCTACCGGTGTCATTTAAAATGTAGCTTGGAAGTTTGAATAACAAGGTTTCTTTTTGAATGGATACACACACATGCGCACACGCACACGCACACGCACACACACACACACACACACACACACACACACACACACACATATATATATATATATACGCACGCACGCGCGCGCGCAAACACACAGTCACACACGGCAATTGTGGTCATACCACTGACGTCTGTTGTGTCTATGGCGATGCTGTGACCGGGACAGTCTGGACGGACGCATCCACCCCGAGGACAGGGTCAAATCAGCGTATTCGTTTAAGAAAAGTGAAGCAATTCGGTCCTATATAGGTCCTGGTGAATCCGTTTTCGGTTACAAATAACTACACACCAGAGCGGGACGGTTGCCTACAACGTGAGACCAATCGTGGCCGTAAAACAGTTGTGTGAGATCAAACATATTGTGATTAAACACCCTAACCTCTCTCAAACCACAGGAACTTTTCCAGAGCACCGATCTTTTCGCCTTTGAAGCGTCCGTTGAAAACAGTCGCTACAAGTACAAAGCGAATAATCATCGCTCGGTGCTGCGCAACGATGTCGCCATTGGTAGTGCACTTTACATCAGTTGCCTTCTTGCGACAATAGGTGACAACAGATGACAGCGAGTGACAGGTGAATTGTGCGAAATTGCGGCGCGCTGCCGTCCGCGACGACTGACTTCTTTAGCGACGACACGGCTCTTCAGTGTGTTCAGCGCCAGCGCCGTATACGCCGGCAGACCCTTTAATCTCTCCTGACAACCGGCACTTAGTTATTTGTCGTATCGTGACATCTAAATTACCGTTGCGACAGGACGCGGGACACGTCTATTGCGACAGTACGGGACATGTCAGGCGCGACGTTGCGACAAGCCGTGAGATATGTCAGTCGGCACCTCGCGACAAAACGCGTCACGGAGATTACCGGCCCGCGATAAGGCGCCACAAGTGAATTACTATTCGCCGTCACGGTTGACTGCGCGTCCGTGACGCCTATCGCGTTCGGCGATCAAAACGGCAATTTGTCCTCTAAGTATTGCTTTAATAGTTTCGGCCGGTGTAACAAGAACGGCATTTTCAGCAGACAGTTACGTTCTGCTTGTCTTCGCCGCCACAGAGTTGTCCGTATCGTTCCGAGGACTGAGTGAGGAATCGGAGTAGAAAAACAACACTCACTCATGTCAATGAGTAAGCACGCGGTGCCTGCAAGGTTAGCGTGTCTTACTACCTTCATAGGCACCTTGTGTTGGATCGACCGTTTAATTGACGTCAACATCTGCCGTCTAGCTATTTCATGGAACATCTCACACACAAAAGACCAGGAAATCATTTCATTAAAACTGGATGAGTTCCTTGAATGCACGTTTGGCCCACACTGCACGTCTGTTTATTCCATCTGTCTGTTGGAACCATGCGTGACAGACATTTATACACTTGACCTGTTCCCCTCTGAGAATCGAACTGCCTTAAAAAAACATTTTGGATAAAACAAACCGACTGATTTCGGCGAGCTCTGTTCAGTAACAGCGACACGATCATCATTCATGCACAAACCGGTCTGTTCTCGAAATGTCAAACAGGCGCCACAATCCATAATTGAAACATAACATAGAGACGTCACGACAGAGTTATACGACATAACTTCCTCAATACCGTTTTATAATGAACCTTCGCAACATGATACCTGCATTTCAGGTATTCGATGACGTAACACGGACATTATTTTGTTGATCGCCCTGATAGGTATTCGTATTTCAGCATAAAACCTGTAGTAGTTACTTTAACAAAATAGTACATTCACAATTGATGCGGACATTCTTATACTGATTAGATAGCGACTAATTCCCTATATGAAACATTCGCCTAACTTGTGTCTGTCAGTGTTACGCATAGCATATAAAAAATTGCCCAGCGTAATTATACATGTATACAGAATTTGCCCAGCATAACTATACACATATACAAATATTGCCCAGCATAACTGACAATATCACATCCCATATTTGCACTAAATATGAATTTTAGGGAATGTGCCTGCGTTATGACTTAGATAGCATTCTGTGACCTCAGACAAGATCGTTTGAATAGCTTAAAGGTGGAGCAATTAGAGGTATTTTGTGAAATAAGACAAAAACGTTGCAGCAAAAAAGTTAACAACGCCCCCTCTTCCGATATCATCGGAAAGCGGCGGAGTGATGCTGAAGTTTGAACACCAGTGGTTTCTTTCCCCAGTGAGGTGCATTTAGAGTTGTACTCTCCCTGGATCCGCCAAGGGCGATGCATTACTAACCTTCGCAGATTTTGCCGCTGCCGTAGAATCCCGGCTTGCACTTGCAGCGGAAGGACCGACGTGTGTTGTAGCAGATAGCATCGCGGTGACAGTTGTGGCGGCCCGTCTTGCAGCGATCTGAAAAAGCAACGTATTTCGTTTATTTTCCTGTATTCACAACGATTTGCGCGATCAGATTTTCAGATCATTTGCGCCATAGAGGTAACTAACGGCTACGTGTGACAGGTCGGAGAAGAGGTCGCCCAAACATGACCCCGGGATACACCGTGGGCAAAAGTAAAGTGATAATAGGAATTGATTCTAAGAGACAATGATAGGTGAAAAATCTGCAGAGAGTATATGTCGAGAAATTGAAGGGACAAAGAAGGTTAAGAAGAACGAGATTCCAATGGGACAACTGCATTAAGAGAGATATGCAGTGGGAGAAGAATGGAGACCAACAGCAAAAGATGGAATTAATTAATACTTCGTGGTATTTTACAGCATTCACACCGATTTGCGCGATCAGATTTTCAGATCATTTGCGCCACAGATTTCCACAGTCGCGAGGTAACCACAGCTGCGTCTGGTAGGTCGAAGAAGAGGTCGCCCAAACGTGACCACGGGATGCACCACTGATAAAAGTAAAGTAATAAAAGGAAATGATCATAAAAGACAATGATATGTGAAAAACCTGCAAATAGAGTAAATGCCGAGTAAGTGAAGGGACAAAGAAGCTAGGAAGAATGAGGTTCTGATGGGAGAACTGCGTTAAGAGAGACATGGAGTGGGAGACGAATGGAGAACAACAGCAACATATGAAACTAATTGGAGACTATTGATAGAGAATGTCGTGAAAGAAAAGTGCGGGAAGAGAAGAGGAATAACAGTACGACTGGAAGGGACACCACGGCCACCCTCATCCTGACGACACGGATGACAAGAGGAGAACAGCAACTACGGGACTACATTATCAAGGCTCGCGCGTTTATGTGTGAGTCAGTGCGAGCGTACGTGCGTGCATCTTTGTTTAACTAAAGCACCTTCGCATGGTCTGTTGTCCACGCACACCGGTGCATCACGCCCGACCCAGGGAGACGTCGATGATCACCGCCTGTCAATCGTCACTCCACTCCACTGTCACGATAGCGCACGCCTGATAGCGTAATCACATTGACGTTGATTCGGCGCTGCACCGAGTATTTACACAACCCGTAACAACGACCGGCGCTCAAACACAACGAGACATCGTTACGGGCTCGTCGTGTTTCCTGTTTATCAAACGCGGCGTAAACAGGCGACAATAAACGCGGAGTCGCATTTCAAGCTGCACGTGGACTGTGTGTCGTGTTGTTTCTTTAGTGGCACAACAATCAAGCGACGGCTGGTGCTCTACCGACTAGAACAACGTCATGTACTAAACATTAAACATATAAGGTAATTTAGATGTCACGATACGACAAATAACTAAGTGCCGGTTGACAGGAGAGATTAAAGGGTCTGCCGGCGTATACGGCGCTGGCGCTGAACACACTGAAGAGCCGTGTCGTCGCTAAAGAAGTCAGTCGTCGCGGACGGCAGCGCGCCGCAATTTCGCACAATTCACCTGTCACTCGCTGTCATCTGTTGTCACCTATTGTCGCAAGAAAACATATAAACTTATAGTTCACGCACATCTTTTGTCGTTCCCTTTGCAAATGGTTGACAAAATAACAATAATCTTTAATGCAGAAAGGAATTTTGTTTGCCATCAGACCTAGACATAACTGATGATAATAATGATAACAAGATAACTTCTGTTGCGCCTAAATCATCGGAAACCAAACCCAGAGACCCACCAAGACAAAAGGGTTGACCAATCTCAGACTCGATAACTATTCCACTTGTCAACGGATGGATTGATACGCCAGGCAGCTGTGGTGGATAGGCAATGCTATAAAGGTACGCTTTTAGATGACGACGGAATTGTGCAATAGTTTTAACTGATCTAACAATAACACGTAGCATATTCCAAATATTAGAGGGCAGAACTTTTTTTTGTATCTTTCTGTTCTTGATAGTATCGTTCGCAGTTTTAATCCCGAAGATAGTGGCTGAAATAAACAGTTAAGAGGACGAAAACTGTGTTTCAGGGTGACTGTTACTTTCCTGTTCCAGTGATGTAATAATGGTGCATTTCCTATGACCTTGCAGCAGTTAGTACTAGTTTCTCCAAATTCTCTTTCTCCTTTTTTGGCTCCTAAAACCAGACTAGGATGTCAAAGCTTAAGAAACGTTCTATTATAGATCGGTAAAACAACAGTACGCTGTGCTTTAAGCGTTTTCGGTACGATGGTGTAACTGTTATGTGCTTTAAGCGTTTTCGGTTGCCCCACGAAGTATATCTTTAATGGCCTTTCTCCACGGAAAGCATAGCAAGTACAGACTCATTCATCTACAAGAAATAAACCATTGAGATGGCCTCAGTGCTCAGTTTGGGCAACTATTGGCCGGTCTTGAGGTAACATAAAAAAGAGAGTTCTTGCAGTAAAAACACCTAACAGAGGCCCCGATTCATCTCAGACATGCCACAGTCCTTCTAACAACGCGAGACCATCTGCCAAAGCAAAGTTGGGGTTGCGTTAAAAAGTTATCTTAGTGGCACATTGACTGCTTAGCACAGGTGAATGAGCGTGTACGGTTTCACTAAGTAAGTTCGTTTTGTCTGAACCTGTTAGCGATCTAATCAGCATGTTTTATGCCATGTTTTGTCAAAAATAACATTCCGCACTGAAATAAGTACCTCTATCCGAACGATGACGAGACAAGATTGTGTTAACATTGTGTGATAAGGTGTGCTGAAGCGATATTGTCTGTGTCGTTACATAGAATCATCCTCTCAGTCAAATGAACAGGAAGCGCGCTGAATCAGTTGTAAGTTCTACTGCGTCTCGCTTCCGGTCCTGATTGTAAGAACATTTGAAAAGGTAAGTCTAGGAACTTTCACTGTTTCCCAATGCCTCCCCCAGTGGCGTAGCCAGGATTTTGTATGGGAGGGGGCATCCGACAATCAATCAATCAATCAATCAATCAATCAATCAATCAATCAATCAAACTATATATATATATATATATATATTCATATATATATATATACATACATACCGACATGACAACCAAATTCACAGGTGTCAAAGTTAGAAAGTAAGAGAGAAACGAAACCTTATTAAAGAGACACAAACCCAAAGCCCCTACATAACATCAGCCTATAGCTAACCATTAAATTCCCCACTCTACTCTCCTAAACCTACTGACAAAAACCATGAGAAATACCAACATGTACATGTAGTCGCTTACTCTGATGAAACAATAATTATACATCCTTATATATAGATGTTATGGCGTTGGCGTTTAACCAGTAACTTCACAACATATAACGTTACGTATTACAATTAATAAATTCATGATAGGAAGTGGCATTTTCCCAGTGCGAAATCCACTAGATTAATTGCTTTGGTTACAATGAGGATTTCAGCCGGGGCAGACGCTTGGAGGAAAGTCGAAGGGCTGATGGGAGATAGACGCATATCACGTAAACGTAAAGGCTCAGCTCGTGTGATACGCCGGCATACATGAATGCATTAGAGACGATGGCACCAACAGAGAATAATCGTTGGAGTTAAGAGAGCTGATAAGATAAATTGGATGAAATGAGAATGGAGGTTGGAGTAAAGAAATGATAGATAGAAGGAATTGGAGACTGCTGACAGAGAATGTAGTAAGAGCAAAGTGAGAGGAAGAGAAAAGACAATGAAGAAGGAAATCATGGTCAACTCACCCCTGACGACAGTGATACCAAGAAAATAATAACAAAATGCAAGTTGGCCCTAGTCTATGTGTGGTAACGGTAAACCGGACAACTATTATTTTGAATACTTAATGGGCATTAGCCGTCATGCACATTGAAAACAATGATATTGCCATTGCGCTGTCAATTCTTATGCTGCAGCCAGCGGCAGAAGTGAATAATTCATAACTTAATCCTATTTGAATTATGAAATTATTTGTGAAATGATAGGACTGGGAAAGCAGATTTTACATAGGCATCATGAAACCCACTGTACCTTTTGACTGTATTAATCAGGCAGCACGTTATTGAATCAGGCAGCCAGTTATTGGTACTCCGTTCTCCACCATCTTAATTTGTTTCCGGGATTGGGGGCCATGCCCCCCTTTGGCCTCCCCAACACTAGCAAATACAACATGTAGGCGTCCAGTGTTTTATGGCGTAACACTTGGTGTTGGACATCAAACAGGCTTATCTCCCCAATATAGGTGGGTAAAGTTCGGTATATTGTTATATTTATTTTCTATAGAATCTGCAGGTATCGTTTCGTTGAGCCATAAGGGCGTACTACTCGAAGTTTATTGAAAGCATAGAGAGCGATTATTGTCCAGTCCCAAGGAGAGTTGCAAATCATCGATGTTTTCAGACAGTATCGACAGCTGAATAACATATAACATCCCCAGAAAACTCCAACCCAACCCCCATCTTCCGATATTATAACCAGAGAGAGAGAGAGAGCGAGCGCTCACCCACACCGTATCACTTTCGATGGTAGTACCGAGTGTTTCTTATGTATTTGCTGTAGCGCCTTCCGAACAATTGTCATTTCTACTGGCAACAATAAGACCCTTTGAGTTTGATATTAATTTACAGACACAGCAGGAATGGTAAGACACACGCATTAATGATAAGCGTTATATTCAATGCTCGAACATGATCGATTGTGATCAACTGTCTTTAAACAATAATTGTACTACGTGCATAATAACTACAGGTAAATAGTGATATATGTACTGATTAGGTTATTGAATAATGCTGAGGTTTAAAGCAAAACTGCGCAATTAGACCGTCTTAATATAATAGATACGCCTCATTGAGAATACAATGAACAAACACGACGGGTCATAAGAGGACTAGAGTAGACTTTGTGCTGTAGGCCCTATTGCATAACCTATTTAACCATTATCCTAATCATACACATTGCATTGCCGCATGCTAACTTCGGACTTAGTGTATATGCTTACTACATACAAACCACTTCTAGTCAAGGACGTGGTGTGCTGCCTAAACGTCAGTGATAGCCGTGAACTTAACCTCACTGTTTTATATCCGTGCTGACACCGAACTGTGAATTGTACACACCACTCTCAACCGCTGACGTATGGTATCATAACAATTATATTATTAAAGACACACCTGCTAACCTGCTTCCACTTATGTGTGTTAGGCGGTGGTACGAGCGAATGCGTAATGCTATAACACAGTACAAGCCTTCTGTACCGGTTTACGCCAGGTACAATCCTCATCAGTCTTATCCTTAAAAACGGAGCTTATCGTCGAATCGCCGTAGAGTAGACAGATTAACAGCATCGTTTAAAAACATTTAAATGTTTTGCTTCGTCTGAATCTGGGTAAAAAGTGCAATAAGTGAGACACTTGTTTTTAGGCTCCCGTCAGATGCACACATTGAACTTGTTACCGGGTCGCTGTCTCTCTGCACATGCACCAGCCGTGCTTCCAGACCGCGGCAAGACGATTGCATTCAACCACGACACAAAACAGGGCTGTATTAACTAAGATAGTATCGAAACAGAATGTGGAATATGCGACGAACCAGTAGCTGGACACGGTCGTTTCTATGAGCATTTGCGAATATTCGTTATATCTGCCGGTAGCCAGTTTATATCCCTTAGCATATCTCAACAGATACCCTTATTTTTGCTGGCTTCCCGAACGCGTCATTGCTGGATTGGCTTACGCGACGTCGGATCAATTGCAACTGGGATTTCTCACCGGGTGCTTAGTATCTGTTTACTCACAAGCATCTAACGGGAAAAGTCGGTGCACACTACTAAAACGTATTCAGAGCATTTATATACTGTAGGCCTATCTCTTGAAGGATGTAGTGTTCTTGTGTATAATTATTATGCGCATATTCAGCTAACAGGTTTATTCCCCTGTCACTTTGTTCTATAACGTGTGGTCAGTATGTCTGATTCTATACTCCAACATCACACAGTATTTCGTTCATCGCAGGCGATTTCAGCTCAGTAGCATATCTTCCTTGTAAATGCGGCCGACGACTTCCACACGTCGGTATACGATGTCTATCACAGACGTATCCGCTGACGGCGCTTGCATAACTCACGTCTAGCGGACGCTAGTTTAACATGTTACTGACAGAAGACAACGCCTGCCAATGAAACACATCCGCCTACATTAACTAAACCCGCCAGCGAGCAGACAGCGGCGCCGATAGAAATCTCGTAGCGTCGACTCACAACTGACACGCGCAATTGCTCGTCCGTCGCACTCTGTCGGCGAGACGCAAGGCAGCATGTCTCGTCAGCCGGCAAGTTCCGAAGGTTTTCCTAGAGTTGTCCCCTTCGAGTTTGACCATTGGCCGAGCGTGTAACGTGTTCATTTCGTGATTTTTTAATGAACTCGGAATGTTTAATTTCGTCGCCGTTTAAAAACCTATCTCTTTAATGCTGCCTATCCTCCTTAGCTTCCTAGCATGTTTATTGATCCGTCGATGACTCGCGCATTGTTTACGACAATAAGATTGGTTTTGTCGCGTCACTGAGCTTGATCTTCGAGGATATTGGCACACAAGAAGTCAGCATTATTATTAGATAACAGGCTGGATGAGTTTGAATTCTGCTATACCGACCGCTGTCCAACCAAATGTTAGGAATTGTGTTCTCCTTATGCCGTGCTTTTTGGGAAGAGAAACTATGAGCCATTAATGTGTTTCTTGATGCCTGTCTCAGGAGAAATTGATACAGATTGTAAACAACCGAACGACATTCAATAATGATTACATACTTCTAAGCACCTACTAGTAATACGTTACGTAAAACAGTTCGCGCACTATTTTGCACACAAAAACAGTCTTAGCGCAATAATTGCGGCATGGCTTAGTGCTTTCTGTGACTAAAGTTGATCTTGTGTTCGAATGCACTGCTTGGTCAGGCTGATGTGTTAACTCAAATGTGAACCACAATGCGCTTTGGGCAGTCAGCAGGACTGGATGCGCTCTTTAAACATCATACCATCTCCTACATTTACTGTGCATTACTTCGATTTAACGCGAGCTACACAAATGTTGTCACTATGACATTATGGTAATGCTATTACGTCGTGCTGTTTGTGATTTCATTACCGGGTAAGAAGCGCCGGTAGAAAACACGATTATGTTACCACACAAACAGTCCTTTGCACTGCCCTTCAGACTTTGCGGTTTGCCCCCTGTAGCTCTGCTACGCACTGTACTTGCAATCTTATAACTATTATAAATATCCTTGGCAACTTACCAGAGCGTTGACGGAAGATTTACGCAGATAGCGGAGGGCAGACATTATATATATATATAACTTTTTGTGTGCAAATGGATAAGGTGTATAGTGCAATTAATATAAATTCAATTTCAGCTATTTATGTTTGTAGCGATTCGCGTAATTACCCATGTCTCTGATGCGAGGTAAAGATATAACGTATGATCGGACCGGTCAGGATACGCATCTTCACCTACGCTATCGTCTAAATAACAAAATCGCGTGCCGCAACGTCACGCTTGACTGCGCTGGCCGGTTCTCAAGAAATCAGTGTCATCGCAGCGCAGACGGAAAATTGCAAAATGATTTACAACGTTTTGTGCATCAAATAATAGACGAGATTCAAGTGCATAGCGGTACATTGATACGGATTCGACTGCGGAGATATAAACGAGCGTAACGAATGTAAGTATACATAAATTATACGACATGTAGACTTTGAAATTGGACTCCATCTGGCGTAAATGAAGCATTCTTACACCTCGATCATTCGTTAGCTTAACATCAATTTCAACTATTGACACTATAGTTCAACCAGTCTAGACAGATACGTCTCCACGGCCTTGTATATCTGAAAACAATTCCATCACTGGCTTGGCAATAGGTCAAGGACATTGTACACGTCACTGGGTGATTAACATTTTGTTGTGTCTGTTGGGTAAAAGATAACGGCACATGATAACGTTTTTGGTGCTGTTAGTTGGACGATGTAGCCGCACAAACATTATAATTTCAAGTTCATTAAAGCCTTGTATATTTATTTATGTCACGTCTATGTACATGTAGATAAACAAGAAAATGTGTTGATAGGTTTTGGTCTGTATACAGATATAATGTGAAGAACCTGTACAGTGCAACACTTGGTAAAATGTCTACGCGTATTATTTATAGAAAGACGTTGCATAAACGTAACTGGCACTGAATGTGTGGTTCGTAAGTGGTGTGGTGTGTGGTGGTGGTGGTGGTGGTGGTGGTGGTGGTGGTGGTGGTGGTGGTGGTGGTAGTGGTAATGGTGTGATGGTGATGGTGATGGTGATGGTGATGGTGATGGTGATGGTGATGGTGATGGTGATGGTGATGGTGATGGTGATGGTGATGGTGATGGTGATGGTGAAGCCGAAACACATCTTTGTCAAGTCAGAAGAGGACACATTCAATAAACTCTTCGAGCGTCTACGAAACACCTCACAGCATGTCACAGTACATTACTAATTATTATTTTCTTATAATATAGAATAAAATCGATGATAATATGTTCATATGCCTATATACTCAATGGTAATGATACACATGCACGCACGTCACACACACACACACACACACACACACACACACACACACACACACACACACACACACACACACACACACACACCACGCACACACACACACACACACACACACACACACACACACACACACCACACACACACCACGCACACAACACGCACACACACACACACACACACACATGCACACACACACGCACGCACGCACGCACACACACACACACACACACACACACACACACACACACACACAAGAACAAAGGTTTACGAAACGATTATATTTTCGTTGGAAACTGTTCAGACTGTTGAAACAACAAACAGATACGTTGAAGCGCTAGCGAACGTTGCTGCCAACGTATCAACAGTGCCTAGAGAGCTAGTCCTAGACGATAGACGTCTCTATCCTGTGAACGAGATCAAGGTGAAAGTAAAAATAGCGAGCCAACCATCACGCTCGTGTACGCATACACACATGGCTCTATACCAGTCATAACAATACCATACATTTGGGCACTCTATATCATAAAATAATGTTATATGGTATAAACTATATCATTAAATCTCGCTCTCCCAAACGTGTTTTAATGAACATCATCTTTTAAGAATTTGACCATTATCTTTTTTGGTGATTACCGACCTTATCGCTTAGTGCATTCTCGAAGAAATGTCGATGTGTTATGATAATGGCATATATATTATTAGAGTAGGACGTTCAATAAATCTCATATCACTTACACGCATTCAATTAGGTTCCGCTCCGGATGCAACGCAAACAAGGTAATCGGTGCAAAGCATTCAAATTGTACAGGTGCCAGTCAAATTACATTATACATAAAGTAAAACAAATTGTATCTTATCTCAAGATGTGAAAATAGATAAATTTTGTGGCATTAACGTGACTCTACGATAACAAAACCACAAGACTTTGTATTTTTAAATGTTAGGACCTTCGCCGAAACAAACATGTCAACGTTGTAGACAAAGAGGTGATGACGGATCAGTCATGACGGCGACAACGTCACCAGATAGGTGTGGTCGGCAAGTCATAAACCGAGCCGTGCCTACGTTACAATGACATTCCGAGATCATACGTCTTCTACATTATTATATACCTAGCCGGGCCTGCGTTACAATTGCGTTCACAGATCATACGTCTTCTACATCATACATATACACATTATATATATACATATGTATGATGTAGAAGACGTATGCTCTCGGAACGCAATTGTGACGCAGGCCCGGCTGCACTGCAACTCACTTGTTAACCACACCTGCTTGGTGACGTTATATATATATATATATATATATACATATATATATATACATACATATATATATATATATATATATATATATATATATATATATATATATCGAATAACATCAACTAGCAAAATGATGGATGCGATAGTAGATATGAGCACAGAGATAAGTGTAGATATATCTATTGTTCCTGTTTTTTTCCTGCACTTTCTTAAGAACAGTTAAAATTTGTAGTTTATCTAAGAATGCAAGATTAATGAAAAAGGAAATGGAATAGGATAGATTGGGGATGGTTGTCAAGTTGTCACAACTATTGGTTTGTTCCTATTGTTATTTCTTCAGAATTGTTTTGTTCAAATAGAACTGAACACTATTCTGTGTTATATAAGAAATAGCTAAACATCTTAAAATGTAACATAGGAAATGAAACAAACGAGAATGCGTCACCAGTACAAGTTGTCCTTCAGAATAAATACATACAAATGAGTTTCTGCGCTGTCACACATTCCACACATCGCTGCATGGGTTATCCAATGTATACGTCTGAACAGTTGCATTCGTTACGAAGCGGTTGTGGTCGAAGGCGTTGCCTATTCGTATGTTTATAACGTGCCTGCATTCTTTAATACTATCTAACATAACCGTTATCGTGTGGGTGTGGACAGTCTTAATGATTTTTATACGGGCAAAACGCCCCTATGTTAATTCCAATGTCGTATTCACTTGCACCGATAACGTAACAACATAACAGGTTTCGCCAGTACGACATTCCGTTCTAACCACATGAGTATATATATATATATATATATATATATATATATATTATCAATACTACCTTGTATATATTATATAAGGGAGTACTGAGATAATATATATGTATGTATATATATATATATATATATATATATATATATATATATATATATTATCAGTAGGCCTACTACCACTATTTTGTGAAATTCAAGCTAATAAAAGAACTATAGAGCGCAGTGTAGTTATGTATACTACACACAAAATATACATTAGTTTGAAATTTGCAAAATGGCTTCATAAATCACGACAGACCAAAAAGCACAGGGGCAGCTTCTCATAGGTTCAGCTGCACAGTGTCCAACAGTTGTTTTAATTTGGTTCATAAACCTTTAAATGTTTTGCCAATTAGGACTATGCTGGACACTAAACGTGATCAATTGAAAATAAGTTAATTCCGTGTTCCAATAACGCACGACAAGTATGTCAGGCAGCTGTGCTTTTGTGGCGCACTGTTCCGGACGAACCTGTTTCTGAGTTATCAGATTTTGGAAAAATGCAAATTCAATTGCGGTCATTCGTACTGTTTACTAAAAACCTCACGCCAATGTTGGTTGCACCTGCAAACAATACTATGGCGCATGCACCAAATCAAACAAACCAGACACAATACTTAGAACTGTCGTGCAATACTTTGATGGTGACCTCTGGCTGACCCGTTATCTAAAGTACCAAGTTGTGTCGAGATATTAACACTTTATATACAATTACAGTTTATCACCCAACCACGGTGTTAGCCGGGTCATTTTACCACAGGCGAATAACCTCATAAGTGCACCGTTGCCTTATACTAGTTATAGGGTTATCATATTTTCATCAATAATGTCGATATAGCCTCAGAAGTCAGATTGCTATAGGTTCCCATTAAATTCAGCTGTCTGCGCGACAGTTTTGGGTGTGAGTCGATATTTGTTGCATCTTGCGTTTAGCCTAAGTTGAAAACACTGGCCACGTTGAAAACAATACAACACGATGACTTACTTTTGTGGAATATGCTTATAATTATTTAAATATAACATAACTTATAAGTGTAAGTTTTTTGACCAGTGAGTTTTGGAGCTGATATGTGGTTTTACTGTTTTGAACTTGGGCACTGTTTTCAAATTAAGTCGAAAACACCCCCGAGTTTTCCAGTGTTATTTTGTATTTGTTACACGTGACTAAATGCATATAGAATAAACGAGTTTTGCTCATAATCACATACACCCTATTCTGAGCGCCCGCGGATCCTGGTCGTCGCTGCATGGGTTATCCAGTTTCCACTTGTATACATTTTCATTTATTTCATAAACGCCACGCCCTATAATGGATGCGGCTGAAAGCGGTACGCATTTGTAGACTTCAAACACGAGACGTGTTGTAGCATTAAGAGATCGCTAAGGGTGGGCAGTCTTGCCCTTATGCGATCCAACTTTTGTACTCACTCTAACAAAATATAAACACAAAACAGGTTTAGTCTGCATGACATACCGTCCGTTCTACCCGTAGGCGCCTCTATGTGTTGAATTTAAAAAACAAAGGATATGCATGTGGACAGTCTGTTTATAAATATACTTTTTACTAGGTTACAATTCCATCATTATTAACATTTTATCATTATTTAGCAATTTTTTTAGAAATGTAAGCGTTTCTACATAATTACACTATATATATATATATATATATATATATATATATATATATATATATACATACACACTCACACACACACACACACACACACACACACACACACACACACACACACGTTTTGCTACAAAAAGCATTTTTGCTTAATGGCCGATTATATAAAATACAAAACATCGCAAACCACTAGAGTTGCATACGAAAACAACAAACTAGTCGTCAGTGCAGACCTGGTGTTAATCATTCGTAATTGATACATTAGAAGTTCATTACACAGAAGTTACATTACAGTGTGACGTGCGCACAGACTTTGCCAAGTTTCTGTTATTTTCACGTCGCACTGCTCCAGACGAATTCGTTGTTTTTGAGTAATCAGATTTTGGATAAACACAAATTTCGTTGCGGTCGACCTTGCCTGTTATTAAGACACCGCAGGCGAATATTAATTGCAATTCAGAATAATCTGTTGACGCAAGTACCTATCAAATCAAAGAAAAGAAACAAGGACCAATACTTGGAAATATCGTGCAGTACTTTGCCCCAGGTCATCTTTGGTCGAGTCGTTATCTAAAGGGCTAAGTTATATCGCGATATTAACATCATACACAATTACACTTTATTTCCCAGCCACGGTGTTAGCCGGGTCATTTTACCCCTGCAGGCGCATGACTGCATCATAGCCGTTACGGTCACGATATTTAATTAAGCAAATCATGAACCTAAGACGATACATCGTATGCCATAATAAGGCTTCGATTTAGTAATATTGTGGATACGTTGTTCCTGCATGTTTCCGTCTGTTTCTAACAAGATTTATGTTACAGTTTTTCAACGGATTGGGGTTCGTGCTGACACATGCACGCACGCACGCACGCACGCACACACACGCACGCACGCACGCACACACTATTGACTCCAACACCGTCCGCACGACGTTCGACTGTTTTCCCCAAGATGTATTCGAGTAGAAATTCCACTGTCAAGTGTGCGGAGTGTCACCGGTACTTCTACGGTTCACCTTGTCCCAGGGTCTGGCGACTCCACGCTTCACTGGGCGCTGACGAGGTACCATGCCTTGCTTCTCTCTGCCCCTAATTGGGGGCACATGCGCACTGGCCTGGACACCCCGAGTCGAGAGTAGGGTGCAACATGAGCCGCCTTCTCCACCCAATAACCTCCTTCATTCTCAATTACTTGACTCGCTACGACAGCGCGTTTCCACGGAATGATATTACATAATTATGATGAATGCGATGAACGCCCCAGTAGCACCGCGATGCATTTGGCCAACTGCGTCCCTCGTTCATCTTCGCTGTGTCATCGATGACGCCATCGGATCGTGTCGTTCCGAGCGCGTTCAAACCGCCGCATCGGACGCGCGATTACGATAAATTACATCCAGAAACGCCTGAGCGATTACATAAGAAAGAAAGTGCCGAAATAGTCCCCGACGTATTTGGAGGCAGCTCTGATCTTCGCGTGCGTTCGTCGGCTTAACATTCCAGGATTTGAATGCACAGACCGAGGCCGTGCGGTCGCCATATATCACTGTCTCATGCCGTCTGAATGCGAAACACGTACAGCAAGAGCCGACTGCGCCGACGAAGACACAAGATGAATCTACAGCACGGCGTTTGAACATTCAAAGCACCGCAGAGCAACATAGTATTGTTCCTCGTACCACAGATTGGGAAAAGTGACATGACAACACGTTTCTTGTTAGAATCGGTCGCATCGTGAGATAGAGTTCACTGCATATTTGTAAGATGCAATCTGTGCACATTGCACATACATAACCACACGGTGTACATCAGATAACTGCACGGGACAATCCCATATACGCCACAGACGACCTTGTTACGTTTTCTAGTTGTGAATGGTCATTTCAGCGTAAGACTAGTTGAAAACAATAGTCCCATATGTCCGGGTTGTTTACTGACTCATGCAGTCAACCTAGGGAAGGACTCCATGCACTTGTTGCCATTTACACAGCCGTGAAATACCAACATGACCAACTACCATCTGCGTTGGTCAGAAGACACTGCGATAAATAATCAAATAGATACTGCATATATAAGACAGCTCCGTGAACTTAACTGCGCTGCAGATAAGATTGACAACAGACAATTGAACAGTTCACGTTTCTATCGGAGCACCACACTGCGTCCAGGCAAGGCTCGTTGGTGACGCACAAACAGTATGCGGCACAGCGGGTCTACTCGGCAGCAGAGGTAAACGCAGTTGCCTGGATAAACCGGAGTAACAGAATACGCGCACAACTCGGGGTTTCGCCATTGTGAAGCCGATGTGACTTCATTGAATGCGGCGACTAAGTATAGCACAGTTGAACGACGGGCATGAAGTCATAATCACACAGCTGTCATCGCAGGCAAGCCTTCTTTGAGGGAAAGCTACGTTATCCGACGAAGCCGCCGCATCACGACACATTCCGCCAGGCCCAGGGTGCCGATTGAGCATAATATCGATATAAATAATGTCTCGCATAAAGGAAAATATAATAGCCTTTTAACCAGTTGGTTGGTGTCTGGACTAGGATGAAGCACCGGAATGTCGTTTCATGGTATCGAATTCTTCTGTCGTTACCTGATGACTTGACTATGGCTGTACATCTGGGTGTATTTATGATGAAGGAAAAGTGCACAATGTCCTAAAAACGACACAGAGTCAATATGTTAATAGATATGTGATACACCTTTGTTTGATAACGATTAGTTACTACTTGCACTGAGGATATATATACAGTGTATATATATATTATATATTGTATATACACACACACACACACACACACACACACACACACACACACACACACACACACACACACACACACACACACACACATATGGATGTAATGTTCCGGAATAAAGTTATTGAATTGAGTATATATATATATATAATATTTTTAGATATTGTATATATACAGTATATATATCCATTCTCTCCCTCTTTCCTTCATGCCTCTTCAGAGTGGCGTTGCTCATCGTGCGTCATTCTTCTTCTCTAAGCCAAATAAATGAAGCTGACGCATCGCGTTAAACGCCTTAGCAGAGGCGAAACGAACGTCGCAATGTTTCTTGGTGCACGCTCGTAAACAACAAGGTAACCTTTATTACACCCATCCTTCTCTGTTGAGCTCGCATTATCGAAAGGGAGTGTTTCAGTGTGCGAATACACTTAACACAGGAGCCTACAGCTGTAGGCCCTATCTCGTGTTCAACTGTTTCGAACGACATCAGTGACTGTAGGCCTATTCCGGTTGATCCATGCGTAATGGACAGACAAACATGCTGTAATTGTACTCTCTCTCTCTCTCTCTCTCTCTCTCTCTCTCTCTCTCTCTCTCTCTCTATATATATATATATATATATATATATAATTATATATATATATATATATAAGTTTGCCTCACATTTATACTTGTATATATATTATATATATATATAAACGACAAGTGTAAGAGTGTTATGTTCAAACTAGAACAATGCAACATCATGATAGCAGTAACTACTCGGCAAATAATATATATATATATATATATATATGCATGTATATATTATTTGCCGAGTAGTTACTGCTGTCATGATGTTGCATTGTTCTAGTTTGAACATAACACTCTTACACTTGTCGTTTATATATATACATATTATATAATATAAGTATAAATGTGAGGCAAATCTCTATATATAATTATATATATAGAGAGAGAGAGAGAGAGAGAGAGAGAGAGTACTGTAAGGGTTTCTTTATATATATATATATATATATATATATATATATGCATGTATATATGCATGTATATATGCATGTATATATGTCTGTGTGTGTCGAAGTATACATGATACATTCCAACCCAGAGCATGCATCATATGTGGCTGACGCTCCCGACACAAGAAACCCTTACAGTACTTAAGACATATATCTTAGATATCAGATGACTGTTACTACGTCCATGGTTCGCGTATGGTTATACTCTCTAAGTAGGTTGGACATTGCATAAAACACCATCAGTATTATTGAGACATGTATTGTTCCCTGATCCCCTCGCGTTAGGGATGAGGCTGGCTTTGGTTCCGTTGTCCTATTATTGGGACGTCCTGTGCGCTAATCTGAGTGTTACGAGGACGTACCGAGATAGACGTAGCATGACCCCTTCGGCGTGACTGTCTGTTTAACGCTTAGTCAGGCGATGATGATTAATACTAATTGTGATGATACAACAACGGCAGCTGAATAAACAACTGATTCTTTATGCAGTGCAGACGCCTTGGAAGATAAAGCGCAAGCAGGCGTGGAACCTTAAAAACCAGCACCTGCACACCTTACAATTAGCGCCGTCACGAAGCATGGTCTGCTTAATATTTAATAAGCACCGACTGCATACGCTCAGCGTCACTAAATGCATGTTTCTCTGCCGGTATCAACCTGAGTCTGCGTTGATATTTTACAGGAGTAGAAATCCGTCACATACAGTTTGATAACTCCACCATACGCCATGTCTGCTTTGTGCTAAGACAACGACGATTTTATTAACGTTTACCACAAGGGCCATTGTAGTTTTATGGTTAGCTTATTGTCCAACGGATTTGTGCATTATAAGTTTCACAATTATTGAAGGTATATATACATGGTTTGGCCACCGTAAAATACAATAAGTAATAAGTGTAGACTAAAATAGCAGATCATCTGTGTACAAACCCATAGGCATTCACATGATATATTTGTGGCCATGTGTGTATTAAATATTAAACATTTAATTGACTTTCTTCAGCTGAATGAAAATCGTAAGATGCCAACTTTTCTCTGCCCAACCACAAAACCAGTCTCACTAGAGAATATTATTTCATATACAGGCTGTATTATTTTTACACTAGATCTATACTTGCGTACGCAAGATAACCGTTGTTCTCAAAATAACTGTATTGCAAACATTTCACCTATGATACTTTCCCGCATACGTTTGTGTATATGTAAAGACATTTTGTAAATAAAATACCGATGCTTGTTTTGAATTTCTGGTTATAGCATAAGTAAACTGATTATCACATGTACTTCGCATGCATTTAAACGTCTATCGTCATGCGCATGATATGTATCATATCCACCTCCGACATGTCCCAATATAAATATTAATATTTCGTATGGCTAATTTATAGTTTACGTGGCTCAGAAATAATAAATAGACAAGCAGCAGCAATAGTTGTTTTCAGAGTTCTGCAATCTTCTTGTAACTTATGTATTTTATGTTCCTATCGTTCAACTAGTCGGCTTTTTCACAACCGCATTGTTAGAAATGTTCTAATGTTATTTTTAATCCACTCAAAAGGAACAATAGGCGCCTAAAGATTAACACATCAGAAAGCATTATAGTAAATCATTCACTATAAATAAAAACCAAAGGCTTCCTTATTCATCTTATCATATGATATTTTTTTCTGGGTTACATTCTTATAAAGTATTTTTTGCACACTGTAACCGGCACAAACAGGCCGGCACAAACACGGACACATCGCTACTTGTGGCACTTTGCCCCTTTCTTTGGAGTGGTCAGAACCAAGTCACTTCGGTCTCGTTTCGCCATTTAGCACAACACATGATAAGGATCTTATCAGGTGAACCACGTCGGAATGCGCAGACAGGCCCTTTGTGAACCGGGTGTATGGTCAATGGGCTAATAATGCCCTCAAAGAAAATCCACACTCGAGCTACTTCGGCGCGTGGGTCCCACGGCGTGACGTCACTGGTATGACCGAACAATAATAATTGTAGCACTCCACAGAGCGATAGCATATCAAAGCCTTGACAATATGTCACCGGCACGCAGATACGTAGGTATTCCGTTCCCGGTGTGTTAAAACGACTGTTGACCCAGACTGGTGACATTGCTTATTAGTCTACAAGAATTGGCCCGCTTTGCCAACGGGTATAGACGTTGGTTGGAACTGGGTAGACCGCAACAGACGACGTATATTATTGTCTGGCTTGTAAGATGATACGTAACTTCACAGGGCATACCTGTGCATTTATTTATGTGTATTTGCCAGGCTTGACACCAACAGCTGGGTAAACCTGGGCACACATTTATATAGCCCCAGAATACGTATAAACCCAGAGCAACGATAGCAGAATAGACGGGAGAACTCAACCGACCTACTGAATCACGCATGCGAATGGGAGGATGCAAAATTCAAGACACGTCTCCGTGAAGTAGCTAAACCAAAGAGGTCTAGTTACCCTCACAGAAACATGACGCTGTAATTGTTGTTGACAGTCAATGTGATAACGCGATGTATACAATTTGCTCAGCGGCATACGTGGAGTCTCGGAACGGGACCGGGACAAGCTTATTTAAATCCCTTGTTACATTTTATTGATGTAAAAGGATGTGTTAAAGTAAAATTCTAAAGGATGTCGTTACGTACTCTACTGTGTCATTCGCTCCGTAGTAATAACCTATGTCAAAATTTGTCAATATATATATATATAACACCAAGAACACGGTAGAAGGAGAAGGCCGCAGTTATGGTGGGAAGACTATATAGGGAGAGACATGAATTGATCGGGGAAGGATAAGACACGAAGAGCTGCGGGTACAAACAGTACACTTTGGAATGAACGTGCTCGTATAGTTCAACACGAGAGACGCGGGTAGTGTAGTGGTTAGCACCTCCGCTTGGCACGCCGGCATCCCGCGTTCAATACCCGGTCACGGCAGGCATGGCATATTTGGTGTGAAAACCTGGCTCTTAACATTGGGGACTGTCCCTCGTGAATCGGAGAATCACGTTAATGTCGATCCCGTCTCAATTTGGAAAGTAATATAACCACCGAGGACAACAAGCATCATGGCAGTGACCACATTCAGTGCCAACATAGAAACGTCGGCTTGGCGTAAATGTTCATAAAACAGACAATGAATGTTCATAAGATCATAACGTTGTAACCATAATATATACAGACGAGTCGGTGAACAGAACCCTGCCGAGTGCTAGACACAACTACAGCAACTACATACCTCGCGGGGGACGGGACCTCTTCTTGATGTCGGCCGCGCCGCGGAGTGAGGCCGAGGTGGTGGAAGGCGACATCGACGACGACATCGTCTGCTGCAGCACACAGAGACAGACGCACGTCCACACGCAGAGGACGCGCGCGAGAGCTCTCATGGCTCCTAGACGCTAGCGCCGGTAGGACACTGCGGTCGCTCTCGGGCCCTGTGTATTGACGCCGTCGGCGTGAGTATCATGCTCGGCTGGATCGGTTCGGCGCTCCGTCCTTACGTGGGTCCCTTGGCCCCGTCGCGGTCGCCAACCGGGGCATCTATAGGTGCGATACTTGTCCGCGTGTGTCGCCCGGCCCGAGAGAGGTGCCGGTGTTTCCGTGGCGCCGACGGTCGGGCAGCCTAGCCGCGGTGGTTGCGACAGACGGACAAGCGGACGGACGGCACAAACTCGCTTGCGCTCGCTCGATTCGTCGTCGCCAGCCGCTATTGTGAACGGGCGCTTCGTTCGCCGCAGTACTGATCGCGTCAAACCAACACGGTTCCTTATATCTGCCACGCACCGGAACGGGCGAAAAAACAGCGGAAGCGCCAGCAACGGTACCGACGGAAGCCACGATCGGGCATCGCTAGAACGTCGGAGGTGTCGCGTAGGACGCTGTGTCTTACATCGGTGCTGTTATATATGGAGGGTACGTTCTTCTAAGTTAGAGGCTTTGTTGACGTTCATTGTGATACAAGGGTTCACACGTCCTCCAGGTGTATCAATGCTATTGGTCGCACCGTTTTGAATCGCGCTCCGCATCACACGTATCACTTTTGCATATTCCTAAGCATATAATTACGTGCGTTGCCTTCTATAACAACAATTTGTTGCTGTCGGTGTTTTTAAAAATACATGTATACAACATGAACACGATTTAGTTATTTATCTGATCGTGCGTACTACGATATACACGTCTACGTCACGTTGGGAAGTTATTTGATAACTTCAATGTTTGCACAATTATGGTTTCTTAGGTTAGCGTAATAATAAACATGTGACACCGGATATATTGCATAGTTGTATCTTAAACTTGAATATTATGTGAACACTCTGTATGTGGAATGGAGTAATGTGAGATATATTATTACGGGTTGTGTGGGTCATCGGCATCACAGAAATTAAAGCTTTAGACTCAGTATCCGTGACAGTTCTACAAAATATATTCATGCAATGCAAATTTATTCCAAAAACTCTTGAAACACTCATCTAGCATGCTTTCGTTGTGGAAAATCATGGTCACTACTAATGCTATTAATCTAGTTGTATTTTATGTTGAATAATTATTACGCTAAATCAAACAATTATAATAAAACAAACTTCTAGCAAATATGCTAAAGCAACTTTATATACAATAATATTCTTTTTCTACATTTACTTAAGTGAATGACTACCATCACCTTTGCAAAACCATGCCATATGTTTTCTTTTAGTGAGTTTCACGTTTCGATCTGTGCATGTTGAAAACGAAACGAAGTGCTAAATTTCGATGAATGAAATTACAATGTCAAATTACAAATCTTGTCTATAATATTGATATATTATTTTAAGTTAATATAGATATTCAACAAAAAAGCAAATCAGTTCAATATATTTAATAACGTGCATCAATGCAGCACCTCCTGTCCCTATATCAGCAAGTGTGTTTTACTATAAATGACGGTGACTATAGAGTTGTACATATATACGTCTTAAACTTTTTTACCTCGCCAAAACAGTCAATCATCGGCGTAATACGCACACGTAAATACTAATTATAAGCTCGTTGACAGATGACAATCTCGCTTCGCCATATTCTCTTGCCAGAAGGGCGTGGAAACGTGTCTCTTGTTTGGACAAGGATCATTAAGTACGCGAACATCTTTTCCTTGTATTTACCTGTTCACAACGAAAGCAAACACTAGGTATATGAGCTACTTATTTCACGTCTACGACAAGCCATTGATCGAGATTCTGTAAACAATAGTGTCCTTTACTGTGTCATCACACAGGGTTTTTCCTTAATTTTAACCATTTCATTTTCGAACAAAACAAAGTTGGAGGTAACTCCCAAAATATGTCGCATAGATCCACAATAGCCACACGCGAAATACGTCGTTGTTCCTTCATTTTTCAAAACGATTAACAACTGTTTTCATTATCAAAGCCTAAAATTAATTAGTGTACGCTATTAAAAAAAAAAAATCATCAAATGTTGTAGATTTGTAGCTAAGCCGCGAATTAGGGAACTGCGGGAGAAGGTTTATATGAAAGAAAGTCTTAAGAACGAGCTGGTAGGAGTCGACTAAAGTGGGCTTGGTACGAATGGAAGAAGCATGCAGGTTCCATCGTAGTGGTAAGAAAGAGGAGAGAATAACCAGTGTTAAAATGGGAGGATTGTATAAAATAATATTCGAAGGGTTTGTGAGCGGAGAAGAAATGGAGCGAACAAAAGAGAAATGCATGAACGGGAGAGAGAGACAGAGCGAGAGCGAGAGCGAGAGCGAGAGCGAGAGCGAGAGCGAGAGCGAGAGCGAGAGCGAGAGAGAACAAACAACGAGGACCAATGTGGAGACTAGGCTCCACGGGGACTTCCAATGGACAGAGGAGAACAAGTCATCAGTTTACACCATAAGTTCTCACGGCGTATAGGGTTGTCTTATATCCTCACGTCGTTGTGGGCTCACCGATGCTCACGTCTGGCCTGCGGCAAATAAGACGGGCCAGGCTGTGGCTAAGATAAACGAGTGTAACACGGTGTTGGCGGTTGCTGTTATCGGCCGGTATCAACACTCGGTCGAACTGCGAGACGAGACATCGTAACACGCAGACTGGACCCGGCTGCACAGTCAACACATCAACGAATTGAAGCCAAACACGACTCGCTGGCACAAATCAGACGCTCATATCGATTGCACGATGCCGGGCAACTTTCGAACTACGCGACGCGAGACAGCCATGTGTTGCGGAAGAAAGTTGTTTTTACCAAAGGAGAATTCGCCGATCTGGCTTTAGTAATCTGCGTCTGTGATCGCTGTATGAACGATTAGTTTATTGATGCGGAGGTCGACCGGTTAGACTGTTCGCGCTGTGTGCCACGCAGATTGATTGCGACTCGCCAACTCGTCTTATGTCTTGCCAAGGAGAAGAACGCTTGGCTTCGTACACTGAAACACTGATTGATTGGGTAAATGGAGCTGACGTCGAAGCGACTTTTACGATGAATTCGAAGACAGACAGATCGCTAATCAGCCATAACATATATATAGGTTCATATAATGCTACGAAGAGATGTATAAAACATTACACGAGTTTTTTGTTTTACTGAATGAGACTAGGTTTGCCAGTGAACGACGGAACATAAGTAGTTAATAACTGGATTGGTATATTTGTTATGAGTAAACTGCTAAAGTACATTGCTTAGATTGTTTACCAGTGGACACTGTGTTAAATGTATCAACTTTAGAAATGCACTGATATAATATTATGATTACTAAGTTTACATAAATCCAGATTTATGATAGTAGACACATCGTGTTGCAACACAACATATATATATATATATACATAGATACATATATGTATATAGTGTTGTTTTATTTTATTGCTTAAAATGTTCAGTTAATTGTATGTGTTCGTGATAAATGTGAAAATATACGCGCACATGAACATACATGGCAGCAGAACAAATAAAACAACGTATGGTAAAACAACACCACTTTCTATCACATCAACCATTACATCACCGTAGGCGCATTGCGGGAGGCTGACTGCTGAGTCAGCACTCTAGGCTAGGTAAATAAATAGGTAGGTTGGCAAGTAAGCAAATAAACATGCTTGTAAGCGAGACATGTCTGTACTATTACAGCGATAGCTCCGAGCAGATGGGAATGGTAGCTTTATTAAGTAATCATGTAGATTTATTCTTTACTTTTTGTTCATGTCTGTTCGTATCCAGTCATTCTCTGCGACATTTACCCATTCGTACATTAAGTGTAATTACTTCCTTTTCCAAAGAAGGATAAGGCTTTCAATTAGCGTTTCACTCGTGCGAACGAAAGATGCATATGAAATGTTTCCTCTGGCGCATATTGCATTCGTCATATAGAGTTGCCGGTTGTTTTTCTTCTTCATGGAAGAGAGTCTACTCGTGGCACGATGTTATTGATTTAAGGTAAACGCCCTTTTCCTTCTGTTTTAAAATGAACGCACGCATGCGTGTAAGCACGCCAATCCGAGCAAGTTGCGTGCAGACGTCAAACATATATTAATTATACAGCGGTCTCTGCCAGGTGAATGGCCCGACCGCAGTCAACATGGATGTCAGACCGTGGGGTCTTGCGGTGCGTCGACGGCACATTTCTCGTGGCGTTCGCTTGCCAGCGCTTTGTATCGGAGTCTTTCGACTGGCTATAATTTATTTACCTTGAAACGCCGACAAACTGTGTGCTTGTAATTAGAGCCTTCTGTAAACTGTGCGCGGTCCAGAGACAGTGGCGTAAAGATAACACCAGCTCGCCTCGCAAGCAGTGGTGTATGGATCAGTTACTGTAGGTGAAAGGTAGTAGAGCCAGGGCACGTGTGTGTGTGTGTGTTTATGTGCGCGTGCTTGCATGTGTGTGTGTGTGTGTGTGTGTGTGTGTGTGTGCGTGCGTGTGTTTGTGTGCGTGTGTGTGTTCGTGCGTGCGTGCGTGCGTGCGTGCGTGCGTGCGTGTGTTCGGGTTTGTGATGCGGGTATGCATCTGTGGGTGTTTGTGTGCGCGGAACAAACGTTAGGTCACACTTGGGATGGTCGCACGTAGACATCTGGTGTGTGTACATCAGGTAGACATGTCGACCACAATTTTAGGTCGGCGCCGAGAAGTGTAATTACTTCGATGCAGCAGAAACCGCGGAACTACCGCCAACAAACGCGAAGTACGACTCTCATGACTGCACGATACAACTACAGGTGCTCACGTCTAACCAATGGACTGTAGAGAAAGGCTAACCAAATGTTGGCGAACACGTACTACACACAAGACGTAGTCTGGTAATTATGGCAAGTCTACACCAACATTCGTCATCGTGAATCAGGCTTCTGTCTTGGCTGTTCAGTCTCGTAGCCATCAAGGAACTATTGGTTTCTTGCCCAAATTTCCATGCTTCGATCCTGGTTAGGAAGAAACATGTAAGTGCCTACGTGTCATCGAAGCTAACGCAGCATGTGTTGCACATTGTGCAAATTACAATTAGTAGACATGACCAGAAGGTCGCAAATAAATGTGCAACATTTTTAAATTCATCATTCATTTAAATTAATTTCACTCCTCAAACTGCTACAAACACTTGTGCAGGTACAACTTGAAAACGTTTCTATAGAGGCAAGAGAGGGAGGGAGGGAGAGAGAGAGAGAGAGAGAGAGAGAGAGAGAGAGAGAGAGAGAAGAAGGGAGAGGGAGGGAGAGAGAGAGGGAGGAAGGGAGAGAGAGAGAGAGAGAGAGAGAGAGAGAGAGAGAGAGAGAGAGAGAGAGAGAGAGAGAGAGAGCTCATATGTAGCAACGCTGAGCACCATCACGTTCAGACAATGCAATCATGTGCGGTGTTTCACCGAACACTGACTCTACGTACGGCCCCGGGGCGGGTGATCGCCTTCTGGACTCAGGTCCATATTTAGTTCCCGTCGTCTATTTTAAACAGTCTCCCCTGTGGGTGAACAATTATTTTCGGCTAGTGGTGGAGTGTGCGAGTTCAACGTGCCATTAATTGAGGGTGTAACAGTTGCTTGTAATTGATCTAAGTAATGTATGAACTGCCGTGTTGTGACGTCGTCGGTGGGTCTGGTTATATCGACCATCTGCACGGGTTAATAATTATCAACTGCATTATAGGATGCATTGAAAACGCAAAAGGAAGAAGATCTTAAACAGTATTGTATCGTCCTTCACCGTTGCCAGAGACAGTTCTGCCTACCTGGCGAGTCTGTGTTAATGGCGACTCTGCGATTGACGTCGATGTGTAGCATAAATCAAAAGAGACGTGTTTTGCATCAGCTTGCAAGAGCCCAGACAGACACCGTCTCCCGACAGAAACTAACCACTGTTTACATGCAAACTCAAGATTGGCATCCTTACAACAGTTCTAGATCAATGCTTTAGTAATATCCGGCCAAACATACACATTTTACTTCCATAACATTTGATTCTTTACATTTTACTGGTATCATATCTGACTTATCCTTGACATCTGTTGCTACGTCTATGTTCATCATGCTGCATTTTGTATAGGCCTATGCTTTTGTTTTTAGGCTTTATCTCATCGAGCATGATGTTGTTATTACAGTTGGAAACAATTATTAAATGACCATTACCAGCTATGCCCGTTATTGTTAAATTCATACATAGTAAACAAGTCCAGTTAACATCAGCAAGGTGTATATATAAATATATATATATTTTAATATATATATATATATTGTATATATATATATATATGCCTACATATAATATATATACACATATATATATATATATACATATATATATATACATATATATATATACATATATATACATATATATACATATATGTATAAATATATAATATATATATATATAGTTATATATAGTTATATATAGTTATTCCTGCACCTTGTCTAGCAATAAACAAGTCAAGTGATATCATGGTAATGAACATATTCCTTTTTCAATTAATCGTCGCTTCTCTTTGTGAACTGATATAATGTATTGAAGTACACAAGTTATCAGGTATCAATGTCTTTATCCTTGGCATAATTGACTGTGTCCAATCAACATCCGTCGAACTCCAGCTGTGACGTGTTATCTTTTTGTTGCACTTGTGACTACCTCTGGTGGAGAAAAAGTTGTCTTGTCGTCCTACTCCCACGAGAGGTTTAATTAATCAGGCTGTCGGCTAAAGTTCGTACTGAATAAAGAGATCATGCTATTCAGAATGCTACTTTTGTATGTATTTATATATATATATATATATATATATATATATACATAAATATATACAAAATATATATATGTATATATATATATGTGTATGTATATATATATGTATATATATATATATATAATCTGCCGTAACCGCATGCATGCACGCAAGCGCACACACTCAGAAGTATGAGGTTATTGAATTATATAATGTTTGAAATTGAAAAACATACATTTTAACACACACACACATATATATGTATATATATATATATATATATATATATATATATATATATATTAATGGTATTAAATTATATAATGTTTGAAATTGAAAGAATATATATGCGCGTGCGTGCGTGCTTGCGTGCGTGCGTGTACACTCGCTCATTGTCTCTGTTCCATCCGGGCACTTGGGTGAACTCTGCTAATATAAGACACTGATTACACATTCTTGAGTACACTCCCCCGCCCGTCCTAGATACAACGGAAGTAAAGCTCTCCGACGAAACGGACACGAAACAGTTGTTTGCAAAAACGACAAAGCTGTGTGGGAGTAGAACGGATAGCCAGAATGAGCCTGGATTTCAGGATAACCCGCATGGTCTCATGCCACGATTGCGGATTCGCATACTACGAGTGCGCACGCAAGCTGACCTGGTATTTAATCATAACGTGTGTTGCAGGGTCAAGCATGTTTTTCGCATCTTTACAATAAGTTATACTATTTTGTTCCTGTAACTAACTTCGTAAATTAACGCGTTCATGTTTATATCCAACTGTAAAATTGCCATATAATAAATATATCTTATCATAATAATACAAGCTTTGGAACCCCGATACGGATGCTGGGAGGTGTCGTGGTGCTTCTTGTAAAGCGTCATCGGTATTGCAACATCGAAACCGAAACGGCGTCATTTTGTGGTTTGTCCATGGAAATTTGCAGCAGCACTCCTCCGTGACGTAATGACGTATGTTTTGTCCGACGTGTCCTGGTGTCCCAGCATACGTTTATATACATAACGGCGTAATTACAGTTCATTCGTGCACGTGTTTGTTTCATTCATTTCAAGACGAGACTTGTGCATGCCATCAGACTGTTATAGTGACACGGCCTTGGCATGCAAGAGCTCTTCGTTTCCAAGGTGTGTGACCGTCGTGTACAGTGCAAGGACGTCTCAATTGGAATGTAAAAACAAACGGACGCACTTGTTTACTGTACACTTTTGTACCGTTGCAGTTTCAAACTACTAGAGGTCGGAGAGCCTAGTTGAGCCTGTTTGATAAACAACCCTATATATACATGCTGTAGCCATACAGTTACGTCATTAGTCATTCCCATATAGACTACAGTAAACTAACGTGTTCTATTTATGTATTCACATATAGCACGACTATCAGTGGAGAGTTGCACTGCGCACTTCCGGAAGTTGGCTACGAAGCGCCGGAATAGAGCACGTAGCCTGCTAGTTAACATGCAAGACGCTGCGCAAAACGCGAAAAAATACGTCTGTGAAAATCCGCTAACTAATACCGAAAACCCGCGATAAGCGTCAACAGTACATAGGTTCACACCCATAGTTTCAACCTCGCGCTGTAGGGGTCGCTGCTGCTGGTTACGTCAGTACCCCTGGCAGATCCCTTTGCCAAACTCCCCTTTTAAGTTCAGCCAATAAAATCGACCACGAGGAGTATGGTTTGACTCAGGTCACATAATATAATTGTGTGTGATTTCAGCCACACGCTGCTCGTGTTACGTGCAATATTTGGGATGTAGACTCAAATATTCGAATACACAAAACCGCCCAGCTGCTCGCGCAGTTAGGCGGATGGGTCGTTAATTCGCGTTATATACTGGAATTCCTAGAAACTGTCTGTCTTCAAATCGGGCGGTATTTGCGCTGTTCTCACTGGTGAAGCAGTCACGACTGACAAAGCCAATAAACTAATTCGACTCGGCTAAATCATGTACTTCTCCTGTGATATCTGCAATGGCTAGTTTCCATGACAAACAGCCATTGCTTGCGGTGATGCATAGATTGTCTTTGAAGCGTAATATCGTGTAAAAAAACTCAGTATGTAATTTAGCACGATTTGTTCCATTTGAAGCAGATCCGCACTAAATCGCGTCACGATCGTGTTCCACGCAAAAACCTTGACTGTTGACATCCTTGTTGCACCCGAGGATTCCGTACATTGCAGCATGTCAAACGACCACATTCCCAAATGTGACCCCATCGAAATCAGCCTACAACTAACTCAGAGTGGCGCAATAAAAACACTGATCAACAACAATTGAATGTCTGACATGTGCCAAGCCGTGTTTTCAACCGTCGGACTGTGTAACCGAATAATTAAACACAGGTCGAAAACAGCAGTACACGCGACGTTCACACGTCTTTTTATAGGTTAATTAGAGAGCCCTTATCGAAACCGCACATATACAAATGACGGGGTTTAGCTTCGCCTGCGATTAACTAAGGTATTTCCACGTAGTGATGGCATTGTCTCGATTGTTCTGACGTAAAATTTATGTCAACAGACGGCGAAAAAATTAAATGTTGGGGTGACCTAGTAATGAATACAAATGGCTTTTATTTGGTCATTTTCGCGTATTGGATGGCTGTTGCAACAAAATTCCACGTTGTTAAATCTGTGCAGACCGAACCGTTTGCATCCGTGTCTGCCGCCAGCCGTTCTGTATTTTATGGATGTCTTCCGGATCCTTGCATAATACACTCTGTAATACATTCAGATCTCTCGGATGTTCGCTTCAGAGTTCCTACGAAGTTCGTGTCAGAGCTCCAGCCCACCCATCTGAGTCTTCCAATGTCCGCTCACACTGGACCGTATTACGAGATGTCACGTATCCCAGATGTACTTCAACAATCATTAAACGAAAATAACAACCTCAAACAATTATTATAAATTCATATCCAGAGGTGTGCCTAATAAGAATCTGCTAATCCTGTTTCTGCATCATAAATACTTCTTAATGCAACACTTTATAATTAACCTTCCCCCAATAATCATGTATCAAAATGGATCATCCATGTCCGTGTGAGCTTTATTATTATTATGTACTTCTTTTATAGCTACATATACATTAATGTTATATAGTATTTAGGGCGTCTGGTTGCTTCGACTATTTTGGTTATAACTGGCGTCAAATAAATTTAATTCCATACACAGGTGTAGGGATGTCAATGCTAATGCCTGGACTGCCGGTTTCTCGTCCGTCCAGCGCGCGAGGAATGATGACGTGTCACGTGACGAACTCGAGACGCGCCAACCGGCTGACAGACGCCAGATGCGAAACATACACCACATTACGAACGTTTATACGTAACGCACTTAACTGGATAACGGAATTACCTCATTTGAGACGAAACCCGGCTGTATTGGACGATAAAAATTATGTGCCTACATAATCGAAATCATTCGTGCGTGTGTGTGGTCGTCGGGTTTAACTGTAAAATGTAAGCATGTTAGAGATTGAGGCGGGGGAAATAACACACTCCACTTTGTCGCTAAAAGGCTCGTGCGGTCTATTTGTAGCGTCGTTAATGTGGTCTCGCAGACACAAATGGGTTGCCACAAAGTGCGATACAGGAAGTCGGACATTTCATGATTTCCCATCAGACCGTTCAGTGCGGGGGCGAGGATTGTGACGTCACACCGTCTCGTCAGAAATGACCAGAAAGATGGCATATGACTTACATTTTTTCAGTCGTTATAAACTTTCCGATTGACGTTTTTACGCATGCGAGATAAATAAAAACTCATCAGTGTGCAGCGAAGCGACAAAGCATTTTTGTTATAAATGTCACGGGCTTTTCGTTAACTCTCTTGTGATGATTACTGTAAAGAGTTGCTTAAAATGTCGTTCAATATATAAAAATATTACGCATGTTTAAATCACTCTCACTGATTATGGCACACTACAGTCACGTGATTTGCGCCTGCTAACAAAGCATGTCTCAAAAACGTGTTTGCCTCGTGTTAATTTGCGACAAATAACTTGAGAGGTTATATACATCCTAACGAATAGCCCGTAGTATTTATACCACCATAGATGCTTTGTTCTTTCGCTGAACATTGATGAGTTTACATTTATCGCGCATGCGCAGAAAAATCAATCGGAACTTTTATAACGCTGGAAAAACGTAAGCGCAACAACGCTATACAGATACAGCGTTATGAAACAAAAATTCAAAGTATGCTTCTTTTGGCACAAACAAAAGAAACTTCGACGTGTTGCTGACGGTTTGTTAGAACTAGAGTAGTCGTGCGTAGCTGTTGGAGCCGGCTGAACTATTGACTCCGGCACTTCCGGCGCGGCTGGCGCGAGCGCAATGCGGGCGCTTACGCATGTCCGTGGAGCGAAGATGAAACGGCAAACGAAAACAGCGATGTTGATGGATTGAGTAATCGGTCTTCTACACTTGTTAACGACGATGCAGCTGATGCCTCGCCGACGTATGCCAGTTAATGGATGCGGGAGAAGAAACGAATAGTTACAAGACGGCTCGAGTCGAGATCACAGACATCGTAGGCACGCATGTGCGCACGCACGCAGACAGGCACGCACACACGCTCGTATCGTATGCAAGCACGCGGATAATTGGCAGCGCTGGCAATCATACAAGCAAACATGATCTATTGAAAAGAAGTCCGTCTTCACAATAGCCGGGGCTCTTTCGGCTTCAATGAACAACATTTAACAGTCACATCCATACCCCGAACATAAACCTCGCTAATGATTTCGTTAAAGTGACGTCACGACAATAATGAAATGCAGTTACATCATGCCGAACGCGTATACGTCTGTCACCTGTTTGTCAGCGAACAGTACACGCTCTGTTCTTTCGTATACTGCAGCATGTCGCGTTTTCCAGCTGTCAGGACGAATAACCTATTCGCTTGTCGCCGTCCCGTATCTTTTAACCCGGCATTTGGCGGCGGCGGTGGTTTACCAAGAACGCCTTTCACCGCGACAAATTGCCGCTCGATAAGCGCAGAATGGCAGAATGATCGTGAAATGGCGTATACACGTTTTTACATTGAAATAATTAATAAGCACAGTCGTCGGTCGCTTTGTGCGCCCGTAAACCGACCTGCCGGAATACAAGAGCGACCCGTGGCTTTATCTTTACAGGTATTTAACCGCGCGGCACAGTGACGGAGCGCCTGTATGAGACCGGGCGAACGGACGCACGCTGAAGACTTTTTGCTCCAGTAGCGAATTAAGTGACCTAGGACCGCGCTTCGTTGTTTGTCTAAGGGTTGTGATAGTAGACATACTTGTGTGACTATGGGAAGATGTTTTACCACTAGTGTCCACTCTGATGGATGGGGGACTATAAATATTATTAAGTAGATTATTTAGTAGGCCTATATTAATTTTGGTAAATTGTTACATATTAGTCTATTATTGTCAATTTAAAATTACCATTTTGTTAAATGCATTTTGTTGTGGTTGTGAACTTTATTTGGTGGGTGTTATTAACGATTTACTGGAAGGAATATTTAGGCCTACACTTTGTTCGACTAATATTTCTTAACTTTGAATGGTTGTTCGCAATGAATCGCGTGTTTTCTACAATTATTCTAAGCTATGTAAACCGTTCACGTATCTGATAGATGTGGCTTACGTAACTTACTCAAAGTCTTTGCTGTGCTCACAGACTGTGTAAGCGGGTTAGCTGAGCGGCTTAACTTCACGTGTACGACAATTGCATAACACGAAACAATTGCAAAAACGACGCGTGGCGTTGGGAATAATTTTACGTCATAAACCGGCTTAAAGTTAAGCCTCTTAAGGGTTTCTTTGGGAGCATGGCACCCGTTTTATTTCATTACGCACGTACGGTTTTGAACGTCAAGTGAATAACGCTGTAGAATAGTCTTTAATCAGTTACATAACGCGACCATTACAGTTACGAACCCTCGCTAAACTCGAGTTTGCGTTCCACGTTTTTGTTATAAAGAAAATCAAGTCAGCCATCTGTAAATTGTCTATATTCAGCATCCAGGTGACGTTACTTTGTTGGCTGTAGCGGAATAGGAATCTAGTTATCTGAGAAGGAGACGTAATTGAATCCACTTCATACAAAGACGGCATACAGTTGAACACTTTGAACACAAATACGGAACAAACAACGATCGAGATCAAAAAAGAAAGATTATGTAGATTTAAAAGTTGTCTGTAGTTGAGAAAGTTGTAATTGCATGTAGCAAATAGAAAGGTTAAGTTGTCACAAGGTAGTGGCATCCAGATATACCAAACATGACTTAAACACAACGTTGGTTATACAAATAGTAGAATGAAGACTGGTTGATTTTGGACCAGAGTTATGACAACACTGACTGCCATTTTGGTGGGCAGAAGGAAGGACATGTCTGCGACTGTGCTGCCCACTAGCGGTGACCCGCGCATTCAAAAGAACCCTTCTGTGAGGTGTCAGACGGCATGAGGAGATGCCGTTAATGTTTCTTATTTGGTCCAACAGCATACGTTCAGTGTGGACTTGTAAACTACAGCATACGTTCAATGTGGACTTGTAAACTACAGCATACGTTCAGTGTGGACTTGTAAACTACAGCATACGTTCAATGTGAACTTGTAAACTACAGCACACGTTCAGTATGGACTTGTAAACTACAGCACACGTTCAGTGTGGACTTGTAAACTACAGCACACGTTCAGTGTGGACTTGTAAACTACAGCACACGTTCAGTGTGGACTTGTAAACTACAGCATACGTTCAGTGTGGACTTGTAAACTACAGCATACGTTCAGTGTGGACTTGTAAACTACAGCATACGTTCAATGTGAGCTTGTAAACAACAGCATACGTTCAACGAGGACTTGTAAGCTACAGCATACATTCAATGTGGACTTAAGAACAATAACATACGTTGAGTGTGGACTTGCAAACAACAGCATACGTCCCGTGTGGACTTGCAAACAACAGCACACGTTCAGTGTGGGCTTGTAAACAACAGCATACGTTCAGTGTGGACTTGTAAACAACAGAGATAAATAATTTATTTACTTAAATTGTCAATGATATTTAAATTATCGAGCAGTGTTCGCCGATAACTTGTAATATACGTGTGTGGTGTGTGTGTGTGTGTGTGTGTGTGTGTGTGTGTGTGTGTGTGTGTGTGTGTGTGTGTGTGTGTGTGTGTGTGTGTGTGTGTGTGTGTGTGTGTGTGTGTGTGTGTGTGTGTGTGTGTGTGTGTGTGTGTGTGTGTGTGTGTGTGTGTGTGTGTGTGTGTGTGTGTGTGAGGCCGTCCTGACGGTCACAAATGCAGAGCTGTTTCCCCAAGCCATAGTGAGAGGTCAAAAGTACTGAGACCTCAAAGCGCTTGTGTAATCGAGGCTACAACTACAGTATAATAACTCAGGCGGAATCCGAACAGAACCCTGAAGCCGAACAAAGAGGCTCGCCCTCTAGTGAGTAGACGGTAACGTCAGGAAGCTGACTGATGGTGGCTCCATCTTACGGACACTGTATAATTGAAACCAAGCGCTCTGCCACTAGGCGTAAACACAACAGTGCAATATTACACAATTATTTTTATTAGGATTGCCACCGAAAGCTTAACTCTTCTGATATGGACTAGGAATCCATAAACATATCGTCAGTCCAACAATTTTCTGCCACTAGACAGAAATACAACGGAGCAAATTTACTACGATTTAACACGGTTGCCAGCCACCAAAAGCGTCACGCTTCTGGTAGTACGCATATATTAGGAAGTCTTAAACATGTCCACTGTCTTCTACTTTTTACTTCTAGTCCATCTTCGGACATTAAGGGTAGTGGGATTTTTAAAGAATGGAGCTTTTAATTGTAATTGGATATTATAGAATAAAACGTTCTGGATTGTTATTGTCAGTCACGTGTTGCACCCACAAATGTTAAATTAAAATACTATTATGATTATATTCACGACCATCTATAACCAATCGAATAGGTTACAACTTACAAGATGTGTGTGCTTTCTCAGTTTGTTTAGCGTTAACACGGATAAATCATACAAATATACATTGTAAACATTTGAATTGGTGTGCATTACAAACACGCCTTGGAAACAATATCTATCAAATTTAAATAATCACCTCTGTAATATAAGAAACATGTAGACATTCTACAATATCACTAATCGTGAAACTACACATGAACCGGAACTTGGATGTGTTGTTGCAGTTCACTGATGAACCGGAACGTGAATTATTGTTTTAATTCGTTGATGAACCGGAACGAGGATATGTATTGTTTCAGTTGGTTAATGAACCGGAACGAGGATGATTGTTTTAATTCGTTGATGAACCGGAACGAGGATGATTGTTTTAATTCGTTGATGAACCGGAACGAGGATGATTGTTTTAATTCATTGATGAACCGTAACGAGGATATGTATTGTTTCAGTTGGTTAATGAACCGGAACGAGGATGATTGTTTTAATTCATTGATGAACCGTAACGAGGATATGTATTGCTTCAGTTGGTTGATGAACCGGAACGGGGATGTTTCGTTTCAGTTGGTTAATGAACCGGAACGAACATATGTATTGTTTCAATTGGTTATTGAAAAAGAACGATGATGTTTTGTCTTAGTTGGTTGATGAGCCGGACGAGGACACAGAAGGGATTCTTTTTCGATATCTCATCACGGCCATTAATTATTAATACAACATACACAGTAGTTCTAGTGAAATGAAAATAAAGGGTAGTTATAATAACAAATTATGTACATTACAAAGATTTTATATTCTCAAATGATCCCTTATTATTATGATTTGGGACAGGAAAGAACCTCTTTCATGTCCCAAAGAATCGTTTCAAACATTTACTTGAATTAGTATCCATTTCCTATAACCAAATAAGTCACTTCCAAACAAAATGCATCGGACTTTTTGCCAGACCAGTTTTGGCAACGTTAAACAAGAACCGACTGAAAGCAACAGGTTCAAGAAAAAACCGATGTTAGCGCTGCAAATTGGAAACAGTAACGAAGAATGTGAACCGTTTCTGTGGAGTAGCACCACCAGTCACGGGTAGCCCAAAGAACAATGCCCGCCGAACTAAACTCCCCCGGTCTCGTGCCGGAGTCAGAAACATGAAATCTAGCATACGAACGAACTCAGGTGTGACTTTCAACCAAACGTCTATTTCTGATTACTAGAAACACGAGAAAGGTGGTTTTAAGTGACACCAACACCATAGTGCCAGTGCAAAATAGTGTATTTAACTTAGTACTTTACTTAATGAAAAACTTTGTACAGGTTTCCGTGTATGTACCCTGCAGTATGTGTGATATCATGATTAAATTGAGTCATTGTGTACGTCATCACGGTTTGCATTACGTCACAATCAAAAGCATGCACGTGATCTACGTCAAGCTTTTCCTTCGCAAGCAATGTTGATAACGATGAATTGCATTACCACTCACTCACTCACTCACTCACTCACTCACTCACTCACTCACTCACTCACTCACTCACTCACTCACTCACTCACTCACTCACTCCCTATCCCTCTCTTCCGCCTTTTTCTCCCTCCCTCCCTCCCTCCCTCCCTCTCCCTCTCCCTCCCTCTCCCTCTCCCTCTCCCTCTCCCTCTCCCTCTCCCTCTCCCTCTCCCTCTCCCTCTCCCTCTCCCTCTCCCTCTCCTCTCCCTCTCCCTCTCCCTCTCCCTCTCCCTCTCCCTCTCCCTCTCCCTCTCCCTCTCCCTCTCCCTCTCCCTCTCCCTCTCCCTCTCCCTCTCCCTCTCCCTCTCCCTCTCCCTCTCCCTCTCCCTCTCCCTCTCCCTCTCCCTCTCCCTCTCCCTCTCCCTCTCCCTCTCCCTCTCCCTCTCCCTCTCCCTCTCCCTCTCCCTCTCCCTCTCCCTCTCCCTCTCCCTCTCCCTCTCCCTCTCCCTCTCCCTCTCCCTCTCCCTCTCCCTCTCCCTCTCCCTCTCCCTCTCCCTCTCCCTCTCCCTCTCCCTCTCCCTCTCCCTCTCCCTCTCCCTCTCCCTCTCCCTCTCCCTCTCCCTCTCCCTCTCCCTCTCCCTCTCCCTCTCCCTCTCCCTCTCCCTCTCCCTCTCCCTCTCCCTCTCCCTCTCCCTCTCCCTCTCCCTCTCCCTCTCCCTCTCCCTCTCCCTCTCCCTCTCCCTCTCCCTCTCCCTCTCCCTCTCCCTCTCCCTCTCCCTCTCCCTCTCCCTCTCCCTCTCCCTCTCCCTCTCCCTCTCCCTCTCCCTCTCCCTCTCCCTCTCCCTCTCCCTCTCCCTCTCCCTCTCCCTCTCCCTCTCCCTCTCCCTCTCCCTCTCCCTCTCCCTCTCCCTCTCCCTCTCCCTCTCCCTCTCCCTCTCCCTCTCCCTCTCCCTCTCCCTCTCCCTCTCCCTCTCCCTCTCCCTCTCCCTCTCCCTCTCCCTCTCCCTCTCCCTCTCCCTCTCCCTCTCCCTCTCTCTCTAGTTCTCTCTAGTTCTCTAGCTCTGAGATCCGCTCTATTCCTGGCTTCCATAGATCTGTTCAACTTTCTTATTGTCAGTCGTTGTCCTTTCGTGACGATCCGTTGCTATTTTCAAAGGCTCTTCCTACGTATTCGTCCTCCTTCTTCTTGTTCTTCTCTATTCAGACAGAATCGTATCACACAGGTTCTTCTCACTACTCGTAATGGTTCTATAGTCTGTGGACTTCATGCTGTCATCGTCCTTTCTGGTGAATCTAGCATGCATATGATAGGCGTATGGTAACAGCCAAGAACAGCGCGTCTTTGACGACGAAACAGACGAATATTATTATTTCGAAGCTGTTGAAAGAAACCAATACGGATACTGAGATCCTGACGAATTCAGTCCAAAATTAATCTACTCTCAATTGTGACGTATTGCTCACGTAAATGTTCCATTGATGCAACCTAAATCAGATACCACGGAACACGAAGCCATCAACGTAATAGATAGGGTTGCGTTCACTGGTCTATGTATAGCGATATCAATAGTTATTTTCAATTACCGACACATAATATTATCCATAATGTAGTTTGACTATTAGTGATATAAATACTTTGCACGATTGCCGGACATAAAATGCATTCCACTTACGGGCATTGCAATTGGCAATACTACGGAGTATTGCATGCACACAACGTAACATGCGCGTTCAGATATTAGTTTTATTAATACATCTGCACCGGATGTATCAGAAAACCAGAAGGTTTATTAATTGATTGCGAAGTGCTTATCTCACTGTTCGGTAACGCATGGCGACATCTGGTGATCAACATGACAAACCCTACGTCTGGTACCTTCACAGTGTAAGTGCATGAAACATTGACACTCACAAGTTCCTTGGAAATCAGACACGGTCAGAAAATATTTTCTATCAGGTAGAGCAGAAACATGACGGAAAGAATATTTGTTTTTGAAATATTGCTTTCTGATTAAATAATCGTTGGACGTAATGCGAATACATTTATTTACTAATCCATGCGTTCAAACAAATTGAAATTATAGAGAGCGTTCCAACTAAATAACTTTCGAACAACTTTAATATTCAACATTGTTTAACATATTTTATCACATTAATCTTTTAGCGAATTTGATATAGCATGTATTAATGCAACGAGATTATAGCGTATGGAGATTATACTTCCGGATGAGAACTTTGCATACACCCGTTTGATATAGATGTGCCAAGTATCTCCGTCGCTCTACAGTATGTCTACAATGACTAATCCAGCCTCTACGTTTCTTGCATGATGCAATTATGCGATGTCGTTTGTTGTCGTACAATATTCAGCACATGTATAACACGAACTGAACAACCAAATTAACAAGACGTTTCCACCCGCACTGCAGCGGAACTGATACCGGTATGCGTTTTGTGGTAGAAATGACGTCAATCCGACCCGTTTCGCCTACAAGAGGACCACCTGCGTCCCTTGGAACTATTAGCGAGCTCATATTGCCTGGCGGTCCCGTATCATACCAACAATTACATTAGCGTAGGTACGCCTCATTGAAGTCGACGCATTCTGACATGATGATTTAGTGTTTATACCTGATGTTTGGACTGCGATCAATCAACTGTCCCTGGCCTCGATCGCGCTAATGACTTGCACCGCCAACACGGGAAATTATCAAAGAAATGACTTCAACGAAAGCACTAATTATTCGTGTGCTGCGTGTCGCAGCTGATGAAACCTTCGGAAAGGTCACGGGTCTTTCACAATTCGCGCGTAAGGCGGGCTCCGATGACCACTGCGTGCGCAACATTTTAACATGTGCCGTTTTTTAATAGTACACATCTAACTGTATTCAATGTCGTGTGGCTAAGTCAGGTTTCTCAATAGATAATTTGCTCTTCTTCTAAGACCCCCTGAAAGAAACGTAAGGCTCTTACATTTTTGAAATTCCCCGTAGTACAAAAGATTCTAACTTACTGTTGGGGATCTGTTCGCAACGTAAACTGTACATTGCAACTATCGCAGAAAAGGGCGCTGGCTACATTACTTAGTAGACTAGTACTGATTATATCGTACGGTGAAACAATCGCGTACATATGCAAGCGCGTTATTTGGTTTACGTAACGGCGTTGTGTGTTTCATAACTTTTGGTAAATATTTTGGTAAATATTTATATAATGGCCCGCTCTCAAGTATGACCTACCAATGTTAATTATTCCGTCCAAGATGCGCTGCTAATCCACTGAATGCAGTAAGTTATTCGTTCCTTTTATTGACATCGAATGTTCGGGGTTGTATTTAGGGAACATTGGGCTATGCCATTGCAGTTAGTTTCCTCAGTTAGTTTCCTCAACAGTGGTGTCTTGTTTCCGTGTACCAGGAAGTCGCTGGTCGGTGTAACTCGGTGCAGTGCTGACGTAACAGGCACAAGGCACACGCGATGGGAGTGGAGCACCAAACTACTGGATAGGACGAAACCGCAGTCGGCACCAACATGTGTGAGGTATTCGGCACACTGGGGAAAGGATGATCCCTTTGTGAGACCAACTGTACACTCTACACTTATTCGTGTGTATGCACACAAAACACCTACATAAGTGCGTGCCGTACACGTGGGCGTGCATAGATGCGTAGGGACGTAGATGCGCCCCGGCCTTGTGTGTGTGTGTGTGTGTGTGTGTGTGTGTGTGTGTGTGTGTGTGTGTGTGTGTGTGTGTGTGTGTGTGTGTGTGTGTGTGTGTGTGTTTGTGTTTGTGTTTGTGTGTATGTATGTATGTATTATCATGGCCTGCTCATAAACGTACCTGAAATAAAACTTAATCAACCTACCTTCTATTGTCAGTGGCATCACAACAGCTGGTATTTCCTATCACGGTATAACAAAACATATTATCGAAAGGGTAAACACAAAACACAAACATCTACACGCACCTTCTATCGTCATCAGCGTGATGACGGCTCGGCACAGTCCACTTCCGGTGCGGTAGTCGCCGACGACGATCCTGTTGAAGCCGACGTAGATGTCGCGTTCGACGTCCCCGTGCGTCGTGTTCTGCCCGCTCAGCGTGTACAGGAACTTGGACTCGATGAACTCCTTCTTGCCGGCGACTGACCAGTCCAGTCGCTCGTCGCTCACCTCAATCACCACGTTCTCCTTCTTGCGCAAGAAGTTGTCTTTGACCTGCATCAGCAGCCCCCCGTTGATCGTCGCGTCGTGGTGACCGGGCAGACTGTTGCCATAGATACGCATCTGCCGGTTGAAGATGTGCATCTCGGCCATGTTGCTCGTCGAGCCGTTGCCGCCGCCGTGTCCGTCGGCGTACGGCGAGTCGGCGATGTCCAGTGTCCAGAGACGCGGCCGGACGAAGTACAGCTGTAGTTTGGCCACCTGGTAAGGGCCGCCAAAGTTGACCTTGACCACCGCCTGCGCGCTGCAGTCGCTCGACGACGATGGACGCGGTGACGTCAGAAAGGTGATGTATTCGCTGTAGCCCTTGACGAGGCCACGTTTGAGGTCGATCTGGACAGTCTCGTGTAGGCCGCTGACCACTCCCAGCAGCACGCCTGAAATGAACGAGACAACAACGACGTGGTGTCAATGAGAGCTGGTATAACGGTTATCTGGATGACCTCTACAGGCGGAGGGCAAAGGGGAAGGGAAGGCAGGTATCTCTGGATCCCGACCACTCCCTAAATCGCCGTTACGACATCATTCTCACATTCCTTTATCCCATCTTCTATCCCCCTCTCTCTCTCTCTCTCTCTCTCTCTCTCTCTCTCTCTCTCGCTCTCTCTCTCTCTCTCTCTCTCTCTCTCTCTCTCTCTCTCTCTCTCTCTCTCTCTCTCTCTCTTTGAAGGATGAAGGCGAAGAACAGATAATAACGTACATAGGACAATACGGGAAGAACGTTATACACTCTGCATACTGTTATATACACTCGCGTGATGCCATAATATAAATTTTTGATTTATCTCGTCGGGCTGTACCACTAGGGCTCTCGGGCCGCGCCGCAAACAGATGGTAGCAGAGTTGTAGAAATAACAGTGCTTTGATCTGAGTTATCAACATAACAGTGCTCTGACCTGAAACGAGTTTACAGTGCCGCCCTCTGTGAAGTGGTCAACCAATCAACAGTTTCCACATTTCTTCGATATGTAGCAAAGAGAACGCGCAACTTTGTAGATAAAAGCCTCCGGCTAACTACTCAGTTACACATATCGCCGGTTGGTAGTTCAGAGGCTACTGCTACAATGAAAAGGAAGTGTGTGCGTGCGTGCGTGCGTGCGTATTGCGTGCGTGAGTGTGTGTGTGTGTGTGTGTGTGTGTATACGCGCGTGCATGTATGCGCAGTGATAAATAATGTCTTCTATGTCGATATTCAGTACACGTGAGTAATGTCTATAGGCATTTGCTAACTACCGAAAGTGAAATAGTTTTAAAGAAGGGTTCCTGCTAACTGTTGCATGTGATACAGAATTACAAGTAATACCTTTTTAAACAGCTGCTATGGGGTCAGTCTTACGGAGAACGTAGGGTCAATTGTTGTACTACATCGGCGGTACACCCTTGATCTGACTCTTAAAAAAAAGTGTACGGAATAACACCGTTGTCGTTCTGCTATATACATATATAGTAGCAGAGCAACCTTGTAAGCCATATGTGGTAGCTTACTATTGCCACAACAACGTGCATGTTCTCATATACCGCAGGATCCTGTCCTCAGGACTGTTCGAAGCGCGATGATTTCGAACTCACCTTCCCTCAAATCAGAGTGCTATACTCCAACCACTGTGCCGCTGCGCTCTGCGGGATTGTGATATCGGTGCACGGCGAGGAGCGCCCGACGATGCTTCGTAAGCGTAACAGTTATACTGTATATAGAAAGAACATCGAAAAAGCAATCGTTTGGGTCTATGGATAACAAACAAATACTTGATCCATTTCAAGTAGGAATGTTACATTAGGCGTTTACTAATCAAAATTGTTGATGCCATAACTGTTATGTTATGAACATCACAATTGTTTATTTAACAGCACCATTGTCATAGAAAGCCTGACATCACGAGCTCCTGCTCTTCCCATTTAATCGGACGTCGATATTCGAGAATAAGCCTATTAATATTAATATATACGATGCTCCACAAACCCAAACATTGTACCCAACATATTGTTTCCATAGATAATGATATGTGTTAACAGCTGATTGTGTCACTTTCAATGATGCAAGTATGTTGTCATGTGCCAATACCCATACGCCTACAGCCAATGAACGATTAAATAATTATACCAAAATTTGCTTTGTCACTATAACCAGTAAAATGTGATATGTTATGTAAGGACAGCATGGTGTGGCATTATAATAGTCATTCATTTGTATGAACTTGTAACTTGGCTTCTCAATCGAAGTGAATATGAGAAATGAAAAAAATATAAGACGACATATTCGTATACATGTCAAGAAAATTTAGGAACCAGGCGCGTTATAACTGACGTCACAGTCTGATGCTTATTGGTCAATTCACCCCCAAAGGCAATATGTCTGCCTCCAATGTGCGACTACATTCTGAGTTAACATTGCAAATGATTAGTTTGTATAACTATTTTAGATGCACTATGCCTACAGGTTGCTTTTTTATTTTAACCTATCATGAACAGTCTTCTTTTAGACGGACAATACTATTGTTGAAGAAAATATCTTTATACAGTTTCACACCGGATTAATATTTCGAAGGAAAAGTTCGTTAAATTAAGCATAATAGTATTACGTGTACACACGATTCGTAAACTTGGGTTACGACCAAGAAGTTTCACAGGCGCGCCGGAATTATTTCAACAGTAGTTTAGTACTAAGGCCTACTCAAAGTGCACAATGGTTGAATGGTGCCAGACTTTCAAGTGTATCGACTAATATGTAACACACCGTATATTACACGCAGTATGCGACCTACACCACGCTCGTACGCCGGGGTGGTAGTTGTACACTACCCCTGGCATTAATCCCAAGGAAACTCGCCGAACTATAGTACCTCGCCCCCGTTGTTGTTTACATCCGGTGGTGCTCGTTTACAGCTCAACCTCAAAGGCAGTTCACGGAAACTCCTGTCATTGTTAATCCGCCCATCAAAGAGAAAAAATAACTATGCCGATGTGTAGGTACCAAAACGCTTACATTTTGCAAACAGTGCAAAGTTATTGATTAAGTCGCTCAGCGTAAATGCAAGGTTTCAACCAGGGTTAAGGTTAAGGCTCCGACAAGTCGATGTGCCAAGTAATACTCATTACTGGTGTAGGCAACTACGTCCATTGGCTTGTGTGTAGGACCTACCTTCACGATTTGGCATCTAAGCAACATTCGTTTCATATTGGTAGATTGATAAGCGGCCCGTGCAAAGCCTGTGGCGTTTGGCTTACTGATTTATAATCGAAAAAAGCACATTGAAGTACACCCTCAGTTTGACCGTGTTTAACTGACACATTTTCGGTGAGTCAGGTTGCTGTATTCATTCCACTTTCTCATATATACGTTGTTCACATAATATGCAGTTTAAGGATAAAACAGCTCAACAGGTGAACAATAGTATTATATCATCGTGTCAGACGTTTACTATTCCGCTATCAGAACCTGGAGATTAGCAATTTTGCAAAAGCATCACTTATCGAACAACATATCAAATGGCCAAGTAGCACATACATCTATAGTAGTAAGTATTGTCAAATAAGTAAATCGTGTTCGTAATACACGCACACGCACACGCACACGCACACGCACACGCACACGCACACGCACACACACACACACACACACACATATATATATATATATATATATATATATATACATATATATATATTACATGATTGAAAAACAAACCAGATAAAGATTGTATCTTAATTCAGAATGCAACTTTAATTCAGTTACACGTATAATATTTGTGACTGCAAACTGTACTTATACTGGGCTTGGAGTAGTACATTGGTTGTGAATGAGAGTGTAACATTTAGGAGATGCTGAGATTGATAAGGATCGTCGGTGGCTTGTTTGTCCACATTAGCGAAAGTTAACTGTGTTTGTGTTAAACGTTGTCAGTTGAGCCTGGCGGGTCTAGTAGGCATCCAGTGCGTGAAGCCTCATCACAGTAAGATAGTTAGCATGTAAAGATAACCTTCACACTTTTCGTGGTTTCTTTTAACGCACTCCATCCGACTCTTAGGTATACATTAGACAAATGGTTCTTTAATCACAGGTACGTTCGTGAAAGACATTGGATGCTAAGGAGAGACAGACGTATCCTATCACGACTTCCGTCAGTGTGGAAAAACGACCTGCTTTCATCTATATCGCCTTCACGTTTTCATAGCTTCATAAATACACGATGCATCTACAATATATTATTTCAAGTGGATATTTCTTTGATCACAATATTTATTGATCGATCACGTGGCGCGCTCAGTGATCTGAGTTACTGTTATGCTTTGCTTGGGCAGTCAGATATAATTTCTAATAAATTGCCAGAACTTGCAGATTCGTGTCATGTGCGAAGTCTTCCAAATCACAACTACATCCGGTACGGTTTGAATATCGGATAACTGCAGCGTTTCACTTTCAGCTGCTACAATTTTTCTTGTTAACGAATAAATAACACTCGTCGAACACAGTAAATCACAGTATCTCAAATCCGTTAATCATCGAAGACGTGTGACCAACAATGTTTATTCAGATTTTGGAAAGAATGAGGTGAGAATGGAGAACAACACCACAAGGTAGGAGTTGGAAACTGTTGATATAGAAAGTAGTGATAGAAAAGTGTGGAAAGAAAAGACAAAGTAAAAGACGACGGTAACAATGGCCAACCTCATCCCTGACGACAGGGATGCCAAGAGGAGAATAACATTATGATACATCAACATATGGGCTTCGGTGGGAGTAATAAATCGTAATATCAACATTTACTTTTAGGTGTGTGGCACACTTAAATTCTCTGCAATGCAAGCACGGCTGGTTTTCTATTACGTTTTCCACTTAGGAATCACGCATTAAAACACCATAACCGTAAAACATGATACACGTATAGAGGGTCTACGACTACGTGATAAAGCTACAGCATACGTCCCTAAATCTAAAGATATAAACAGGTACAAACGTAAAACAATAACAAAAATAGCATCTAGACTGTGGCTGGACAAGAAAATAAATAATAGCACTGTCGTTTAATATCCGGTATAACTCAAGCATGACGACATCACATTTAAACCTTTTTACAGTTACGGCTGGCTTACTAATTGTGTCTAGTCAACAACACAACATTACTAAGACCCATGCAGGTTCCAAGTGGGCCATGCATAAAGGTGAGTGGTGAAAATGGTTGGACCGTTTGGCGGATTGATGGGTGCATCTATGAACAGACAAGTACACGGATTGGTCGACAAAGTGGTGGATTCGTTATTCGCCGGTTTGTGGGTGGATTGGTTGCTCGTTGGATTGGTGGGCAGATTTGTTGTTCGTCGGATTGGTGACGAATTGATGGACAGATTGGTAGATTGGCAATCCACCGGATTGGTAGATGGATTTGTGGACATATTTGTGGGTTTGTTGTTCGTTTGAATGGTGGACGGTTTGATTGGTGGATTGGCTGTTCGTCGGATTGCCGACGGATTCTTGAATGGATTATTGGATTGGCTGTCCGTCGGATTGGTTAATGATTGACGATAATATACGCCCATGCATAATATTATTATGTATGCATATTTACGTGTCTAATGATTCAAACGAAGTCAAAGTTATGAACTAGCCTATGTTACTTATGGCGTAGTTTATGGCTGTAATTCGGTAAAACTTGGCCAGTCAATTGGCTACCGCAAAACCGCTTAACATTTGGGGTCTAGACACTAATTAATAAACTGCTTTTGCACCTAAATCCTCGGGCGTAGGCTAGAATGTCAAAAGAGTACTGCAAATCTGTAACTTAAAATATGGAAACTTACTTAAAATTAATGGCCGTCTGTCGCCTTTTATATATAACCGTATTATTTATAACACATGTGTGCAACATGTACTAATTAATGCGATTTCGATACTAGTAATTGTGTTGACTTTATTGAATTCGGTCATCACGTACAAATTTCTTTTTAAAAGGTCACTTGCACTCGATGACCTAATGTTAGTCAAAAGTTACAAAGTGAACAAAATTAATTTCCTCGTAATCTAAACAAACGGTGCATGCCACATGCATGTGTAATAACTAATAAAGTTATATATTGCAAATTTATATAAAAACGCAAAGAAATTGGATTTTTTTGGTCGTGGAAATTGCTAAAACGATCACGTCGCTTCGCGTGTGGGCTCACCAGGAGAAGCCAGCCACTTGTCTCCGTCGAACGTGACTCGATACTCCTGACGACAGAAAGACAGATATCTATACAGAAAGGTAGCCGAGGAGACCCAATCTGACACGTTGGTACATACTACATAGGGTGATCCGAGCGTGTGGGATTACGGGTGAAACGCGTGGGGTAATGCCCCGCGGCCGCCTCACAGCGTGGGGCTGATTGCGTAAGTATTCTTGAATCAACCGAGCAGCTACTACGCTTGTTTCCTAAGTGGCACGGACATGCAGACATACATCAATGAGGTCTGGCTTGTGTCTCCTCACACTGGTAAACTACGACGTGTTAAGTTGTTAACAGGGCGGATGTCAAGAGACGTTGGCCGTTTGCCTTGCCGTTCACCCGGAAGGCGGGCCCACGCACGCAGTCTCCTCTGCCGTTGCGTAACGGTAGGCCCAATTACGTTGGTCGTTATCGCGATCTTTCGTTACACTACGTTGGAATATAAAAGCATAGCTAGTTAGCTACACAGATATAGAGCATAGCTACACAGATATAATTATATACTATTATATATATTAGGGAAAAACCCATAACTACAGGGTTTTATTTGTCAAACAATTTCCGCATAATTATTTGAACTAATAAATCGCACAGTAAGATTGTGTATGAATCTACGCGCAAACATGTAAAGATTGCTCAACAAACTGTAGTTGGCACCGAACTTATATGTTATTATATCGCATAACTGTACAGCACATGTTAGATTGCTAAGAAACACTGCGTTAGCTAGAATACACATGGTCGTCGTACCGGGACATAGGGCTATTTTGAAGTTTACCCTTACGGAGTAATGTGCCATATAGCATAACTTCACTTTTACGGTTGTTTTATGTATGCATGTTGCTGTTATTGCAAAATCAATTTGATTTGATTTGATATCGGGTAATATAAACCCATATGAAAGTTATGGTGAGTTTAGCTTTGCCACCCTTGATATACGGAACATACCGTATGTGATATATAGTGCATCCTTCATAAAAATAGAATGTTTTAGAGGTGCTTAGCATGGGTTGTGATTTGGTTCCACGTGCTACTATTCTATGCCACTTCTAAGGTCACTGCACTGGCTTCCTGTCCGATGACAAATCAATCAATCTGTTGACAACCGGAATGTTTACTGACTCTGAGATTGACAACTCTTTTGTACTGACGCGCTTGTGAACTTGGTTTCTGAGAGGATTTAGGCGAAACAGAAGTTATCGTGGTAGTGTTATTAACTGGCTACATTATAGCGTCGTGGCCTGGAGCAGTCCGCTCCACCGAGTGAGCTGTACAACACCAAGCTAGCGCCAACATGGTAAAAAGAACGTTTTTATGCAGCGCAGTTTTAGCAAGTCTCAAAGCCTTTTACACTTTACTCCCTCACATGCCTGTTCCATATTGACTTCTTCGGGAAGCATTCAGCAACGCAGCAATTAATGCGCGAAGACTACTCGACACAACCACTGTCTATATAACAATAAGCATGTAGGCTACTAATTCAGGCAGCTACTGTGAGAACTGGAGCAACGTTGAACGAACGAACTTAGCAAGGCAGAACAACCTTCGAAATCGGGTTCTTTCGATATATATTCCGACGCACTCCCCGCTTATCTCCCTGGCAACTGTCGCGATCAGTGGGTAAACGGGCGAGAGAGACAGTGAGATTGAACAGGAACCCAAACGACGCGTCGTTTTGACGCGAGCACGGATGTCAGATTCCTGGCGTATGTCTTGCGGTTTTGGCGTTAACGAGTACCGGCGAAGACAGTGTCTTGCCGCCCTAGCGACTCGGGCCCTGTTATCGGTCTGTGCAGCTGTCTCTCCTCAGAAGTCCCCGCTCCTCATGCGAACGGACCGTTTTACTGCGTGTAGGTGTTGACGTTTATGCCAGTATCACTGATGAGTTAACGGCTAACAGTAGACGCGTCTTTGCTTAGAAGTGTCGCGGTAAATCACGGCTCGATGTCCACGAGCCAGAGCAAATTATTAATAACACCACAGACCGCACTGTCCTCGGTGACTCGATCGTAACAACGATGCAATTCCACAGCCACGAATTAATCGTTAAATGGGTTTCTGTTTTAGCACATTAACGCGGATTGGATGTGTTGGTTTCTTATATGGATGTTACCAAAAAGAAAGATAAGCGGGCGAAAAATGTGTAACTCCAAACACAACCTAAACAATATATTCAACGTTAACACCCTGTGGCTTGCCCGATACCAACGATCTTGGCATCGTTTGAAAGCTTGCATTTTCTGTTATTCAACACATTAATGGTTTCTTAATAATCGTTCCCGGGATTACCTTAACCCGAACCCACAACGGTACTGTTTCCAGTTTCTCACACGGTAGCAGATGGTCTTGATTCGTCGACATCGATCACCTATTATCACCGACTGAGGCGCCATTTTTCCGATTACGTAGTATAAACGCCATCAACTTGGTGAAACTGTCATTCTTCACATCAGCGTGACGTCACAATCACGCGTGTCAACAAATCAACGCAGACCTTTGGCATACGTCATTGTGACGTCACGTCGACAACCAAACAGTCGCCCCCAAAGCGCGTCAGTTCCATCGCCGTTTAAAAGTAATTGGAGTTTATGGCATGAAATCAAGACAATACGAAGTGGCCGTTGCCGAATCCTGCCCAAATGAGTTGCAGCGACTCAAGCTGAAGATTATTGTACTGAATACGCGCTGCCTACAACGTGGGGAACCGCACAAACCATAAAAATGTCACGAGACCGACTGTGTAGGTCTGTCTATAGATCTTCTGTGAATGGCTTCATGGAGATTCAGTTGCACGCTAGAGCAGGTTTGTTTTCAAATGGTACAGAATGAGTTAGCTTTCAAATGGTACTAAGATCGTCGAGATTGGACGAGATATTGGGATGCTTGCAACCATTGAATGTAATGTTTTGATATGTTTTGAGTTGTACATTTTCGCTGACTTGTCCAGTTTTTACGTTACGTGTATAACAAAGCAGCAGCGCTTCGGACTCGACTCTCGACTGAGACAACCCGAGTCCGAATGCTGCGCAGCAGTGTCAAACTTTGGACATGTTTCCTCTCTACATTTCTCCAGTTCACTCAGTCGTGAGGCAGAATAACCAACAACAACATGGCTGTCGCCACAAATGGATGATGACCTATATGGGTGAGAAGCTGGCTATATACAGTGGTGGAGATTTGTGTACAAATTGACTTCTCGCATTAATAGCCGCATAGCTGGATGGTGTCCGATTAAAAAGGTCTGCCAGGGAGTAAAGTGTAAAGCGCTTTGAGCAATCCAGCAAAGACTATTTACGCAGCAGAATTGGCCATCTTCAGAATTCCGTTATTTTTGTGATTCGATCGACAATGAATTGACAAGTGTAAGTAAAAACTACTGTTTTAACACAGTCACGAAACTTATGAAGGAGACGTATTGCAACCCTTTGTGGGACACGCGTAACTCTACTTACGCAGTGCTTTATCCCGTTCATTATGCGCGTGCACAAACGCCGACGACACGTATGGAAATGAATGTTTAAAACGGCCACATGACCGCCGTTTCGGGCCACTATTTCCAGCGACCTTTCCGGGAAATTGTTTCGGATAACGAGCATATCCATTAGTGATTGTGTTATTGATTATGTTATGGGATTCTCAATAAGCGGAAATAGCTCAACGGCCGGCGTGGTTCCTCCACGAGTTGGTAGTTATTGGGCTGAAGACGGACACTAGGTCTTCCTGATAAACAATGCTAAGTCAATCAGTGTAAACGAGTAATTTAGTTCAGTTGCTTAGCTAGATTCCTTGTGTTGACGTATTAGCGAGTTATTTTGGGGAACAACTTCGCGCCACGACTCGCTGCAGCTGATTACGTAAGCACCACCTAGCGGTACGCCTGGCTGGTCCCTTTGCAAAACTCTGAATTTAAGCTAGCCAATTAAATCGTCCGCCAGGAGTGCGGTTGGCCTCCGGTCATGTGATAATTTTGGGTGATTTCAGCCACACGCTGCTCGTGTGACATGCAGCGTTTGGTATGTAGAAGCAAATATTCGTTTATACAAAAACATTCAGCTGCTTTGTTTATCCGTCTTGAAATTGGGGTGGGTATTTGCACTTTTTCACAGCTGACGCAGGCCCGAATGGCGAAACCAATTTCTAGTTCGACTGGACTAATTTACACACTTCGTGTAGAGACAGGGCAGGTTTTGCATGGATGGTTGAAAACAGTTGTAGTCATTTTACCAGAAGTCTCGTCTTTAGGTACGGGGCCCGCAAAGTTTCCTGTGGCGGCGTTTATAATGCTATATAGTTTTTTTCTTTTCATAGTTTTTCTCATTTACGGAATATATCTAACCCAACCATTACGTTTATATCACCACAACATTGTATGTTATGAGTGTAATTATCTTAACTCGGCGGCTTCCGCGTCGCGTCTGTACCTTCAGTTCAATAATAACACCGGTTTATTAATTAGATAAAAACAGTTACGCCGAAGCTATCGTAACAAATAAAAAAAAAATTAGATGGACGAGAACGCCTTTTCAAAATCAGGAACCAATTGTAGACAGGACGATTAAGATATCACCCGTGACACGGAGTTGATCATAATGTTAAATCTTGTTGCTGAATAATCTAGATAATCCGTATTCATAGAGATAAGCGGGGACGTCAACCGGTCCATCGTGCAGAGTGGGATGCGACAAGCCAATTTTAGACGGGAACGTGGCCACAGGAAGATGTTCAAGCGCATCGTGAACTCCAAAAGGTTTTCCTAACCTGCCGTCTGCTGAAGAGAGTGTCCTCCTCGGGTTCCATTTGCCCCTTCCACAGGCAGATCATGGACGTTAATGATACAATCCCATTTCGCACTAACGGCAGCTACACGCGTCTCCACAAGCTGTTCCATTTTCCCTTTTACAGCTACTTCATCATCGAACACTGCGTTGAAATGACCAAACGTGTTGAAGATTCCATAGTTGACGTTGCCGACCATGACTGTGGCCTTATAATGAACGGCCGTACGTTAACAGTTAGTCTTGTTTATAGTTTCTGTATAAGTTGTCGCCTACAATGTTGTTGACATGAATAACGTTGTTGACAAATTGCAAGACAAATGTTGCGTATTTCCCAGAAGAGATGTGATACACCTCCATGCGCACGGGTTGCGGGCCAGTGACGCGGTTGAATGATCAGGGGTGTTTTGACTTCTACAAATAGCGCCCCACCCTGGGGCTCCCACGAGTCTTCAACTGCACCCCCTTGAACAACTCTACCCTCAAACGGAATTCTTGCCTCAGTGGGGGTGCTTACGCATGCCCCAGTCTCACCCCGGGCTGACATTGGCCCTGGGCTACATAGTGATATATGGACGTGAACGTTTTTTTATTAATCCAGAATATGATGGAACTTTACTAATAGTATAGTATTAGCACATTACCTCCGTCAAAGTAATTACCAGGGTATAACTATATACATAATCGTGACTGCATATTATTTATTAAAACAATCTTTTCTAATCAAAAAGGTACCCTTGTTTATGTAGCAAACATTGATTTGATCCAAACATTCAATAAAACAAATGCGACGGAATGGCAGACAACTTAACAGCTGCAGCCATTGTGGTAAGTTTTCGGACCGCGTTGTCTGGTGACGCAAAGGATACGTCAGTTCCGGGACATATAACAACTGCGCGGTGTGACGGGCGGACCACCTCAGCAGACAGCCGGTTCACGGAATTTCTTGACTCAACAGGATGCGGTTTGATCATTCCCCTCAAAGGCCGTCGACGTGCGAGGGAGCTTCGGGCGTAACAAAGCCTTTAATCTCACGACACCCCGCTTCCCCGCACCGCGCGCCGTGCGGAATGCGGATGAGCACGAGAGAGAGAGAGAGAGAGAGAGAGAGAGAGAGAGTGAGTGAGTGAGTGAGTGAGTGAGTGGGTGGGTGGGTGGGTGGGTGGGTGGGTGAGTGAGTGAGTGAGTGAGTGAGTGAGTGAATGAGAGAGAGAGTGAGTGAGTGAGTGAGTGAGTGAGTGAGTGAGTGAGTGAGTGAGTGAGTGAGTGAGTGAGTGAGTGAGTGAGTGAGAGAGAGAGAGTGAGTGAGTGAGTGTGAGAGAGAGAGAGGGGGGGGACGGAAACGGAGAGAGACAGACAGGCAGACAGAGAGAGAGGGAGAGGGAGAGACAGAGAGACACACAGAGAGAGAGAGAGAGAGAGAGAGAGAGAGAGAGAGAGAGAGAGAGAGAGAGAGAGAGAGAGGGAGACAGGGAGACAGGGAGACAGGGAGACAGGGAGACAGGGAGACAGGGAGAGCGAGAGAAAGAGAGAGAGCGAGAGAGAGGGGGAAAGAGAGAGAGAGACAGACACAGAGAGAGGAGACAGAGGCAGAGAGCGGGGTGGTCGTGTCGCCGCCGGGCATCGGGAAACCACAAACAACAGCGGGTGTGAGTTGAGTGTCCGCGCAGGCCGAATGTTTACTGATCGATGGAGTTTAGTCGAGTGTCCGCTCCACTACCCGGCTATCATGTTGTGTAGGGCCCGGAAACATCGTACACGAGACAAACACTGCTGAGAGGGTGTTGACGTGTCGGGCGGGTATATATAGTGCCACTGCGTCGGTGACGGCGTCGTCTTTATGTCTGTCAACAGGAACAGCGGCAGGGACGGACGGAGAGAGGGGGGACATTATCCAGGGCGGAAAGGTGGCGGGAAGAAAGGAGACAGGTGGGAGAGGGTTAGATATGGGGAGAGTACATATTGGAGTCATGCGTGGGAAGGAAATGTGCGCTATGATACAGAGGCGAGGTAAAGGTGGTAGTGAAGGAGAGAGAGAGAGAGAGAGAGAGAGAGAGAGAGGGGAGGGACGGAGGGGGAGAGGGATGAGACAGAGAGCATGGTGGGAAGGAGGGAGGAGTGGGACAGAGGGTGAGGTGGGGCTGATAAAGGAGAGAGGAAAGGGAGGTAGTGACCGAGGAAGGAATGGTAGAGTGGAAGGAGGGAAAGAACGACGATGGTGGGAGACGGAAGGAAAAGAGAGAGAAAGGGAGAGGTAGCACAGAGGGCAAATTTAGAGGGGAGAGAATGAGGGGGAGGGACGGAGGTGGGAGCGGCGAATTGTAAATATTGTCACGCTCATCAAACCCTTCATATACTCAACTCAAGCATTACGCAAACACTACATGTCGCCCCAACAAGTATACGCCACGACCTCCCAACACTTCCGCCAACAGCGACAGTGCGACGTCAACACGAAAGAAGAAGTGCAACTCACCTAGCGCGAGGAAACACTGGAGCAGACTCATCCTTCCCGCCTTGACACCACCGCTCGACCGCCCCCTTCCCGTTGTTGTGAGCTCCCGTCGTGCCTCCTCTCGTCTCGGGCAACGTGTTGGCATCACGCGCGGTCGCACAGTGGCATTGCTCGTGCCTACACCGTTGCCGTTGCAGCCACCGCCGGAGCAGACATCGACGTTATGAAACCTCGGTCGGTTTGACCCGCTGACCCGATGCCGCTCGCTCGCGCGCGAAAACACTCCGCCAGGCGCCGCCACGGGTGACGACGCGAGCGCCGTGGGTGGCAGCGAGCGTCGGAAAATGACACCTGGCGAGTGGTGCGCGCCTCATTACTGTCAGCCTTCGACGGGCCAGACTCGCTTTTATGCGGCGCGTCTGGGCGGTGTGTTATACCCCGAGGGTTCCGCTTGATCAACCCGCTTTATGGGGCCTACACGAGCCTGGCAAAGGAGCGAGTACACGTGTGTTGAGATGTGGCGTGCGTAGCGCTACGCGATCGCGCCCTGAAGGGGAGGATATTTTTGGATCGGTCTGCAAGAATGATTTAGTACGTGAATGGATTTGATGTGTAAGAAAACGCTTACAAAACAGTTAAAAGCACCTGGCTCAGACGCAATAGTCGAAGGCCACCGTTTTGAAGTCACTCCCGCGTAAAAACGGCTGCGCAATGAAAAGGGGATTGCAGCATACCGGCAGCAGTGTAAACAATCGGTTGTAAATAGCACCGCGAATACAGATCGCAGGATGTCATCAATCTTCCAGTTCGTGAAGCGTTCAGACCACACTTGGCTTGGAATAATTTAATTCCAGGTTCGTTATAAATTCAACTTTAATTGCGAAAGGCATTGCAGACCTTTAAACCAACGAGCGAGGTGAACACTTCAACAATCTGTCTAGCATCGTTCGTCAGATATTAGACAGCTGTCAAGAATCAATTATTATTTAGGAGAAGGTTTAAATTGATGTTGTTTCGACAATGCACAGACAAAGGGGTTTCGGGAATTCTTCCCGAATGTTTTTGCAGAATAAAATCAATTGTTGTTCACCAAACTACTACGACTACCCATATGTCTATTACCTATGAATTGCGGAAGTGCCAATTCGACTAAGCAAAAGCTAAAACCTTGAACATACGACTAAGTGAACTCCCGTTCGAATCCTGTGCTGTATTGTCCTTCTACATTGCTCCAGTTCACTCAGCTCTATGAATGAGTACCTGGCTATCGACAGTGGTGGAAATTTGTGCAAGCAGCCTTCGCGCGCATTAATTGCAGCGTGTCCCAGATAAGTTGAGGTGGTGTTTGATTGAAAGTGTAAAACGCTTTGGGGACTGGATACTGCGCTCTATAAGAATTTAGTTCTACTTTTATGTAATCGAAAACCACTCACAGTTTAATAGGAAGAATTCAGTCACATTGCACTTATTTATTTATAAATCGATCGGTTTAACTTTGTACCGAAGAATTGTTCCTGTTTAGGCGGATCACTTACCTCGGCGGGAGGATGTGCGAAGTTGCGAACGCACCCAACTGCCCCGGCCCACGGGCAAGGAAGTACACTTCCGTTCCGTCCACCATTGTTCCCGTTGTTTACCTCCCATGGCGCCGTCACTTCAAACAAATTACCCCCTTCATTCATTCCATTGTACTTCAGGCGCCAGTAAGTTGTCGACATGCACTGATCTTCTGGTCATTGTAAGTGCATCTCCTCTGTGATGCCGGACTCCACTCGCTTAAAGTTCATCAGCTCAATATTGGCCGAGCAGTAATTTGTAACCGGAAGTCTGCGGCGAAGAATATGGGAGAAGTTAAACATCAGATGGTATTGCGCTTAACTTTGCTCGCCTCAGCATTATTACCAATCAATTTATGTTTTGAAACTGGATGTTTTGTTTACCATTTGAACGAGTTGCAGGCGGAATCGTTCAAATTGTGAACATTGTTCCGAGCTTACTAAAGTAACTAAACATAAATTGCCAGCCAGTAAACTTACAACATACATGTTGTAGTCATAAGAACGTAATGAAAACAATGTGGAGCTGGCACCACCGCCATTCCTCCCAAAGACCAGTGGCTTTTTATGTACCAATTGATGATGTTTTTATTATAAAATTTTTTTTTTTTTTAAATTGGGGTTATTTAGGCCTACGCATTATCACTAGCTACTCTTTACCATACTTGAGACAATTAGGGGTGATAAAATTCCCAGATGATGGCGATATGATTGACGACTGATACGTTTCTTCACAGGTGGACGTGTGGTTGCTGTTGCCTATATACTTTACATATAAATGACCGCTATAGTAACGATCAGTCTGTCTACCGCAGGAGGAAACGGAACGTCGACCCCGTCTCGAGTGGCGAGACCACACACTCACACACCTGATCGGCGGGGGCGAGACTGGTTGCAACCGCAGCTCCGGGTGAGGCTGTCAGTGGAGACGGACGATGTGCCCGTTATTGCCTTCGGGAGGACGCGCCACACCTATGGGTGGCCGCTCATACACACCGGCATCGCCCCGCCCCGCCACGCCACGCCGCCAGGACCGAGCCTCGCCTTCCGTTCCCCAGATAGCATGCAAACGTTACTCTAACGTCTTCGTCGCCAACTCGCGCTTCGCAGGGAATATCTTGGCATTGGGAATTTGGAAAAATCTCTCCTTTCGATGCCCCTTCTCCTGCTCTATGTTGACATCCATATGCCTGATATTCAGGCATGTTACTACCGCAAGATTCATTAAAAAACAACTCAAATCATATCGCAGTGCTGCTGATTACACGTTGCGCACCGCCTGTATCGCTGAGAGTTGTGGACAGTCTATGTCACACGCACGCATTCTCTCGCGTTACTCTTCGTGAGTTTCTCGCGTGAAATCGGCAACAATGGCAGCGCCCATCATGGTCAGTGAAAATGTACGTTTCAAGATAAATTTTTTGATTAAAAAAAATAAACAAAACAAAAATATGTTACAATATTCTATCTTGAATGGTATGTGGGAATTGGGGGGATTTTAACGTATTTTCAACACAATCTTGCGTGTTCCTTTAATGTCACGTTAGCAGAAACGTTGGTTTAACCAAGGATTAAAAAAAAGTATAGCTTCACAAAGATACGCAACTCCTCGCGATTTTGCCGTAAATAGCGTGACATTACGTAAGTGGCGCCATCTGGTTTTTAGCGTGCTAGGATTCGATAATAAAGGAGAGACTGCACCAGTGTGCTAGGACACGATAGCAAAGGTTCACATGACAGAGGCTGCACCAGCGGTCATATATCCCCCCTCCCTCCCCATAACTCACCCCACTCGCCTTGTAGATAGTGTTTTAAGCTAGTCTATTATTTTAATTGAGCTTAATGACACAGTACAATCTTGGGACTATTCCGTAATAAACACGATCGTTCTGCAGAATATACTGCCATCATTGCCTTTGCTTTGAATCTAAGATTCCTAGCAAAAACGCCTTGTGGCCATTGGTTTCAGTCAGAGCGTGTGGCATCAGCGTCTGGCTGTTAAAGGCATTGAACAGTTGGTCCAACCTTTCGATGAACTCAGCTGTGCCTGTGTGAGTTGCTTCTTCTGCAACATGTATTGAACACACATATTAATTCAGTTCAATTCAATATTATTTATTCAAATAACATTCAACACACATTACAATTTAAGATAATGTCAACATGCTGTATATATAATATTGTTTGGAGGGAAGACACAAGAAGGTAAAAGCTTGCGTTGGTATGGATCCCAAACACAAGTATTGTGGTCACAACCATAATAATAAATCATTAGTGATTAGATATGTAAATATTGCACACATCCGAAATGCTTTAACGAATACGAAATATAAAAACAATATATAAACATAATTAGTTATGCACGAATAGTAATCCTGCCATATAAATAATATATCTATAATTTATATTTTAATGTTATATAACAAAACACTATTGACTTCATGACGAAACTTACGTTATATTTCAATTCTATTAGTATCTGGTTATGCCTCGAGTCGAAATAGTAAAGCGGTGGTTGTAATAATTACAAGATTTAGCCAAGTTTAACGAGATTGCCACAGTGGACAAGGAAGCCTTCGGCATATTGACAAGCTAACCAATATTATATATGAATGTTCCGCCCTTCTGATTTATTTGTAGATTTTGTTTTTAAACACGCCACACTCCCCATAGGCATAGGGACCATTAGGGAATGGGGGGCCAGTAAGTATTTCGTGTAATATAAGTACTTTTCTGAAAACTTATGTTCACAAACCTCATTTTACATCTTTGTCAATCAGTTTGTTTGTGTAGATGCCAAATGTACCTGTTTAGCGCTTTCTATGTTACATATGGCGGTAATTACAAAAGATATCCTTAAGTGTTCCACTCGCGAGCGTATTCGACTGACATTTCATTGACTATACGTTTGGCCATTTTTCTCATGTTTTCACAGGGGAAAGGGTGACTTTTCGATAAGATATTTATAGAAGGTTTGAAGGACACGAGTGCTGACATCTAGTGACCAGCCAGATTCTGTTGACACGTTCTATTAATTGCAGCGGAATGTTGGGACACACGTGGGCTTAACGGCAATGATGGTTTCGAGGTACTTTGATTGATCTACCCTCCTCAGTTGATGGCTAGACGACGGGGAGAAACACGATCTTGCAATCAGTACAAAGTTATTGTTTTAAAAACGTTCAAGTGAAGACAATTGTTATATGACACTTTTGTAATACAAAAATCGAGTTATTTGTTATTATTGATTCAGGTACACCACCTTTTGGTAGAATTGACAAACCGCCCTACGTCCAAATAAAATAAAACCCAAACTGGTTATCAGTGAATGATTCGAAGTTTAAACCGTATCCATTACTAAATGTATCAATTCATGTCTGTTACATTTCAAACCACATGTATTCATTATATTATATCTTACGTTGCGATATATTGATAAATAATTATTTATTTAAAATCGTTTTGTTTATGTTGTGCGTTTTCAAATCAATTGACTGAATGATTGATTGATTGGTTGGTTGGTTGATTGATTGATTGATTGATTGATTGATTGATTGATTGATTGATTGATTGATTACTATTTTTTCTATTCAATCACAAAGTTTGAAACCTAGCTACAGCAAGTGTATAGCACAACTGACTGCTTTTGAGCTTGCAAGAGCTATTACATTAAGTTTAGTGATAATTACCTAGTTTTTGACACATAATGATTGTCTACAATAAGCTATGTTTCATTCTACTTCGATAGCTTTAAATTATATCGACTCCGTCAATGGAGTATCAAGCATAAAACAATAACACTCGATAAACCGAAACTTCACTCACTTTCATGCGATGCCAGTCTTGACTACACTGAACCTGGTGGGACACTGAAGCAGCCAGCGGTAGACGATTGAGTTCTGCGTCCTCTCTGAGCCTCCCAACGTTCCGCGCCGCGGCGTTGGCTCCTAACCCGTTGACGTCACAACCACTGTTACGTCACGTCAACGCGGCCGACGCGCCATCTCTCGGGTAGTTGCCGAGGTATTTCTGGCGACGTCAAGAAGAACGATGGTGACTTCGATGATCTAACCAAAGACAATTAAAGGAAGACCAATCACATGCGCTGTTTCCCATTGGACGCCATTTTTAAAACATAGACCGCAGCGAACCAAGCGGCTGGGTTGCAAAAGTCAGATCAACATGGCGTACGCCAGGCACGGCGGTTCGTTTTGCTCAGCCTTTGGCTGCAGCAACAACAAAAGCGTCAACGCAGAGCTTTCATTCTTCAGATTCCCGAAAGATAAAGACAGGTAGGCATTAAATCAATACAAACTAAAAAGAAATACCATGCATAACACACATAAATGCATAAATGCAACGCCTCGACACGCCCCCCCCCCCCAGTCAGTGTCAGACTGGATGTCAGCTGGTGATGTCAACAAAAACACTCCGTATGGCTGGGACGGGTTAAGTAGTAGTTGGGCCAAGTAATAGTACTGTCGTGGGCGGGGGGGGGGGGTGGTTATCAATGACAATAAATTAATAGTATGTCCCAGCGGATCTTGTGGTGGGCTGAACTAAGAGTAAATATCACTGACACTGTATCATGTGTCCAGACTGGCCTACTTGTCCTTGTTCATGTACATGGTGTATCTAAATTCTAGATAATAGAATAGGTGCCTTGGCAAAATATTAGCAATAAATGTGTAATGCTGGCTGTAATTCAATGTTTTTGCACTTCTTATTTCAGGAGTAAGCGATGGGTTATAAACTCTAGAAGGGAAGATCTGTTGAAAAGATACTGCGGGTATCTCTATAACAACTGTCGGATGTGCGCTAAACACTTCACCGAGTCACAGTTTATGAATGCCAACAGCCGTGACAAGCTGGTATGGGATGCAGTTCCCACGTTATTCAGCTGCAATCAATCAGATCGCCAGAAAGAACGCAAGCCCCCCAAGGACAGAACTTAATCTTCTGAGCATGTAGTTGAGCAAGATACTTCAGTCCTGGTAAAATCAATGTTCTTGATTATATTCATGTCAGACCAGATGATTGTATTGTTGTAAATTGCTTGAGACAGTTGACTAGATATATAGTACATCACCATACAGTATACATATAGCCCTGGCTGGACTAAGGTATAAGAGGGGTTATACAGGTGTTTTACATAATCAACTGATAACATTAGTATGTTTCAATAATTGTAACGTTTTTGTGAGAACACCGAAATAATTCTGTATGTCATTTGGACACTAAAATTGTAAATGGCAACCAACATTTTGGCTATATTTTGCAGTCACACGATATGAATTGCAAACTATGCAAATTCAATGAAACTGAAGACTAACTATAATGAATATTGTGAACAAATGTACATGTAGCTAACAATGTATTGACATTTTAATACTGGCACATATTCTTTTACTTTTTGTGTGGCACATGACTATCATGTACCTATATACAGCACAGGTTGTATGTATCATATGCATCTTTCATCTGCGAAATTACATTAATTCTAAACATAGATGGACATGTGCAAACATTATTTATTTGTAGACGTGTGTCAAAAATAAAAAAAAACTCATTTGAAGTGGCTTGATTACAAAATGATATGTATTTGATAAATGAAAGATGATGTTGAATACTTTCTGCAAATGTTGGCAAATCAAACCAAATTGGCATGTTTTTGGGCTCATTTGAAGTGTATACTAACTTTAATATCTGTACCCATGCTATTAATGCCTACAATAAATGTATTATTGTACCCATGTCTTTTTTGTTCATGTTTTTGATCTGTTTCAGAATAGGAATGAAATATTTCAAAAAATTGGGATTGGACAGTAACTGTCTGAACTGAATTATATTGATTGATTGATTTATTAAGGAATCCACGTTCAGTAATAAAACTGTTGAGGTGAAGCCTTCAGACATTAAAAATACAAAAGTATGCAATGGTGTAAACAAATAAAATTAAAAAATCATGAAAACAAGTTATGAATATGACTAGGAATAGACACATAATTTAACGCACACACAACTGTATGACAAAGTATTAAAATAGAGGAACACATAAACCACAGGGAGGCATATATGATGGTGTTGGCAATTTGGGCGGGTGTAGGTTTAGCATGTTTAGGTGAGACCAAAACAAGAAGTAAATATGACTAGAATACAAAGATTGAAAGTAGTAGAAAAAGACACTTAGGGCTACATCATAATTTACTGTACATACATCCTTTCAAATTTACAATGGACCAGTTGTGTGTCCATAGGCTGTACATGTATCAAGATGTATATATAAAACCGGAAAATTTCAACAAATTTTAAAATGTACTTTCAGGCTATGGACATAATTATTGACTGCAGCATATCTTCAGCTGACAGGGAGAGGTTGTCTGGGGACATGGTAAAGAAAGAACCAGGCATAATGATCATATCTGAGATTTCATGAATCCTATCATAATGTAGCCGTGAAATGACCATAACATATTATATATTTTTGAAAATCAATATATTTGGCGCATAAAAATATAATTGTTTTATCTTTACATGTCCGGCGATTTGGCCGTAAATAGCGTGACATTACGTAAGTGGCGCCACCTGATTAAAAGCGTGCTAAACTACGATAATGAAGGTTCAAATTACAGAGACTGCACCAGCGTGTCAGGACACGATAGCAAAGGTTCAAATGACAGAGGCTGCACCAGGGGTCATATATACCCCCCTCTCACCCTAACTCACCCCACTGGCCTTGTTGATAGTGTTTTTAAGCTAGTGTATTATTTTAATTGAGGTTAATGACACAGTACATCCCTGGGCCTATTCCTTAGTAAATGCGACTGTTCTAGCCCCACATTATTAAATATTTGAGTATTTGTTCAAATTCTTGCTCGAACTGCTTGTTCAATTATTCCCGTACCTGTTTTGCTTGGATTGAAGCGACAAAATTGCAACAATTAAGACATTTGGGTTGAAAATGCAAAGTCAAATTCCCATAGATGCATTGTACAATTAAGACAAACAGAATATGATTATAAAGAGGTACAGAATATTTATTCACAGAAAGATAACAAGCCCAGAAGTTCCAATTAATAATGTGTACAATTCAAAACGTAAATGATCGTTACAGTTAAGTTAAAATGGTAAATAGTGTATATATATATATATAAACATAAACGTTCCAATGGCGTGTACACAACCCAAACAAAGCGGTGAATAATGGTTATAATCCAATTAAAACGTTCCTATTTTTATTGTTCGACTGAATATCTTCTCAGAATATCTGTCATGTATAAAACACACACCATTATTATGCCGCAACCAAACGTCATGTTTTAATAATATTATGTTTTAATAATATTATTGCCATAAACGGTATCTTGTGTAGTCAATGGCCTGAAGTAAACATGCAATACTAATATGATACTCAAAGCTCATTAATAAAAGTCAGGTGTAAGTCATAGCATACACAGGATGTTTGAAAAAGTTTGCCTTGATTTGATTTAAAAAGTCAAAATATGCTATTTTGTTTAGATTTAGATCTACCTGGTACATGTAATAGTCAAGAATGTATACAACAAATGACACAACATCTAACAAAATTAATATACTGCCATCATTGTCTTTGCTTTTAATCTTGGGTAGCCAATTTAAGATTCCTAGCAAGAACACTTTGTGGCCACTGGTTACAGTCAGAGCGTGTTGCATCAGTGCTGGACTGGTGAGCGTCTGGCTGTTAAAGGCATTGAACAGTTGGTGCATCCTTTCGATGAACTCAGCTGTGCCTGTGTGAGCTGATTCTTCTGCAACATGTATTGAACACAAATATTAATTAAATTCAATATTATTTATTCAAATAACATTCAACAAACATTACAATTGAAGACCATGTCAACATGTTGTACATATGATGTTGTTTGAAGGAATACATAATAATGTAAAAACTGTTATTAGTAGGTATCCCCAAAGGCCCAAACACAATTATTGTGGTCACAACCATAATAATAAATCATTAGATATGTAAATATTGTACACATCCTATTATTGTGGTCACAACCATAATAATAAATCACTAGATATGTAAATATTGTACACATCCTAAATGCTTAAATGAATATAAAGAAAAACAATATATACATAATTAGTTGAATAATAATATATCCTGTTATATAACAAAACATTATTGATTTCATGCAGAAATTACATTATATTTCAAGTTCAACTCTATTAGATTAGTATCTACCTATGCTGCGAGTCGAAATAGTAACTTATTACAACTACAAGGTGGTGGTAATAATTACAAAATTTAGCCACTTGGTCATTGCCATACGATAGTGAACTCTATATGGCAAGTAGACTAGGAATAAGCCTTTGGCGTATTGAGAATCCAAGCAATATTATCTACGTATATTCCGCCCTTCTGCGTTATTTGTAGATGTTTTTAAACATGCCACACTCCCCATAGGCATAGGGACCATTACGCACCGGGGGCCAGTGAGTATTTCGAGTAATATAAGTAGGGGAAGTAGGGGCATGTCCGCACACTTAAAGTGAAACAAGCTATAGATAATGCACTGCGTGTGCTAAGAGGGTGATATTTAGTATTCAGAATGAGCAATCATATTACTTTGTTTTTAGTTAGTTAATAAATCGCATATCCCATCAGATATTTAAATATGTTGTCAAATGTAGAGGCATAGCTTTGTGCGGACATACCCCAAGGTACGGGGCATAGCCGCACACTGTGTGCGGTTATGCCCCAGGAATGGTGACACAACAGCTAGTCTCACAGAGGTGACCATTAACTGCAATAATATTGTGTTTTGGTATGTGTACACTACTGACACGTGCATTACTAAAAAAAACACAAGAGGACACAAATCAACGGTTTCAAGTTTTCATGTACGCAAAGTTTAGAAAATACAGTAGCCTTGAACCATAGTCCACGTTTATTCCTCCTTGAGAGTCAAAGCAAACAACAACATGCTTTTGTAACGGGGAAAGTCAAAGTTTGCAACCCAGCTTGTCTGAAGCCTTCTAGCTAAAACAGCATAGTCTCGTAAAGCGCAAACTCAAACTAAAAACTCAGTTTGTCGGCCGTGCGAGCATGGCTTTGTATGGACTAACGTATACGGGCAAAGTTCTATATTATAGATTATACATAATTTGTCATCTTGGTTATTTTAATCTATGAGCAATGATCAATTAAGCTTTATTTCTTTAACGGACTTAATGATAATGATACACAACATGGAAAATGTGACTTCAGCACCATATATAGCCTATTTACACATTGACGAAGCGATGAATAATATAATAAATTTGATAATATTAAATAATTATATAATACTCATCATATACTATCTCACATTAAAGTTTCCTATAATATTTGTGGTAAGCAGCTGAAGTATCTAAATATGTATCTAAGTAGACTACATAATATTATAAGCACCGATGCACGAAATACGTCTGCACAGCGGCTGGGGCAAGACCGCACAGGCCTGTGCGAACATGCCCCAAGCATCCAACACGTGAATAATTCTGAATTGCGCGAAAATGCTAGTTATGAAAGTATCCTTTATTTCACACATCATAAAACATTAAAATGCAATTTGGAATTATGAAAGAAAATGTATATGCACGTCTTACAGTTAAAGTAATACACATAACAGCATATGAGTAAAATTACATCAGTGTTTACGAAAATAACATTTTATGTCATAACTTTTTAATTATTCATTTCTATCAAAAGGTATATGCAAGTGGTTGATTTGGGGGTTAGACGATGCCGCTTAGCAGAATTCTACTAACCAGATGTTACGCGATGTGCAAATAATAGGGTGTGCGGACATGCCTCAGTATGCGGATATGCCCCTACTTCCCCTAGTTTTTGAAATATTATGACTTTTTATGTTCACAAACCTTATGTTACATCTTTGTCAATCAGATTGTTTGTGTAGATGCCAAATATACCCGTTTAACACATTCTATGTTACATATGGTGGTAATTACAAACGATATCCTTCAGTGTTTGACTTGCGAGCGTATTCGACTGGCGTTTCAGTGACAGTGACTATGTACATTTGGCAATTTTTCTCATGTTTTCACAGGGAAAGTGTCGATTACTTTACTTTTACATAAACATTTCTTTAAAAGATCCAATATTTACCTTCTATCTTCAACCGGGAAGCGGTGGAAAACCATTTCCGGACATTTTGTGCGACTGTTGTTGCAGTTGGGCGCAGCACAACATTATGTCAGTGGCAATTCGATATCCAACGTCGAGCAGAGGTGACATTGTGCGTCGTGTGTGCCATAGCACCGCACTACCAGGCGCATATTTAACGTGCTGTATCTGCCCAATGAAAACATACAACTGACGAATACACCTTTCGAAACATATTCTACGCAGTCTTCGGTCGTCAGGCTTAACACTCTACTACTGTCGGAACACCCAACTATCGGCTTCTATAGCGAGCCAGCCACCCAGCCAGCAAGGCGAGCACAAGGCGAGCATAGCGAGCACAGCCCACAGCCCCGTCGCTAACTTGACCGGAGACGGCGGCGACGCCAAACGAGAGTAAACGTATCGTCGCTTTCTCGGTCGGTCGGTCGGTCGGTCGGTCGGTCGGTCGGTCGGTCGGTCGGTCGGTCGGTCGGTCGGTCGGTCGGTCGGTCGGTCGGTCGGTCGGTCGGTCGGTCGGTCGGTCGGTCGGTCGGTCGGTCGGTCGGTCGGTCGGTCGGTCGGTCGGTCGGTCGGTCGGTCGGTCGGTCGGTCGGTCGGTCGGTCGGTCGGTCGGTCGGTCGGTCGGTCGGTCGGTCGGTCGGTCGGTCGGTCGGCGGCGCCACGAGTATTTATAATAAATAATTGTCTTGTGGCTATATTTTCAGAAGATTTACATCTATTATGAAGTAGTTTTCACACTGCTGGCGCAAGACTGAAGAAAGCAAGTTTTGTCAATATTGAGATAATAGTCAATTCTTGGTTTTGATTCGATAACAACCGGAAGCACCTTCTTATGTAGGGGTATAGATGGTGAGAAACCGGGACCATTAAATATCACACGTGCACAAATTAGTTGCATATGTATGGTAATTTTGATCACGGTTCCGTATTAAATTACGTGTAATATTTGGGTTCCTTATTTTATCATCGCACTTTACTGGTGTCTGTCTCACATGTCACATACAACATTATTTCAAGATTGCTTGTTTTTCTATACTTTTTACTCTTTATGTTTATTTTTAATTAGCTCAAGTAGCATATAATTTGTACTGTTTACTAATTAATACTTTACTAGTTCACATATATTTTATGTTTTTATTAATAAATTAGAGTTGACACAGGTATTGGCTTGCTGTAGTCATTTACTATTAATTAGCTACTACGTATTCTTTTATATATATTTTTTCATTTATTCTGTAATTGCCTATAGGCATTGTATATACAACTTAAATATTTATATACACATATTATATAGTTTTTTGACTACACTGACATATAATATAAATTACAACAATGCCATCTTTGATTAATTATTATAGTTTCTCTAGTTCAGTTTTCGTACAACAGTGATTTAGTTATACGTATTCATATGATTTTACTTGTACTTTCATTATGTTTATTTGTTATATTATGTTTTATTATTATTAGAGCAACAACACTTTAAAATTAAAGCTAGTACCTATATGCTGCATTTGAAGGATCAGTGGTTTGAACCCTACCTGTGATAGAGCCACCACAGCAGATTAACTAACTTGATCAGAACACATTTTCTCAGGTTAAGCCATTGTTCACGCAAACACGATTCGTTTCAGTTATTGTAGCATGTGCATGACATGATGAAACACCCAAATTATATGAACATTGCTTTGCCTGAAGAGCATTTGCAGCATTGTGTGAATATATATATTATCATTCCATGGACTGATAGGACTGTGAATCAACTGTGAATATTGCTATGTGCCTATGTCATGTCAGCTGTATATTAATTACGAAGTGTTGAGCCTACACTGTACTGCGAGCAATAAACTATAACTATAGATACAACTACAATTAATGTTTTAGTGTTTCAATAAAACATTTATTGAAAGAAAGTACACCTAGACACTTGTTGGCAATTCTGGTGTCCAACTGATGAAAATTCACAAACTGCCTTGCATATTATTTTATATAGGCAAAAATCTCTATGCGTAATAAAAATAATAATAAAATATAACACAATAATATATAACACACTTTGTACTGGCGTGGACAATATGCCAGGTAAAAAACAGGACCTGATAAAAATCCATCTTTAATGAAGTCTTATTCTAACTCTCTTACATGCATGTTAAATGGTGTGGAAACAAATTAACATACGCCAAGCTAGAACATAAGATTTAGGTAATTAAGTACCACTAATTTAAACCTGATCTTAATATTCTGGATGCGATGCGCCCCCTCCCTCCGCAGGTTCAAATACAACTTGACAGATTACATGATATACAAGCCGCACTTTGACCGGAAAACGTCACAAGATTGCATCCGTCACAAATAATGTTTTCAATGTATAATTCGTCATCTTGAAACGAGGCTTACACCATCCTCTAACTCTAATGCCTGTTATCAATGTTGGCTTCTGTAATTTTCCGTCTGCCTCCGATCGACTATTTGGTATCAAGCATTATATTTCCCTTTATATTTGGGGAAATACTGCTAAATCCGTGAACAGAACAGGCACTTATTTCCGTTATTAGTGGCAGTAGATGTCTTATTGTTTGTACACGCAGGCATGACTGACCTGTTCTGAAACAACCGGAAGTTGCTCCTAGGCCCGGTAGCACCTGCCATCTGGCGGATAAATGCATGAACTATAAGTCTCCCATTAATCCAACAGAATCTGCATTTATGTAGGAAGCTTGGCTGGTCACTAGATGTCAGCCACATGTCCTTCAAACCTTCTAAAAATATCTTATCGAAACGTCAGTCACATTTGGTTTCGTTGTCGGGTACTATAATTTTATGTGGCCTGAATGTTCAGTATCGCACTAAGTTGATACACGAACCATCACGGTTATCGGTGACGTGGGAGGGACAAAATCAAAACAGCCTAGACGATCTACAAAAGCAATGGACATAGAGGTAGGTTTCTTCAGACCCTAAAGTCCCCCCCCCATGAATTATTTTCTTCTGGTCAGCGCTTTCAACAGCCTGATTGTAAACTCAACCACACTCAAAAAACCTTAAACAAACGAATGAACAAAGGGCCTTTGTTCCTTCCGTCTTTCCCAATCTCTTTCCTATGACACTGGGTGAGTCAGAGTGAGCCCAATAGGACGAGCTGTGGCTCTTATTTGTGTTCCTGATTTACTTATTTATAAATCAAATTGATTAATTCTATTTTTTTCTAGCTTATTAAGCAATATATAACGTTTCGTTATTACTGTATTTTATTGAACTAATAATCGTTATTATTGTTTACGTAATGTTATTATATTTATGTTTAGTCCTGAAATACTCTCTCAAGATTACTTTCCCTGAAGGATAACATATTGTATTGTAAGACATAAACGATTTACACTCGTGCTTGTATACTATACGGGGCTCGGCTCCTCTCTACTGAACGTTTTATTTACCTTGAAATTTAACATTCCGTGGGATGTGATGTACCCAAAATTGTAATGAAAACACAACGCCTGTAACCGAATGAGTGAAACTCACGGGCAATGAAATAGGGCCCAGTTGTGTTAAAGCCTTTTATCAATCCCGCAAGACAGACCGGAAATGTTCACGAATACTTACAACACTCAGAAGTAACAATGTTTGTATTATAAAGGACTGATATCGTCACATTGTAGGCGGACCCAGCGGAACCAACTTTCCGACGAACTCTCGAGTAACGAGTAAACGTAGTGTCAGTTTATAGGAAGCATTCGAACAAATGTTATTATTCTCAGCTACACTGATACGCATTGCCCAATCACCCAGACATGATATTAATTATCCATATTAGTTACCCCACATCATAAGACACAGTGTCTTGTTTCATTGATTAACATAACAACACATGACAATACATTACAATGGTCCCATACACGTGCACAAGTAGGTTGGCTCGACTACTGTTAGATCAAAATACTAGCTATCTAAGACCCTCTACTGTTATGCATATGTGGCGTGGACCACAGAACACTGAGTTAGTCCGTTGCATATTTAGTTAGTTAGTTTGCATTTACCATCATGTTTGGTTCTCGTTGTCGTTGTTAACGGGTGACAAACAGTCGACATTGCTTAGTCTACATTGCTCACTAACAGTAGGAAGGCAGCTTGGTGTGATGTTCACAAATGAAGCACTGCTCCTGATCTACGCTGTCATCCCAGGTTCCCCAACTCGGATGCCTTTCGTTCCACACGTAAAGGCAGTGGCCGTTTCCACTCGGTTCGCCGGCTGCCCAACCCTCAAACTTAATGGGCTTCCATGTTGCCATCCATTTCTACGTGGTAAAGTAGTGCCTTCCGGATGTGTGAAAACGGTCACAACAACGATGTAAATCTGCAATCAATCGTACATTCAATGACCGGATCACATACATTAAATAACATAGAATATTGAAGTACATAAGAATCAATGGGAAACACGTATACTAACATACATGCATGAATACGTACATTCTGAAATAAGTAAATAGGTGAACACGTAATTACATACAAGTATTGCAGAAGTTAATATAAATATGTATACGCACATACGCGCTTACATGCCTATGTACACACCTACATACGACTACAACTGTATAAACATGCACATAAACACCCACGCGCGCATAAACACACATGCTCATGTTTGTGAATCCCGGTTAGAGGATTAAGACCCGGCTTTTATCTACTTAGAATCATGTACTCCAAACACTACCCTGCCGCGTTCCAAGGAAAATCGTAAACTCTGTTATGTAAAGTCCCGTGCAATCACAGGAAACCCGTTGTTGACGCAGTGGATGAATTCTACAAATATTTCTAACGGGTGTTTCTAGTTAATGCCGTCGATTGATCACTTAGTGACAGCCCTAATTCGGGACTATCGTTGACAACACGCTTAGGTATACGAATATTCGTCAAACGTTCCATTCGCAAGTAGTCTATAAAGGTCCTAACGTGTCTAGAGATAATATCTTCAAACTAACCTTTAAGGGCGGTAGCTAAGAAGTCCCGTTCGTCCGCGGACTCAATTGCGACAAAGTCCGATCCAGTCGCATTGCAGACTTGTCTAGCCGGGGACCATTTCAATCTTGTAGTGACAAACTTGTAACAAACCCAGTCGTGACCGTTCTGCCGACATCTGACATCTACAATAACGAAATGATTATAGGACCTGTAAGTGGGTCACGATACATGGCGAGACTCCGCGCGACTGGAGCTGATTGGAGGACTGGGCACAAGAATAATATTCGATGGACGACAGTTGTAACTTCCAAATGATGAATACTAGGAAAATTAGGACATCAATATTTTGTGTTATACCTTTCTTATCTTAAATGTCTGATTTAATATTGAGTTTACCATACTATCATAAACTTAGCGATTTATGCAGTGCAGATAATAGACACACGCCACAATTTTAGGCCGTATGTGTCTTTTACGGGATTTGCATTTTACATAGCTGTACGGTGTGGTTTCGATAAGCACTTATATCTGACAAGTTGTCTAAATGCACATAATCATAACACATGTATACGTTTGCCCCAAACAGGTTGTACTGCGCGAAAAATGGCACTTTTCATTATTAGTCAAGATCAACAAACACAACTTCACAAGTACTTGCCGCTATTGCCATGGCAACCACCATAATAATCGATTAAAATTCATGATTTCCGTGATCAGTGTCACCGGCAAAGTGTTCCACTGCTTCTGCTTGTAATAATCCTTCGGACAATATAACTGAAATACGCTATTTTATTTGGGAACAGTTCGATTATTACGACCAAAAACAAAACAAAGTCCTATATGTTAAATTGGAGAATAATTGGACCTCCTGCGTCCAACTGCCCCAGCCTCGTTTTCGCGCGCGTAACTTGCACGCCCTATTATATTCTATGTCAATGACGGATAATGTTGCCAATTAAGACAACATTTCTGTTAAAGGACAAACAAAGTTAACTTTTACGTGGCATACACCTAATAGAGTTAATATAAAGTAACAATTTCCACATATACTCAATTTTTTTACGCCAGCGGTTTACCAGAAAAATATTTTTTAACACCCAGCCATCCAAATTCTATGCGCTACCCCATCTTAGACGAAGAATGACGTCACGACGGTGATCGAGGCGCTCTCCACGTAGATTCCCTGCATAGGGTTTGGCTGTTGTCATGAAATGGCTGCAACTCGGCAACGCGCGTAACATGCTGATGACGGTAAATATAAAGTTGTCTATTATTGTTATCGCTGAAATCATCCCATCAACTGATGATACATGTCTACATCAAAGCATTTCTCCTCAAAATGGACCGAGCAAAGTGCCAAACAGTACGCCCGCAAATCACCAACGTGAATCCATTGCTTCAATACTACCGGTTGTTTCAACTATTATTGCAACCGTATGCCGAACACAAAGGCATAATTACTAAAGTTTACCATAGATTTAACCACAGATTTAGATATACGTCTATAAGCAGCTGCTAGATGTCACGCCAACTAAACGAACTGTCGAAGACTCGAAGTTGTTGACCCTTAACAGCGTCGCCGGAAGCTGACCGAGATATAGAATGCCGCGCGCTGAATGGCCAAGCCAAATTAACCCTTCACCTATGGCGGCGTCTAGACCATCGTGGATTTCGTTAGAATTTTAGACTTTAAAGTCACATTCTGAGTAAACCGCTGACGTTAAAAAATTGAGTATATGTGGAAATTGTTACTTTGTATAAACTCTATTAGGTGTATGACACGAAGCCGTAGCCTTTTTTTGTCCTTTAAATATCTGCAGAATTTTTTCTGTAACTGACTTATTTATCAAAAACCGTTAATCCGATGGGTTCAGAATGGATGGAAAATTACAGTCACATATAATTTGTTTTGTTTAATCCTATTATTGAACACTAAAATGTTATTCACGTACGTTATTTAGTGGTTTTCCGATGCACAATGTCGACATTTATATAAAACACTAAACAAAATAACTGACACGACATGTGATATATTATCGTACACCTGATGGAGTTACATGGTTCTGATAATGAATTCAGTTTATTGTGTCAGTGTTCCAAGTTTCCAAGCCATTTGCAATATTACTTTGTACACCTTCAGCAATGCACCCATTTGTAAATGCATTGCTTTATTTCCGATAATCGTGTTGCCACATTTTATTGCAACATTTTGTGACAACGAAACCCACAGTGTAACAGAAACAACCGGGACAAGGTGCAGGTTGTCATAAGCGAGACCCCTTGTGAATGTCAACACTATCATATTTTAGTAGGGCTTCATCGCCAATTGTAATACACAACCATTCGTTATATTAAAGTTATCCATAACGACAATACTACTGAAAGAAATTGTATTATAAAGAAAACATTACGAAATATACTCATATTGTGTCAACCATCCCCGGTCTCCCCTACATGTCGTCACTGTATTGTGAAACGCGAAATCCATTTTGGGCAGCATCGTGACCGTTGGACGCTAACATTAATTTTGTTTTCATCGATACGTAACGCGTTCATCCTTGATATTCCAGCTGACTGGACGAATAAGTTAGGCCTTTATGTCGGCGGCCGTGCAACGCGCCCTTCTCTTGATTTAGGACACAACATTAGCAAAGCAATACTGTAATTAATTACTATACTAATTAATAATCAAAATCACACATTAGCATCTTGGTTCATTTCCAACTTGATGTTGGCTTTTTCCAGCGCACAGTGAATCTTCTGCAAAAGATCGACTTCGTGTGAGGTGCACTGGCCTCTGTTCGGCTGATAGCCTCGGTTACCCAGACTCCGTGAGGTGGCAGCACTTTTAAGCCCCCTCAACTCCGCCTGGGACAGTATATGGGCTTAAGTTTCTACATCCGGGCAGCCTTACCCCAGATTAGGGTAGAGACGCTGATTGGCTCTCAGGCCAACTATGAAATAAAAATTTAAATAACGATATAGTTTTACAAGATAATAATATCATATGAAAAGTATTCACCATTGAACTTATATTAACACAACAGTAAGTAAAAATTCAAATTTACCGTTGTTTATAAAATAAGAATTACGGCAGGATTAACCAGTATCCGTGAGATGGCAGCATTGTCTAGCCCGACACGGATAGCATACAAATTAAATAAGGAAACCTTTTGATCAAATAATGCTGTATTATAAACACTATTCAAAATGAAACTTATATTAACACAAAATAAATAGAAATACAAATTTGCAGTTGTTTATAAAAATATATATTACGGCAGTGTCCGTGAGGTGGCAGCATTTTATAGATCACGGCTGCTACCCAAACAAAAGCCGTTAATGTAGCCAGACTGTCTTCTCGGCGTAGTTCCGCAGCCGACCGACAGTCGGTTAAGCGAGACTATTCGGCTGAGTGACGAACAACACCAGAATGATCAGTACCACGCTGATGTAGGTCTTCATGTTCACGACTGCAAAAACGCCAGGCGAATGTTTCCAGTTGACTGCGTCGCTGGAAACAATAGTTGTACTAGTACACTGTTGTCGACAATGCATCAATGGATATGGTCTTGTTTTCCGTGATGTACTTACTGTGTACACTTTAAGGTTGCTGCAAAATAAAATGTCAATAGCAGTACCACCTAAAAGTGGAATGTAAAATTAAATTAAATGATTGCATACTCCATTATAATCCCTACCTCGCGTGAAACAATCCAAGCACAACTAATCACACAGAAATGAAGTGGAACGCATTAGTACCCATTCCACTCTTTTCTCTCGTAATGTGAACTGACTGGTGTACGTGACACTGTCCTACCAGACTCACCTGTACGTGTTTGCCGTCGTCTCTGACTGAGTTATGTGTGACAATGTGTGCCAAGGCGGTTTATACGCTTCTCCTCAATAAGAAAAATAATTTAGTGTCAGTTTGGCCTATTTTTTATTGGCAACGCAACAAAATCGGCTATTTTTGTGCATATATGCGTAGACAGTCAGGCCATATGAGAATGATGAGCAATGTTATGTAGTCGGAGCAAACTGAAATAACGCTCAACCTTTCCCCTTCTTAGGCTTACATTATTTGTTATCGCACATGTAACTATAGGACGATTTTGATGATAATATTAATTATACATTTCTCACACAACGACAGATGTATCATATTTCAATACTTGCATAGGATACACCTGGAGGCAGTTTGAAATAAAAGCTCAGGACAGAAGACTCTATAGAACTGTTGTCAACGGCGAATGTTCCATGAATTAGGTCAGTATACGTAACGGGATTATGACAGAGGGGGATCACGGTACCATGGTTCAGCCACTCTACAAGCCCACTCCCAAGTGGATGCCACAAGAAGCCAGTCTGACTTGTCAGTTCCCAGAAAGAACGTATTCATGAAAGGCTCAGTCGTGCCACACTTGCGTCCCATCAGCACTTGTGTAGCTAGCATTACGTACTCTTCTCTATATGCTACATTTACAACAATCTCCTGGTGATTTTCTATTCTGGTGATTTCTCATCATATTTCAAATAAGCCAGTACGTGAATGAATATAAAAATAATAAACTAATAAAAATTAAATAACAATAATAAAAACAAAAAACTACCTAATATAAATGCGAAGCTAAGAACGAAGCGATGGGAACACGTTCGTGACAACGGTGTATGTCTTGGAACGATGACTGTGATCTAGGGCATCACTAAAACGTATTTGTTCGAAGAGTTACGAAAAAGGGCAGCGACGCGGCAAACAGCGGTAAGGCCCGTCCAACGTTTTCGTACGCTTTGCCGCGGCGGTTCCCCTAGACCGATCTGGTATGTTTTATTGAAGGCAGACTGGCAGTGTGCAGGTGCGTATTACATTTTCCGCTTTGTATTCGTCGTAGTCTCCGTCACTTTTTTCTAAGGCAACGTTTTACGAAGTTTCATCATGGATGTCCTTATTTGACCGGTATGGCAAAATACCAAGAAGTGAGCGCAAAGGAGTGTCATGAAAAACAAGCATTCCCTCATTGTTCTCAGCGAACGCAAGGGACAGCGTAGCATGTGTAACAACAACTCGTCATATAGTGAAGAAAACGGTTTTGAAACAAGTGTCTGGTTCAAACTTAATTTATGTAGACATACATCAAAAGGTGGACAATTGAACACACAGACATCGTGTTGTTGAAATACTAGTCGAGTTACCCAGCGATGGTGGGGGAAGGTGTCATGCACTAAAACATAACAGTTGTGAACCTGAAGTACCATTCACACAGTCCTGAATACATATTCTAGCTGAGATGTTCGGCTTATTTCATAGACATAAAGAGAAGAGGATTTATATAGATAAAACCACGTTTAGGCTATTGATGTCTATAAATTCAATCTTAGGGAACATGTCCACAATCTTTGTCATTGATATGTGACCAAACTTCAAATTATTTGTACTGAAATCTAACAAAGGTATTGCTGGCATAATAACGAACATGTGAACTACACCAAACCTCAAATATCCAACATTTAAATCCCATCCGAAACTCAACACACCTGCCATCTAGAGTTGAATCTCTAGGTGGCAATGTTGTTAAATCTTGTTAAATGTAGGTATGTGTCTCTGGTGCTCCTATTGCAACTTTCATATGTTATCCAAAGGAACCACACTTTTGTGAATATTTCAAATTGATAGCTTCTTAATATAATGTTATGTTGGAAAAGAGGAGAAATCTATGAAAACATTCGCGCGGTTAAGGTAGTGATACGGCGGTCTACGTCCCACAGAAACGAGGTCTTACCCAGGCACAGGTACGGACTTAATGTATATATACACCTGTGTATTGTTCGTGACTGCTGAGACAGTCGGTATCACACTGTGTCTGACACTGAAGAGTGGAATCCTGCACGCAAGTTTACAACCTTTCACCAAATTGGCAACACCAACTAATAAATTACGTCTGTACTATTGAAATACACGGCATATTATTTATGAAACAACACCGCCCCGCTCACACATTTTCCCGGCCGTCTTCGTTTTATATTTTGACCAAGACATATTTAATCTTAACTTGCATCGACCTACGTTTAGCATTTTAGAACAACTTATCTTAAATCAAGGCAACATATTTATGCAGTTCGAACTACTGCAACTACTACAACTACTACAACAACAACTACTAATACTACTAATACTACTACTACTACTACTACTACTACTACTACTACTACTACTACTACTACTACTACTACTACCACTACTACCACTACTACCACTACTACCACTACTACGACTACTACCACTACTACGACTACTACCACTACTACCACTACTACCACTACTACTACTACTACCACTACTACCACTACTACCACTACTACCACTACTACCACTACTACCACTACTACCACTACTACCACTACTACCACTACTACTACTACTACCACTACTACCACTACTACCACTACTACCACTACTACCACTACTACCACTACTACTACTACTACTACCACTACTACCACTACTACCACTACTACTACTACTACCACTACTACCACTACTACCACTACTACCACTACTACCACTACTACTACTACTACCACTACTACCACTACTACCACTACTACCACTACTACCACTACTACCACTACTACTACTACTACTACCACTACTACCACTACTACCACTACTACTACTACTACCACTACTACTACTACTACTACCACTACTACCACTACTACCACTACTACCACTACTACTACTACTACCACTACTACTACCACTACTACCACTACTACTACCACTACTACCACTACTACCACTACTACCACTACTACCACTACTACTACTACTACCACTACTACCACTACTACCACTACTACCACTACTACCACTACTACCACTACTACTACTACTACTACCACTACTACCACTACTACCACTACTACTACTACTACCACTACTACCACTACTACCACTACTACCACTACTACCACTACTACCACTACTACCACTACTACCACTACTACTACCACTACTACCACTACTACCACTACTACCACTACTACTATATGTTATATTTTATAATATTATTCTCAACCACTTGTTTGAATGAAATCAAAAATGCTCCACAACACCACAGTTGGACATAAACATATCGTTGGCAAACCCCATTACTGTAACTGAGGTAGGGAAATCCATCCACTGAGCGAAGCTCTGGAACAGATGCTATAGTCGCACATGTTCATAAAACTATTGGCCATTGCGTTTACTGCACTTCATGAACAATGCTAGGGGGAGAACAGTGATCTTTACATCAGCTGTAAAACACGAAGATATCTAAGTTATACGTCAGCCACCCCCTTCCCCACCCAGTAAGCAGTACGTGGAACCAGTAGTCAATGTTCTCCGGACATGATGAAGACCATGCCTCCCACACCGAAGGGGTAGCGTTCATGCTATCAAGAGTGGCACAGAGTGCACTGATAAGATGGGAAGCGCATGGACCGCGAATCATCACAGCATCCTTCAGCACAAAGAAAAGGAAAATCAAGATGGACGTCAACCACTGCCCACAATTTGTCTATCTAGTACCACATGACTTGAGCGGGTGTTGGACATGGACATGGTCTATATTTCAATGAACGAGAGTGGTGAAGAAACCAAGGACCAGTTATACAGCCGACTACAGAGCATCCTGCACAAGAGCAGAGAAAAGGGTGTGACTATTCTCGTGGGAGCTTTCAGTGCGAAAATTGGAATGGACAACAACGGATCTGAAGACGGTGTTGGACAGATGAACGAAAACGGAGAGATGTTGGCGGACGCATGCCTATTGAACAACTTTGTCATCGGGGGCAATATTTCCACACATAACTTCTGTTAGTGCTGGGGAAAGTCTTCAAGAGAATCATTTGGGACAAATGAAAGATAAAATAGACACATTATTGGAAGATTAACAAGCTGGCTTCCGCCCATACATACCATGCGTGGATCAGCTCCCAACATCACGGAGTTCCTTGCTCTACATTAGCTTTGTTAAGTACGAAAAGACAGTAGACATCACATACAGGGGAACTTTATGAAAATGACTACGTCATTACGGTATACCGACCAAACTGGTCAATCTGCTTAAGAACAGTTACGAAAGAACAGACTGCAGAGTAATACATGGAGGACATCTAACCAACCGATTCGAAGTGAAGATTGGAGTTAGACCAGGCTGCTTGCTGTCCTGGTACCTCTTTCTTCTGGTCATCGATTGGATTATGAAGACACCCACAACACAGAGCAGAACTGGAATCCAATGGGCACCACTGTGGATGCAACTTGAAAACTTGGACTACGCCGACTATCTGGTTCTATTGTTCCACAGCCACCAGCAGATGCAGGAGAAGACCATTGATATGGCAGTCGTCTCTTCACAAGTGCGCCTGAATATAGATATAAAAGAAAGACTAAGATCCGCAAGGTAAGTGCAGCCACAACTGAATCAGTCATACTGGAAGGGAATTAAATATTCAAGAGGTCGAGACCTACACGTACCTGGCTATTATCATTGATAAACAGGGTGGTACAGCCACGGATGTTAGAAGCAAGGATTAGAAAGGCGAAATCTCGAGGAGCAGTTATACAGCTCAGAAACATTCAGAACTCCAATGTGTTATATACGCCTGTTTAAATACATCTTGAAATACGTTCTTCTGTATGGAGCAGAGTCGTGGAAGACAATTAAGACCGCCATCAAGAAAGTGCACACCTTTATCAACAACTGTCTAAGAAGAAACCTCCAGATCCACTGGTCAGACACCATCAAAAACATTGACTTGTGGGAGAGAACGCACCAACTGACTGCTGGAGACGAGATCAGAAGGAGACGATGGGGATGGATTAGTCACACTCTCCGGAAACCAATATCAGCAATCACAACATGGAGAAGGGACCTCCAGATAGACACTAAGAAGACGGATACACCTGACAGCAGATTGAAATAAAAGTCCAGGAGAGAATACTCTGGAAAATTCTATGCCGCAGGAGGGACGATGGGCATAAGTAAAGTAAGTAACCGCGTAAGTGTTGTAATTCTTATACGATCAGCACACCACCAGTACACTGATAAGACACTAATACTAGTGTTATAATTGGAGCGTTGGCCCCGCCTCGCACTCAAAATTTCACTGGGTATCAAAACAGGAGTAAAACAATTTGCATGAAAATAAAAGAGATTCCATGGTACACAATCATGTGGATAGCAAACTAATTAAAAGTTTGTTAAAAAAACAGATTAAAGAGAAGACAGGAAAAATTGAACGGCCATTTCAACATGGCAACATGAGAGCAGCATGACAACGAGTGACGCCATACCTTAAAACTTAAAACTCTATCTGGTGATCTGCCCCGTAAATCTCCTAACTCCAACATGCACGTAATGTTGTGATGAAATGCTTCGAGCGCCTCTTCTTCTCATAACTCCTGCCACAGGTCGGTGATCAGCGTTATCCGCTGTAGGTTTCATAATATTGACGCCACCGGGGCGTGGACGACGTGGTGCTGATCCTATTCAACTCTTTATACACTCAGCTCGATATTGCGAAAGCATGCGCCAGGATAATCTTCCTACGCTGCTCATCGCATTTTATTACGATCCAGATGGAGAAGAAGAAGAAGAATGAATCATTCGACCAGTATTTCAAACAATGCATACACTACTCAGAACCAATACAAATATAAAAATCACAGCAAACATGGTAATAATGTATAATAACTAACAATATAACGTACGGTCAGGAGACTCGTCTAAGACCATGCTAGTCGCTATCGAGGAGCTGTTTTGGGTGGTTTCTGGCCCCCACATGTATTTCGCTTAGATAGTTAATTATTGGCGTTTCCCATCGCCATGCAATGATGTATGTTTCATCTTTATTTGTAAAGGAATTTACCTTCTGCTATCTAGGTTGACGGCAATGCCCATTGTCTTGTCTTTTCATTTTACATTATAACTACTACATGTTAATAAAGGGCATTGCCATTGTTCACACACATTTGGTGACTCTCTTTCGCTACATAAACATAGCAATGCGCAGCAGATTCCAATACACATCATATCCTATACAGCTCTATTGATTATAGGCGAGGACAGTAGGTAAAATGTTATGTATAAAATTGTCTAAAACAAATTCTTTCAGAGAGAGAGAGAGAGAGAGAGAGAGAGAGAGAGAGAGAGAGAACATAATTTAAATTTAATTTAAAGATGAACGTGCGCAGCTGACAGGCACTGTTTTAAATATACATACAGTATAAAGTTGTATAGGTGTTTTTTATTCTTAATTTTGCATATATACATAACAGTTTTGTATACTGCATGCTGGAGACAGAGACTGGAGAGTTTGTATACTGGAGACGCTCGCCGAGTTCTCTGGGTGAATTCCTTCCTCACGGGACGCTGACAGATTGTGCGCCATAACGGCATAGAGTAAGGTGAGGCAAAGCGCCCGTGGCGGCCGGAGCATAGCGCCCATACTATTATTTTCGGGAATATTGCATTTGGTTGCTCCATACAGCGATCAAATGATTACTTAGCACCTCCAGACGACATACTATGGCTTTACAGAATTGAACACGAGGTAACCGGAGCTGATTGACCGTTTGTTTGGCATTAATTGTTATAAGATCGTTTCCATATTAATTATAACATTATATAATGCCTAGAACTCTAGATGTCTGAATGTGCCGCTGCGAATGTGAAATATAAAGTTTATGTGCGTAAGTGTGTTGAAATGTATGTGGTGGTATTTGTTGCATATTTGGTATAAATTATGTTTCTCTACTGATTGTTGTGTATACCCAGCAAACAACGACCCGTGATTTCACGTGTTCAGTAAGTGAATTCACCAGTTTAACTGGCTCAATTCACGTGTTTTCGGTACGTGAATTAACGGGATTCTGTCGACAAATTTGGTGTGTCGACACGTGTTTACTGCTCGTGAAATCACGAGTTTTTCCATTCGTGAAAAACACGTGTTTTCTGCACGTGTATTCACCTGATTGCCGTACGTGAATTCACGGGATTCTGTCGACAAATTTGGTGTGTCGACACGTGTTTACTGCTCGTGAAATCACGAGTTTTTCCATTCGTGAAAAACACGTGTTTTCTGCACGTGTATTCACCTGATTGCCGTACGTGAATTCACGGGATTCTGTCGACAAATTTGGTGTGTCGACACGTGTTTACTGCTCGTGAAATCACGAGTTTTTCCATTCGTGAAAAACACGTGTTTTCTGCACGTGTATTCACCTGATTGCCGTACGTGAATTCACGCGATTCTGTCAACAAATTTGGTGTGTCGACACGTGTTTACTGCTCGTGAAATCACGAGTTTTTCCATTCGTGAGAATCACGTGTTTTCTGTACGTGTATTCACCTGATTGTCGTACGTGAATTCACGGGATTCTATGAACACATTTGGTGTATCGACACGTGATTACGTCATTAAAATCACGTGTTTCTGTACGTGTATTCACCCGATTGTCGTACGTGAATTCACAGGATTCTACGAACACATTTGGTGTGTAGACACGGTCCGACGCAGAAGTCAACTGATACCTAGTATAGATTAAGACAGACCAACTCGTTGGACACAACAATTTTTATTTAAAGCAAAGAATAGCTTATAATAGTTAAACATCACGTCCTCAGTGTGCCTAGCCAACTAAAATAGTCTACAAATAACTTTAAAACATGCACCTAACAACCAGGCAGGCCTATATAATATTTTTTTTTTTAACTTTAAATAAATTGTGACTATTTGTTTTTATCCTATTCTTTTACAAATAGATACATGCAATCGCGACGCCACGAGATAATTTCCCCTTGGAGGCATAATAAAGGTATTTGAACTGAAAATGGTCTTCTTTTGATCAAAAAGACCAGATGCTTTGAAAATAGCCACGGTGTAAATAAAGGACTAGTATGCGTCCTTAATCCCGCGTTTCGCCAAACGCAAGTTCAAAGGTCAACTCTTAAATCGCCGTGATTGGGGAAGGAAAAGGGCTTTATTGTCGTTATCCTGTGAGGTAGCTTGACGATGAGTGACGACGAATCTGCCGAAGTATGCACACGGTTTCTATAACTCTGGACAACTAACAAATTAAGTGGTGTTGACATATCATTTTGTTGAATGTTAAAAAGACTGCCCTGTCTTGCTTGGACTTGGTACTTCCTCATTTATCGCCCAGACCCAGCCCCCCTGCCCTGGCGGTGTTTGCATTTAATTTTGTACGATTGGCAATGGCAGCTTGATTTCGTTACAATTTCAAGATGTGGACTGGTTAGGTGCTCCCAAACGTCTATTCACCATCGCTGATCTAGTCGAACGTTCTGAGTAATTGTATCTTAGACTTAGTTGAAAATTTCACTGACACTGGATTGTTTACACATGTCATGTATATTATCATGTGCAATAAGTCACAAGTGACATGTAATCAAGTCTTAAAACCCAGTTCAACTTAAATAAATGACAAAAGTCTCAAACTAAAGTCCAGTAGATATGACTCTCACTTCTCCATTAGCGTTTAGACTAATGTCGTTCTATCAGTTATGGCCCTGGGCAGCATTGATCAGTGACAGTGAATGTCACTGTCTAGACTCCATAGCTATATGTAGAGACCCGTCCAGCCATCATTAGGACTGGTAAAAACGAATATGGACGGTCAGATATGCCAAAAAAGTCTTCCAAAACCATAGATATTGTTAGTTATGCCTTGAAAGTGAGTGTAAATGGTGTCATATGTGTGTTTGTAGACCATTTCAGGTCATCGGGCACATCTGAAAGTTCATAAACTAGCTTAACAGTTAACATGTGTCCACCAAAACATGTGTGACTGGCAATAATTTTATCCTGCATAAAGCCCTGCTAGACTCTAGTGGAATTGCATTCACTACCCAGATAGCCAAACGATATTGGCCCAATATCGGCCCGATCTCGGCCATCTCGGCACCGACATCGGCCCGATCTCGGCATACGACATCGGGCCGATCTCGGGCATCTCGGCCCTATGTCGAACCGAGATAGACGACATCGGCCCGATCTAGGTTTTGCACATGGGATCGATCTCGGTCCGATCTCGGCAATCTCGGCTGCATCTATAGCATGCCTAGATGAAACCGATATAGCCTAGATGCAGCTGAGATCCCCGAGATCGGACCGAGATCGGTGAGATCCCCGAGATCGGACCGAGATTGGACCGAGATCGGCAATCTCGGTTTCAGCTAGGCATACTGCCTAGATGAAACCGATATAGCCTAGATGCAGCTGAGATCCCCGAGATCGGACCGAGATCGGTGAGATCCCCGAGATCGGACCGAGATCGGACCGATCTCGGTGAGATCCCCGAGATCGGATCGATCTCGGCAATCTCGGTTGCATCTAGGCTATATCGGTTTCATCTAGGCAGTATGCTTAGATGAAACCGTTATAGCCTATATTACTTGGATACACTATAGGCTAGCTGTGTGTGGCTTAATGAATAGGTAACAAAGAATGCAATGACATATTTTGTTTTATTTTCATCACACAGTGGCAAAGTTTCCGAGGTTCTTCTCTTAGCCCTGTCCCCATTCCAGTCTTTGGGCCCCATGAACCATTTGGACAGACACTTCTGGATGGCGTTTTCTGTAGGGCCTACGAGGTGTCTTCATTTCTCCTGATGTCTTCTGCAATTAAAATGAAAGAGACATTAAGCTAGATACCATCTATATTTAACTAATATCACAGACTGAGCAACAAAATAATTGTTTACAAAACTATATATATATATATATATATATATATATATATATATATATATATACACACACATGGTTTTGTAAACAATATATATATATATATATATATATATATATATATATATATATATATATATATATATATTCAATTTGTGGCATGAATTTATATGCGCACGCTTGATTCTGTGGAAGATTATATACATTTGTTTTTTATATAATTGTTTACAAAACTATATATATATATAGAGTTTTGTAAACAATTATATAAAAAACAAATGTATATAATCTGCTACAGAATCAAGCGTGCGCATATAAATTCATGCCACAAATTGAATATATATATATATATTATATAGTTTACAAAACTATGTATATATATATATAGTTTTGTAAACAATTAAACAAAACTATATATATATATATATGTATATATATATATATACACTATATATATATATATATATATATATATATATATATATATATATATATCTATATATATATAGTTTTGTAAACAATTATATAAAAAACAAATGTATATAATGTTCCACAGAATCAAGCGTGCGCATATAAATTCATGCCACAAATTGTATTGAATTGAAATTTATTTCAACAAACAACTACTACATTATAAATACAGTGCATAAAATACAATATAAATTGTTGAAAAAAGGGTAAAAGAAGTACAATACTTATCATGTTTACCCTTATAATTTCTTAATTTCATACATAAAGCATCTGAACAATGCAATAGAATGTGCGACAACACTATTTATATGTGTAACCATACAGCATTTAATAAAAAAAAGACATTGTGACATTTGTTGAAGAGAAAACAAAATCTTTACAACAATAAACAAACTGAATGTTTATTTTTTTATCTAATTTATGTTAGCAAAAATTATCTAGGACTCTAACACATAATTATTCAACAGTCTATTTGTATAACACTTTTTGAAATGATGAATTTTTTACAACTAATCAGTGAATTATCGAAGGAGTTCCAAAGTTTAACTCCAGTAACATAAATGCACATACTTTTTAAGTTAGTACGTACATAGATTTGCTTGAACTTGCATTTATACCTGGATGAATATCGAGAGTCATGTATTTTGAACAATTTTTGTACATTCATTGGTAATATATAATGATATGCCTTAAACATAAGTTTTTAGCTTTACAAGATCTGGTAATTTAAGAATATGTACATTGTGAAAGAGTAAATTTGTGTGATCAAGTCTTTTTGCACCACAAATTAATCTTGTAACTCTTTTCTGTAATAAAACTAAACAATGAATATTTGTAGCATATGTGTTACCCCATACTTCAGCACAATACATAATATAAGGCATGAAAACAGAATAGTTCAAAATATGCATACCATGTTTGTTAATCAAAGAACTGGCTCTATACATAATAGCACAGCATTTTGACAGTTTAGATCTTACTGATAAAATGTGACTTTTCCAGTTTAATTTGCAATCAATTACTACACCTAAAAATGTTCTGGAATGTACTCTATTGATTTTCTCCTTATTTATTCTAAATCAAATGATTTGTTAATCTAGAAATGTACAAAGGTTTACGGATTTACAACAAAATAAATGATTAAACGTACCTTCTCCACTGTAGCTGTGCTTCTCTCTAAATCCTCTATGGCAGTGCAGTCAAGATGCATGGAACCTAGTCTCAAAGGTCACTCACTACCTCCAGAGTTCCAGGCCTGGGAGGCTGGACACCCCAGCTGGACTACTGTTACATCACTAGCATTGGTGTCACTGGGGCTGTAATCACTGATCTCTCCATGGGGTATCATCAGGCTAGGCTAAATTTAAGGACCTTGGAGTTCATTGACAGTTCAAGCTATATTCAACTGTGAGAAGACATGTTTTGGTATAGTTTTGTTACAAAATATACTAATATTGTTTTGAATATATTTTCACAGACTGGAATTTCTTTGGATGTTAAAACTGTTTCTTCTAAAGATTATTTTCTTAGAAGAGTTTGTTTTTATAAAAAAAATTGTTTTTAAAAACACTTACGTGCAGGGAATATTATGTAGGTACACCCTTGGTTGTGTTTTAGTAGGCCCTATGACAGACGGCGGGACAATCTGATTATAGTGGCGCACAAAATATTGGAAACATTTAATAAAAAATAAACACATCTAAACTCGCCCAAATTCTCTACTAATTACATTCACCACAATTAATGCGATATGTATTAAATTAGCTTTGCATACGTTCACATTTATAAAGGATAACAACATTATATTTACTGCCAAACCCTTGCTGCATATAACGACATGGCTTATCTTGGGCCGATCTCGGTCCGATGTCGGCTGCATAGGTGCCTACATACTGCCAGTATCGCCAACATCGGAACGATATTGGCCCGATGTCGGCTGCATAGTGCGTACAGCCAGTATAGCCAACATCGCACCGATATCGGCCCGACATAGGAGAGATAGGCCCGAGATTGCCGAGATGCAGCCGATATCGTGCCGATATAGGTGGCTATCTGGGTAGCGCCAGACCACCATGCTAACAGCGAGTTAGTTACCAAATCTTAACACAACCTGTTTTGGCCACACTTTGAGGAGGGCCCCAAGTTTTGGGAAGTAGGAGCTTGGCAGGTCCCCACTTTTTTTGCGAAATTCTAACCCTGGCTTAGACTTATATATGCATGTGATATTTATTCAGTTCCTAATTGGTCTGCAAATATTTCAGTACCCAGTGACATTGTTTGAATAGTTCCGCTGTTGGTTTCAGTTCAGCAGTATGCCATCGCACACAGTTGTGAAGGAGAAGTCGCAAACTGCGACGGAGGCATCGGACACCACAGAGCAGATAACAGGCACGACAGAGTCATCACCAGTGGCCCGCCTGTTGACAGAAACACAACCCAGCCGTCTGTCGTATATCAGCCACAAAGACAAATACATTCTGAATGTGAAAACAAGCATCCACAAGTGCCACCTGTGTAACTACAAGACAACGAACCGAAGCTCATTACGTTCCCACTATGCTGTGCACTCGACGGACCGGCCGTACGCCTGCGACATGTGCATGTACGAGGCAAAGAGGCTGAATGATCTACGCAAGCATAAACTCGTGAAGCATGGTAAGCGAATGCCGCTGATGCTGAGGAAAGGACGACGTAAGTGCAGTAGTGTTGGTGGCATGTTACCTCCATCGTCATCAGTGCCTTCACTTATACCCATCCTACCAGAAGACGGCATGTATCTAGAGCTAGACGATGCATCAGCTGGTGCAGCTTCCCACACAAACATAACTGACAGTGGGTTGATACCAAGCACATCCGTGTTTCCTGAGCCGGAATTGCAGAATGCAATGGCTAGCAGGCAGAATGTTGGTGATGGAAAAGTCGTCGTCGTCAAATCAGAACCTGATAGTTACAGCATGTACCAAACGTCCAGCGATGAACAGCTGAACACAAGTGGGGACCGTTTCATTGGAAACTGTGATAGCTACCGAGATGTCGTCTACAGCGACTTAGATGCAAGCATTCTGCGGGAAGAACGACAACATACAACTAGCTCAGTCGCTGGGATGTCGGCATTGAATAATCGCAAAGATATCCCCAGTAGCTTGGCTCATGCCCCAGTGAATCTGTACTGCAACAGCCATGGCAGCTACCACCGAACAGTGTCACCATATACAGCCAATTGCAACCACACGGCACGTGATTCTTCTGACGGAAGATCGCTCACCGATGATAGTTCACATCATGGTTCATTGAATAATCACCCGGTCACTGTCATTATGAAATCTCATATGCGAACAGTTGGAACTGACACGAGGAAGGGGTGGCATTGCAGACACTGCGATATCCTATTCTTCGACAGCGCTATTTATTTCATGCACATGGGACTTCACAGTGCAAACAACGTCTGGCAGTGCAACCTGTGCAGTGAGGTGTTGGGTGAGGTCTATAGCTTCACATCACATTTCATCAATGAACACAGTGACAGAAACACCTACATCAGTGACATAGATACTTGACAGTCAAGTCTAGTATCGTCCATGAAGGGCACTGTCCCCACAATCCACAATGTACCAGAAAGAAAGCAAACATTTCCCAAAATGTGATTTAGAATTTTTTTTAACGGGGTACATTTTTCCATGATGTCAATGCGAACATAATGCCGTAATTCCTGTTTTATATGTGTTAAAAATTCAAAGATAATGTGCAATGTTGTATGTGTGCTTCTCAAATCCAATACCAGCCATTAAGACAAGTTTGTGGTGAAATATGTTGATTCTATCACATATTTTGAGTCATGTTAGATGTAAAACAGCAATGATTTGTCATTGCTATTATTATCAAGCATTCACTGTTGATAAATTGGCAAATGTGAAGGCCAAACTAGACTGTTAACGATTGAGTGTGTTTGTGGCTGTCACTGTGTTTGCCTTGGTCTTGATCAAAATTATTATTCATTTGTCTAGATATAATTATGTATTATAGTCAGTTTTGTTCATTTATGTGGAAAGTATTATGCTACTGACCATAATGGCTATGATTGTCTTCACGATCTGTGAATAAGGTATTGCCATTTTGAAAATGATATATTTGTGTCTGTGTAAAACAACATCACTTTAGCAGTTGTGTATATCCATTCCTGGTTGTGCCATGGATAAAGCTCCATGTAATATGGGAATTTATTTAGTTGTATACATGAGAAGTTTGTTGAAGTTGACGGTACATGTGTATGGACACGTGAAGACATGGATGTGATCTAGCTACAAACATGTACACTTTACTCCATAATTGTTAATAAGTTTCTTAAATCTTGAGTCATTTTGAAGTCCCACACAATTTAAATGAGTCTTACTATAATTTTCATTTTCTAAGCATCATTTATTGGCTGATTATTACAGGTAATTAGCAGTATAACTGAATTGTTCAACATTTCCTTCTACAATTGTATAATTTTGTTCTTTAACTCAGTTCTCACCCCATCAGGATTCGGGGTCTGCATCAGCTAACTTCCCAGCAAAAATGTTACAATTTGAGTAATTTATAACACCGTATAATACTTGTCATATGGTTTTCTCGAGTGATGCACAATGCTGAATGCCTCTCTCGCTTGTGTCAGCAACTAATTAATATGTTTTAAAGTTAATATTGGGCATATATCCAGTAACTAATAATATTGAATATTACAATCGTGACATACTTAGAGTTAGACTTGTACTTGACTTAGAAACCATTTCATTAACGTTGTTAAGAGCTGTTAAACCCATTTTTGCACTTTAAAATCAGTTTTGATCCTTATCAGTGATCTTGAACACCTGAACAATTTTAACACCACGACATGCTGGCAGGACATTTAATTTAACAACAGATTGTTTTTAAGAATGATTTTCTTTAAGAGCTCTTTCTCTTGGTAAAACGTCCCTTGGTGTACTTAAAATTGTCCTTGACCTAATATACTTTCCTCAACTCCTTTTTCTATGCTTACCAACAGAAAATCGTTTCAAATCTCATCCATAGAGTGAAATGTTTGCAAATATTTCAATTGCACAGTCAGATGAAGAAATCTTAAAAGATCAAGTTATTTAATGTCATCCATGTTCACATTTTGAACCCTGTTTCAACGTTGATAATATAACGTGTTTATATTTTGAACTCACACATTTCCATCCAGCACAGGTTAGCAACAGGGCAGTAACCGGTGGATGTGACCCATGAGTAAACAGAACATCAGACGATCTTTTCTAGCGTTTGAGTCACATGTTATTACTGTTCACATACGTACACCAGATTGTAGAAAGTGAACATTGTTTCAAGAGTTGTTGATGGTATATAGTAACTATATACAGTTGTAAATGCAAAATGCTATTCAGATCCGGTGCTTGTGTAGACCTGTATTGTAAACAGTAAGTTGGTGGATCCGCAGTGTCACTCCTAGTCAAAGACAGTATGGCAATAGGGCTCGCAAGTGATTCCCGTGTTCAGTCGTGGTTTTATGCAATACTTAATTAAGGACATGCACAATTGTAAGCATATTCAAAGTCAAAATTACTGTAATGCATGAACAATTTGAAAATAACTCATCTGTATAATAATTCCCACCGTTTTGTTGGGTGGAAACCTACATAAAATGGAGGTTTCTGCTGTGGAAGTTGTGCCCATATGCGAAAGAATATATAGTTCGTCCGAGTCATTGGGATCAGAACATGAATGAAAAAGGCAAAATAACATAAAAACACTGGTAGGAGACAAGACTTGTTTATTATTGATGATTACGCACAAATTTGCTAATATTTAGCATTTTATCGGCAGTTGACTTAAATCATCTGTATACATGTTGAAAGATTGCTACCACTTTTAACTGCCGACTTGGCACAGAACATATATTTAAGATGTTATACTACAGACATACGTTGACAGTGTTTGTTAATGCAGTATTCGTTTATTGTTAATTTACAGTTTTATGCCATTTTGTATAAAACACCTTGTCATTAGTTTTAACAGCTTTAATTAAGTGCTATTTTACACTAGTATTCATTGTTGAATGCAATAAACACCTTTTTACCAATACAGTTATCAAATTTTCATTCAGGACCCAATAAATTTGATGACAAGTCATGTTTTTCTTGGTCACTTCACATGCAACATTTGTAGGTGCCTCACAGAGAGGGTCATGTGACCATGACATCACCATTAATCTAGTATCCTTGACAACTATCATTTTGGTTGTCATCTTAACAGATGCAGTTATCTGTGTTATTGGAGACACTCTTCCTTCAGACAGTGCAACTATACACATCTGTAGATGTTTCTTGTAGTGTCTGAAGCCAATGTTTATGAAACACCATAAAACAACTCCAGTGAGTCCTAATGTATCTGATGTGATCTTCTTCCATTGAATGGCCTCGGTCAACTTGCTGACCACAATTGTCATTCCTTTGTCCTTCCCTAGAAATAGTGAGTCCACTACTTCCCCTGACATAGACACCAGATAGAAGGGACTTTTAGTGTCTCTTCTGAAAGACACAGACAAATGTGGGGTGAACGGTGCTCTACCACGTGACCACTGCTCCCCACAAGATTGAGTGTAAGAATGTTCCCATTTTCCTTACCATCTCTCCAGAGTGCAGTCACTACCTAGGATTAATCTGTTGGGGGGGGGGGGGTTCTAAATGAGTATCACTAAAAGTGGGTGTCGCGCATCACTGACCACTGTAAACTTCCTGGCAGTGTGGATGTTTGAGGGGTTTCCGACTTTCGAGCAAAGGAAAAAACCCTGAGTACGGCCATCTCTCTAAATGATCTGATATATCCCCACCAAGTGACCCTAGATCTGTTTCCCTGCATCTTCTAGACTGTCAAGCATGCTTTTGGTCGTTACATTCGATTTTGCAGACATCAACAACTACATGCACTATTGGGACACATTCAGAGTTCCCATTTGAGTCATGGACCGTGTCCTTGGTGTTAGTGGCTGATTTTTGTATTTGTTCTGAAGTTTTTTAATAAATTCTTTAGTGGTGGATGTCTTAGCTCTTTATCTTAGTAAAACTGTCCCAATACATTACCTGACTTATGATTCTTTCCTAGCCACCCTCATAAATCCAGACGGAGACATCTTCACTTCATAATCCACAATTCCATGTCAATGTACTTTGTACCGACATTCACATTTAGAATAATCAAACCGACACAATGACAGAGTGAGCAAACTTCATTTTCTTTTAATATTCATTCCTGAGTAAGATGTTTTCAAGGTACAGTGTACATAAAATATAAAACCTCTACAAACAAACACACAAGTCCCTTGTTTCCCACCATAAACAACACACGACAAAGCAAACAATCAGGACCTTATATAATTTATATGGCCAGTCAAATAACAGATTTCTTCATATATATTCACATATTCCTAAATATGTAAGAGTTATATTAATAATACCAGCATATTTTCTACCATACAACATTTCAAATTACACTTGTAAGTCAGTATATCATAAGTAAGAAAATGCAGCCAAAAATACATGCCTAGCATTAAGCAATTAGATTACTAGGGTTCAGCACAGTTCTCAACTAAATTTTCATATAGGGAATCAAAGAGAGGTAGATATAAGCATAACAACAATGTGTCTTTACAAAGGAATGTAACAAGTATTAATTTTTTCTAATCAGTCATCCCGCAATTACACATAAGACTCATTTTACATGCATATGTAAACTTGTAATCCTACAAACACAAATGGCTACAACATAATTTTCAATGAAAAAAAATATAACAGAACTGCAGTGTCCCAACAGAGGACTTCTGTGTGGAAAATGTAACATAAACATATAATTCTCAAATGTATTGGTGATAGTCCTAATGGTGTTTTATGGGGTAACAATTTTAAATTTCATATCCGTTTACGGAAATTTGCGATTGGTAAGAACACGTGAATACATGTATAGTTATAACAACATTAATAATGATTTTATATAAGTATTTTCATTGGCCATTTATTTAAAATGAAACCAATATCACAAACTCATTCTTTTTGGTTAATTCATCAGGGAAAATGCACATCATCAAACAAACAATACAGCACACATATATGACATATGATAGAAACTAGAAACACTTATAATGATCACTTCCGACAGGAATGTTATCAACATAAAAACAATATTTGGTGTGTGATGCCCAATTTCTTGATACGAGCAAATGGGAATGTAAACTTTCCCTGGAAACTATTATCATGTATGACAACATTTAATTAACCTTTGACCTGCTAATAACAAGCAATCCCTATAAAAGTATACAACTAAGTGAGTTGGGGTAATAAAGACTGGTACAAATCAGGTTTGCTTGCATTTCATTCCAACAGTTTTATGTCTGGTAACACCCACAAAGTTGTAACATATAAAGTATAAAAAAAAGACAACAACTAAGCAGCTATTCCAACACCATGGAAATGGTTTATGCTTACTGCTTTAGAAAATACCTACTTAAAAAAAACAATGCAGGATTAGTAAACCGGTAACAACCATTTTCCACACACAAAACCAATAATTCAGTAACTGTTTTATACCAATTTTCTTCACAAAATGGCAAATTGGCCACATTACTGGTATTTCATACCAACAATAACACACACTAAAACAAATAATTGCCACCATGTCGTTGTCACCCAATAAAATACAAATGAACTTTCTTTTAAGACCGACACATTCCCACTACTTGAGACATCATGTTACATCCAACTGCTTCAGTACCTCAGTTTCTTAGCATCAGGTTCTGAATGCTACAAAAACTACAGTGCAGGTATACTGCTTGCAAATTTGCATTTAACAATCCCAAACCCCGCAATTTAAGTTTTGAAATAACATAATGTACATTGCATATAACCCATTAAAACTGCAAATATGGCCATTAGTATTGTTGCAAAACAGGCAACAGTTAACCGAAACTTCTTGTGGGACACTGTACTGATTCGTTCAAAGAGGTAGTTCCTGCTCATAATTACAAGTTCTTGTTAATAATTACAAGTTCTTGTTAATAATTACAAGTTCTTGTTAATAATTACAAGTTCTTGTTAATAATTACAAGTTCTTGTTAATGATTACAACTTCTTAATAATCACAGCTTCCTGTTAATGATCATAGCTTCCTGTTAATGAGTGCCCACCATGTGAAGGGATATAAAGGTCATAACAAGGCTACTGGCCTCCTAGTCGTTTTTCATGCCCACTTTTCGTTTCACTGGAGATGGCCTGGCATTTGGCACATTGAACGTGACATGTTTTTTACTGGAGTTGACTGATGGCTGCGTCGATTGTGGTGACTCTGACACGTCGGAATCCGACACAAGCAGTGACTCCATCTCTACGGTGTCATCGGGCGAACGGCTTGCGACGAGGCGATATCGTTCGCCCCTATTCACAGCAAGATTATGCATTACGATGAACAGAATAACAGTGAACACAGCGCCGGCCAGTAACACATACATGAGCCACATGGGGCCTTTCGCCTTGAAGAGGAACCCCACGAGCAAGGGAACACTCATCTCCCCAAGGGCCGAGCCCGCCACAAACACGGCAGCCGTTTTCCCACCGACTTCGATGTATCGTTCGGCCCATGTGATCCCGGTGGGGAAGATGGACGCCATGCTGAGTCCGAGAACCGCAGTACAGAACCACAGCATCTGTGGGTTCGTCTGAAGCGTCAGGACAAGTCCGCCCAAAGACGCAACGGAAAGAACGAGATCAGCAACTAGCATCACCGTTGGAGTGAGGCACCTCGCGAGGAAGATGGCAATCCCGCGGCCGAACGCGAACATTCCCCAAAATACTGAGGTGAGCATCGCGGCCTTGACCTTCGGCCAGGCCTGGGAGGCGACAGCGAACTCCATGATGAACCCGCCATAGGTGACTTCGGCGCCGACGTAGAAGAAGTAGAAGAAGAACATGAGCAGGAGAAGTTGTATGTGGAAGCCTCGACTTCCCTTTTGCATAGTCAGGTCGCTGTCACTGCTGCCTAGCGTCGGCACCGTGCCAGTGACACACTCGTAACACAGACTCCCGAAGAACATGAGCGACACGATAAACAAATACAGGGCAACCAGGAGATATGCATAGTGCACTCTGGTTATTTCACCAAGTGCCTTTTTCACATTTGAAGCAGTCATTTTGATTTGGTGTGTTATTTTACTGACAAACGTATCGTTGCCTCTGCCGCTGGGTGTGGCAGGTGACGATTTATTTGCATTCTTGACTTTGGATGCACTTGAATTTGTTGCTTCTGTGCTTGGTATTGCTCGGATGAATTGGTGGTAATCAGATAATCCCCTCGAAGACCTGCCACCATTGGGTGATTCACCATGGCCATCATGTGTCGGGACAGTTGTTGTGAAGTTCGCATGTGGATTAGTGACGTTGTCCAACAAAGTTCCGTTCGTGGCGACGGGAAGAGTTGAGAGGAAGGGGGCAGCAATGAGGGGTGCAACGAAGGCTCCGAGGCCAAAGCTGAAGTGTAGAGCCTGCATGTAGGGCGCACTTTGTCGCCCCCAAAGCTCCAGACACACCACATTGCCACCTGCAACAGTAAAAGTGTACAATGTGAGACATTTAAAAAAGACTGATTCAAAACTAAGCATTTTGTGGGCATGAGATCAATAACCAATTCGCATGCCTGCAAATCTGACACAGACGATTGTAAAACAACATGTACAGTTTTGAGTGAAATCGTTATGAAAAGTTTTTGCCATAAATTTACAGCGCAACGCGCGATAATCCTCTATTCATCATCTTCCGATTTATATTTTCTATAAATACATGTGTAATAATAATAAAATTAATACACGCGGAGAGTAATTGATGAAAATGACAAAATAGCAGAGGACTGCCGCATTATCGAGACAGATCAGAACAGAACAAGATAGAAGTGAACTCACCGGTATCGAGAAGCCCCATGGACACACCAATGAAACTGATGCACACCATTAGTTTCGACACTTGCTCCCACCAGGGGGCGAGAGCCGTGCCTATGGCAGTGAGGAGGAGGAAGACACCAACGAGGCAGGAGTGGTTGAAGAGGCTGAAGAGGAGGCCACCCACTACCGACCCAATGAGGTAGCCGACCGACCGGATTGTGAATACTTTAGAGATCTCATCTATGTCTGTGTGTGTCCGCTGCTGAAGATCCATCAGTGTCGGTCCTAGGATGGCGATACACAGACCCTGCAACAGACATGTTGACGTGTTTTTATGCTAATGCTGGAGTGATGTGAGTGAATCCCTTCCATGAGATGCCAAGGTCCACTTACTTATCTATCTCTATGTACATTTGCTTGATTTGACAATTTGTCTCTAATCTACTGCCTCAATCCTGGTTATTCCAGTATTTGAAAACAAAACACTAAATTAGCTATTTAGAGTTTCTACTTATTTTTTTAACGAATAAATCAAGTTATCATTTGTTCCTTAGGTGGAGTTATATTAAAAATGACGTTACATGCTTGCTGTACAATACTATAATTTGTGAGAACATAAATTTAATGGTTAGCATGAATGTGTTTTAGATTATTAAATACTAACTATAACTGCGAAGACAGGTACCCTTGGTTTGGTGCTCACTGTAGCCTGTAGGTGTGCATAACTGCCATAAGTAACGATAGTGAGACATTAACACTTTTATTTCAAGTAATTATTGTAATGACTTATAATGAAATCACTATACACGTGCATTAATTAAATTATTGCAAATTTGTCGACGGCAAAATTAATGCTACAAGAAATCAAAATATGTCTACAGATGCATGTTGTTTATATCCAGCCTTTTTTTATGGACTTTTGAGTAACGTATGCACTGACTGATTCATACCAGGCCAAAGAATGCAGCTAACAAACAGATCGTCTTCACAATGCGTTGTCTGTGTCCGTGCACTGAAGTTGTTTGACCGGGAAGTAGAGATGAACGATCAAACATGACATCTTCTTCTTCGTCATCATCGAACTGTCTCTGCATGATTGCAGTTTCCTGAAGACCTGTAAAACAAGCACGTAATGTTCAATCTACATAAGCTACAAAACAAAAAACTAATGCAGAAACCTGTCACGGCACCCCATCATTTGAATGGGCTGAGCTGGCAGGGAGATAAGAATTGTGTCAAAGCACCATTTGATTTTGGACATGTAAACACTTATAAAGACCTTTATAATTTTGTATTAGTATATGTTTATAGGCATTCGATGTTTATAATTAGGCATTCGTTATAATTAATCCTGTAACATGGGTTAGGTTTTTGTGGAGCAACTGTTGACTGCAAACTCTTTGGACTGGTAAAGTTTCCAGGCACGTAATATAAGGCGATGTCATGACTTGCAAAAATATAGTCCTACGACTACGTTAGTCCCTGTGCAAGCCCCTGGGTGAGCCTATTCATGGACATTGGGGCCCAATTTGGAGTTCATTTCAATTCGTGTCAACTAAAAAAAGATGTACACAGTTCTGGTCCAACGCACCAACTCAACTGTCACTTAATAAACTGCTCTGCAAAATGACAATATCGCGCACCACAAACGGCTGGTAGACTACAAACCAGTGCACTGTGTCAGTGTGTGTGAAAAACACGTATGTGACCTATCCTTGTAAAACGGCAATAAACTTGTCAATCCATGAAACATTAATGATCACCAGACGGCGCTCATGTCAATTTCTTAATAGTCCACAATGTGACGCCACTGTGTTGCTGCTGCAGCCTAGCGAATGCCTCGGTTGACGTGAGACCATATGAGTTTCCTATAGGCGGCCGTTATAACGTGCCTGTCAGAGTTTTCCCACTAGGGTATTCATATTTGCCGACATTATTTCGCCTTCGTTTACACATGTGCTATATAAAATTCGAGAAATTCTAATACCTCATTTTCCCACAATCCAATATCTAACCTGACACCCCTCCTAATTCATTTCTGCTACCACAACCAAACACTGATTTTGCTTCATGATATCAGCATTCAAAATGACACCTGTACATCTGGCTGAATTTGACAGCTCTGATACCACACAGCACAAATACTGTTGAAATACATAATTTCAACTCACTCAAAACTACAGTCCTCACAATCACAGAAATTCAACCGACCTGCATAACGGTAAAGCAATTTATGTTGGGAACTCTTTCGTTGCACGGGGAATGGCGGATGAATCCCTTGTTGTGGTATGACGTCAGTTACGGCAAAGTTTAGCGTTTCTTTAGTCTAGAGTTATGATTACCACCAGAATGTAGTACACCCTAAACTTTTTTTCGGTAACCCTTTTTTCTCGAAGCCACGACGACTGTCTGGATGGGAACTTTAACGCGTTGGTCACGACCGCGCTTGGCGGCAGCACTGAGCTTCTTTCGCGATCGATCGAGAGCCGTACGATCGTGGTTCGTCTTGAGGATGTTTTCGAGATCCGGTGATCGACTGACAACTTTTATCGCTGCCAATGCCTTGCCGTTGTGCGTTGGCATTACTTTGGTCGGGGTGGTGGCATTCACGAGAAAGTATAATGTCTTGTATCGGTTTATGCACAAGGTAAATAATGCACTATTGGTTGTCAGTAAATTATGTTTTTAGTCAGGTCCGAAGTGTGCAAGTCCAAGTATGACGTAGGCGCGAATGTCAGGTCTATTACCGTAAACGCTGTAATACAAAACTATTATGAGCCCCGCGGGTAAGTTCAGTTATAATTCCACTTTCTTTTTTCAATTTGTTGTTAGTTTTGTTTCAGAAACTTCTATGACAGATGCGTTAGTTAGCAGCACAAAGGCTACTAATTGTTGCGTCATTTATCTATTTGCATTAATTCCTTGAATGACCATCTCCTCATGAGTCATGTATATTTTATATTATGTACAAACGTTTTTTGGCCATTTTTCTTTATTGGTTTATATAAAGATATATTTTTCTAATCGTCATTAAAATATGACCTAATTAATGTGTTAACACACATAAATGAACTACAAGTAAGATCCCAAAATCTGCCCCTACCAGTAGCTGTGAGTACACATCTAGGCATTTGCTGATTTTCTTTGAATCTGGAGTACTGTTTGTTTCTAGACTGACAGCAAAAGTACACGGAATGGAGGTGAACTTGTAGCTGAAGTTTTGAAGGTAATTATAGCATTTAGTAATACGTAAGCTTTTTTATTTCCTTATTGTACACTACTGTGCGCTACGTTCTGTATCTTACACATTTATCTAGCTTATAAACTCTGTTATCCATAAGAGCAGTTTGCACATGTCCCATAAAGTTTTGAAAATGTCCTTGAATTTTTCTTTCGAATACCTTTGTATGTTCTGGAATTTCGCTGAATGTTCTTTGAAGGTTCTTGAAAAAGAGTTCCATGAACATTAGTGACAATTGTCGATGAAATATTTATAGTAATATTTTGATGTAAGGGAAGTGATAAATTAAAAAAATAGTGAATCTCTTAATTCTGGAGTCACAACAAACAGTTACTGGTGTTAGGTTGATATCTGAAGAAGTTCAATAATTCAGTGGTGGCTCTACTAAAGGCAAGTTCTTATATAGCGCAGTATCCAGTCCTCTGGGCCGTTCAAAGCGCTTTACACTTTACTTTCCTGACAGACCTGTTCACTCAGACACCATCTTGGCTTCTCTGGGAAGCATCCATGCAGCCACATATGCTACAATTAATGCATGAAGGCTGCTCGTACACATATCCACCACTGTCTATAGCCATTTATATAGCTGAGTGAAGTTGAATGAACTGTAGCAATGTAGAGTGAAAACACTTGCCCAAGGGTTTAACACCGCAGCACAGGATTTGAACCTAGATTCTCATAGTCGAGAGTCCGAAGTTCTACTCCTGAGCCATTGCGCTCTACAGAAATCTTATAATCTTAGCAACATATTTAGTGTCTTAGTGGGAGTCTCCCTGACCATTTATTTTTTCACTTATATGTATGTTTATTGTGTTATTTTCTGTTTTAATTTCTCTTAGTCGTTGATGTGTGAGTCTGCGTGTACTCTCGACGATAACTAATGAGAGTTAAACTTAGTATTGGGAAGTATACCCTGTCGTCATAATTAATAGTTTGATTTTGATATATCACATTATGTCTACACATGTTCTCGCTTTTTGTTCTAGGGCCATGGGGTACAGTTCATATTCACCCTGGTGGGTGGCCATATCTCCCCCATCCTCGTGGCATGTCAACGGGCGGGAATCAGAGTTGTTGACACGCGACATGAGGTATAGTTTTGTGTGGCTAGTTCATGAACAACATATTTATTCTTGGAAAATTACAGTTTTACATATTTTTCAAATGCTGTATTTTATTTACAATGTTGTGTATGCACACAATACTGTACTGGATTTAGATTGATGCATATGCAGTGTTAATGTTCCCAATATCACTACACAGTACTACTATATGTAAGTATAATGTAAGATTATACATCATTTGTTATTTATATTTTGTTAAATCATTGATCAAACTTTTAAAAAGTAATTTTTGATCAATTCCACTCAAAAGATTCTGCCAAACACTATACGTTGCAGCATTAAGGCAATTCACACATTCGCAGATTTTCAGTTCTAACTATTGTAGCAATTCTTTTGATGCTTTTGACCAATTTTCACAGCTTAAAACTTAAAGTAAACCAGTTAGACATGTTCCATGGCAGTGCTAATGAATTTAAGACCGTTGGTTTACTCTCTGTTGATCATAGAGTAGAACAATTACAACTGGGCCACATGTTCAATATTATAAATGTAAAGGCAACAGAATATTTAAGAACAAATGTTGAAACTTTAGACACCCCACAAGCACCAGCAACTTGGCATATGTTATTTGTGAAGGGTTCTGGGTAAACATCCTTCTTTTACACAAGCATATGCCACTGGAACAACCTGCCTATCAAAATAAAAATATGTTAATTTAAAACCAGTTTTAGACAAAAGGTAATGACCCTTGTATATAGTACACTGTAGATTGGTGGCTCATGAATTACAATCTTAAAGTGGCATTTTAATATATTTTTATTAACTTAATCTTACTATGTATTATCATGTCAGTATATTTTAGTAGAGTACTTTTTATATTAGCACAGTGTTTTACTGATAACATTTATTTACCTGTATTTAAAAATATAATTTGTTTACTATTTTATTACTGTTTTTATTAATTTATATATATATATATATATTTTATTTTCGTGAATTAATTATTAGATTTGTTTTTACCACATTGGAAGTAAGTGTACTTTTGTGTGCTTTAATTTTATCGTCGGTGATATTATAAATATATATATAATATATATAATATATATATATAATATATATATATATATTATATATACATGTATATATATTTATAATATTACCGAGGATAAAATTAAAGCACACAAAAGTACACTTACTTCCAATGTGGTAAAAACAAATCTAATATATATAATATATATATATAATAATATATATATATATATATATATATATATATATATATACATATATAATTATATATGCTTATTCTTTATTTGCATCAAAACTATGTTTATTTGCATGTATATAATTTTTACCAAATAAACTCACTCACATTCATGCACCTCTCACCAGGTGGCTGCTGTGTTTGCTGCGGACGCGGTCTCTCGTCTGTCTGGCACTGTGGGAGTGGTCGCAGTGACGGCTGGACCTGGTAGGACCTCCGCCAAATAACTCTATTAGTTCTCTTTATAGAATAATGTACACATGTGAGATATTCTTTTTAATGTTTTTATAAATGTAGAAAATAGGTTTTGTACATGATTGGAGGTGCACTAAAAGGTGACTGTGGTATGTTCCTGTTAACAATGATATGCATATGTCTGATCAGTACTTAAACTTATATGAATGTCATTTTTAGTTTGATGTATTTCTGAAAATCATACTGCACTGGGATTATTTATGTTTAGCAAACATTTTATTAGAGGACAGAGTAGTTTTATAGTAGTTACCTCCCTTAGGTTAAATACATTACTAGGGGTAATACTTCTTGTTAGGACATATGCAAATAAGGTCAGAAAAAAAATTCTGAATGTGTTTTCTTCTGCATTTTTACACAACTTTCTCAGTCTTGACACTACATAGATTTTTTTCGCTGGCCCAACATAAATAATGTCATTGCAGACCTTCATCAATCAGTAATGACAAAAGTCTATTTATTGTTATAAGCAGTTTATATTACAAAAATATGTGAGACTTATGAGTACATATATGACTTATCATATAGTAGTTAAATTATGTTCTGTCTGAAAATAGTTGTAACCTAACTGATTACACTGACAACTCTAGTTGTAACCTAACTGATTACATTGATAACTCTAGTTGTAACCTGACTGATTACACTGACAACTCTAAGGTATATTTTGGATTTTCACAATAAACTCATGACACATTAATGTTGACCAATGCTGGATCAGTAAGATATGTTTTGAGATTAATTATTTCACCGCAGTTGTATGTATGATGTTCACTAA
>OZ024857.1:45939031-46004031 GCA_964017155.1 Oasisia sp. SBJ-2009
CGTGCGTGCGTGCGGGTGTGTGTGAGCTTGTGTGAGCTTGTGTGGATGAGATAATTTTATCTAAATATGTTTGAGTCAGCTGTAATCAAGTGTCTGTGTGAGATGCTGCGGACACACACGAACTCTTCATCCTGACGAATGCGTCTGTTTTTCCCAGGTACCTCAACCAGCACCTACAGAACCTGTTTGCGGGAGCATGGGAAGAGCGAGCTGTCTCCCCGCTCCCTGTAAGCTTTCCCACGGTCTCCACCAGCAAAGGTACTACAAAATAGCAACCAATGAGCTAGTGAATGTGTGCGTATGCAAGAATTAATGACGTGTTCCAGGGTGCTGTGTGGAGGCATCAAAATTCACCAGGGGTTAAAAGGTCTTTCTGATTTTAGGATTGAAACCGGCTATTATAATGACAGAAATCAATTGATTGCAAGGTAAAAGTATAAAGCATTCACTGATTGGTCAGGGATGGTTTGCGTAACTTGTGTGTCGCAAACATGAGCTGAAATCTGTGTTTTAGCAAGCATCGTATTAGAATAGTTCAGGAAACTATCTTCTGCACTTCTACAGAGCGCAGTAGCTCAGGGGTAGAGCTTTGGACTCTCAACTACGAGAACCCGGGTTCGAATCCTGGCTGCGGCGTTAAAACCTTGGGCAAGTTTTTTCACTCTACATTGCTCCAGTTCACTCAGCTGTTTAAACGAGTACCTGACTATAGACAGTGGTTGATATGTGTACGAGCAGCCTTCGCGCATTAATTGCAGCATATGGCTGGATGCTTCCGAGAGAAGCCGAGATGGTGTCTGAGTGAACAGGTCTGTCAGGGAAGTAAAATGTAAAGCGCCCTGAACGGTCCTGAGGACTGGATACTGCGCTATATAAGAACTTGCCTTTACATAGCGTCAATCTGAGAGAGAACATTTTTGGTTAAGTATATGGTTGAAAAACTTTGTTTTCATCATAGCTTAGACTACGAAGGTACATCAGGTATCAATTATTGTAACCACTTGGTTCAACATTTCGTTTTGACGTATTGCTATCCTCTTAACTGACACAGTTGTTTATTAATAACACATGTATAGTGAAATGTATAGTGACCAAATCCCCAGGTATCAGAGCTCGGAGACACAATCACTAAGCCTTTGTGCTGTAACACTCAAGTTGATTGATCCACCATCACATTCTACTTACTGTCAGCCACGCAGGTCATTCCATGTATTATCAGTCTTTATTACATTTTGCACAACTGTAGGCTTGCAAAACAACATAAAAAAATTAATTCAAAACTCTAAGTCAAATATTGTTGAAGATAAAGAAACATTGACTCATAACTCTGCTTCTAGTAAAGTTTGAAAAGAGGGAAGACACATTTGAATTCCCAATAAAGGGGGCACATTGTAGTGTAAAATTACACTGATAAGTGTAACTTTTGACCATTTTGCGAGTGCACTGTCTGTTCACAGTGAAGCAGTGTGTGGGCATCCTGAGGAAGGCCAAGAAGCCCCTGATTCTACTGGGCAGCCAAGCCACCCTCCCTCCAACCCCTGCAGACGGTCTCAGACGGGCACTAGAGGTACTCCTTCGTCTAGATCAATACATTCTCCCCACCCATGGCTGTTTGCCCTGTCAGATCAACAATTCCTGGGAATCCTTGTATAAGGATCTGTTTGCCAAATTCTATGAGCAGCTGAATGGTTTTGTGTATTCGACTATTTGCTTCTACATCCCAAACATGTGGCTGAAATCACCCAAAAATATCACATAACCAGAGGCCAGCTTTTGTATATTTAGAATCAATATTTATTCTGTTAAGCATCACATGTTGACCTAGCATGAACAGCGACGGATTCCATTCAGCCCATTATGGGCCATTTTATATACCTTCAAACAACTGATTTATTGACTCCAGCACATTGAGTTGTCATAGAGTTACTGGGACTGTTGTTTCAGGACATGGGCATTCCGTGCTACCTCGGGGGAATGAGCCGAGGCATGCTGGGAAGGGATAACCCTCTGCAGGTTCGACAGAAGCGACGTGATGCCCTGCGAGAAGCTGACGTCATTGTCTTGGCTGGTAGGTATGACAGGGACCTGTGACACTTAAAATGTGATACTTTGTGTATGAACTCACTGTGCACAGTACAAGATACAAGAAGCTTTATTTAACATCGGTTTACATGTGAATTTCATAACATTAGCTCATCTGAGCTATTTTCCGACAAACAAGTATAAAACGACAAGACATAAAACTTAAAGACATACAAAATATTTATAAAGTTAAAGCATTAAAACATATAAAATAAAATATGGGTAATGTGAGTAAAATTAAAGAAACACATGCATGTATACAAAAAATATGATATACACCTGTTCATTATATTGGTATGGCGGCTGACATGTTAACTGTTCACCTACATATATAGCAGTTGCATGATGGACCATCCCAGTTCCGGATCAGTCTATGGCGAGTTTTGCAAACTGATCCGGAATTGGGATGGTGTAAATCGTATTTATTGTATACATGCATGTTCCTTTTATTTTGTGGTCCTGCAGTCCTGACATCTGGTTGAGGTTCAGAGTCAGACCACAGGTTGCAATTGTCTCACTGATTTCATCAAGAAATCCCACCAGTCCAGGACATTTAATACGTCTATCTCTGCTTGTTTGTTATTTATATTTGTTATTTATATTTGTCATTCCCGCCAATATTTATATATAAATCTATGTTAACGGTAAACAGTGCAGCCCGTGCTTCTAGCACAGATCATTAGCGTAACTCATAGATAATGGGCCGAAACGTTGTACGTTTCAAATACAATGCTCCAATTTAAGGTAATTTCAACAACAACAACACAATTTTGGAGCTGTGAGAACTATATTCCATGTCTATAGAGTGTGACATTCTACCATACGTCTATAGAGGGTGACATTCTACCATATGTATATAAAGTGTGACATTCTACCATACATCTATAGAGTGACATTCCACCATACAGGTGCAGTGTGTGACTTCAGACTAAGTTATGGTCGAGTCCTCAGCAAGAAGGCCAAGGTGATTGCGGTCAACCGAAGCAAACAACAGCTCTACCTGGTCAGTGTGACAACGACAATGTGTCCTTTACTGTGTCTAAAGCCTTGGAAACACAAACAGATTGGTTTGTCAGATTGGCATCCTAAAAACTAGTATGTTGACCATTATAGTTATCAGCACAAGAATGATAAGTTTACAAGCTAAGATTTAAATAACATGTTAGTTTACATGTTAGTCTGGTTTTAAAGTAAAGCTACCATGGAGACAGTTACTATGTACATTTAGGTGTACAACATTTGTTGCTGCAATATTTCATTGTTAAAAACAAAATCTTTAAATGAAACTACGGATGAAAAAATTATCATTCCCACTTCATGAACTTTTTTCACCAAAAGAATTATCCTATGAAGAATTTAAAATAAAAAATAATCAGAATAAAATGTTGGTGACTTCTGTTAAGAATCATGGATTTTGTTGGCGTGATTTATTCTGAAGACAACTATCATTCTTTATATTAACGTCATCTCGTTGCTAACACATGTACAAATATATTTTCAGAACTCGGATTTGTTCTGGAAGCCGTCTGTTGCTGTGTTGGCTGACGTGGGGGGCTTCGTGACACTGCTGGCCAAGGGCCTTGAGGACTACAAGTGTGACGAGGCCTGGCTACACAGTCTACAAGTGAGAGATAGTGAGAAGGAGGAGGCAAACAGGTACCCAAATATGGTACATCTTACAGATTCCTGGTGTATTATATTGATTGTTGGAACTACGCGCACGATCCTGACAAAGTAGATATTTTCTTGTATTTGTTACAGAAGTGTAAATTCGAAAGACAAATTTGTAGCAGTAGAAGCATCTGCTGTGTTGATTTAAGATAAAACAGCATATTTTTTTGATGTTGATATCTAAGATAAGTCAGATAACGTGTTTTATCAGAATATATGGTTGTGTGTTTCTCTTATTAAATTTACTTCTATTCTCATAGCATTTTAATAGCTTTCAACTGTTTTGATTACACTCTTGATGACAACAGCTGGAAACCATTGAAATGTTACCCAAAAAAAAAGGTAAATTAACCCAATAAACTTAAAAATAAGTATTATAATAGAAAACTGTGTTTTTATGTGGGAAACATCTCATGTGTGACACTAGCAAAGTTCTGTTAGCTCTACGTGTCCTTGCTGTAAAAACTGCATGCCTTGCAGGTGTGTGAATCATAATAACTGTTTAATCAAACAAATATGATAAATATTAGAATTAAGGTTAATAAAAATGCAATAAGTAACTAAATGTTTTCAACCAATGAGTGGTCCTGCAGAGAGTTGGCTGCGACCCCGCCAGCAGAACACCTCAACCCACTGAAGCTGCTGTACAAGTTGGAGGAGATGCTGCCAGACAACTCCATCCTCATCGCTGACGGAGGGGACTTTGTGTCCACCGCTGCCTATATTCTCAGGTAAGAGCAGGAGTCTTCAAGACTTCAAGTATTTACTGCTAAAACGTAATGTGTCACTATCCTGCAGTTGTAACGTGACTGTGCGCTAAAGTAATAAGTTAATAAAATAAATATGACAAATAGATAAATACAATTAACTCTACATTAAGTGTACATTAAAACGATGAATAAATTTATAAATTAAATATAATAAATAGATAAATAAATTATTTGTACATTACATTTCACAGTCATGCAATGTAAAGGATGCAACACTGAGCTAAAATAATACGTTAATAAAATCTTAGAATAAACAGATTAATAAAATTCCTAGTATATTAAAAAAAAGGAAAAAAGGAGTATTATTGAACACTCGTCATTCATATCCAAAGTGTATTTTTACCTGGCAGAGGCTTTCATCTACACCTCATGTTGATGATGTGGAATGACGTCATCATTGATAGCCACTGTTAAATACCATACGTTTTATTCACACAATGACTTATTTCCATAGTCCTGTATTTTTTCAGACATCCCAAGAAATTTGAGGACGTCTGTTTTTTAACATTTCATTCCTGACACTAAGCTCAACATTGGCAAACATACTTTCTCTGTAGCCGTACCTCACATTTGAAATCAACTCCCTGTCATTATAAATCATCTGAAAACACAGCCACCCATCGCACAATGTAGAGTGTAGAGCGCAGTGGCTCAGGGGTAGAGCTTTGGACGCCCGACTAAGAGAACCCGGGTTCAAATCCAGTGCTGCGGTGTTAAAATCTTGGGCAAGTTTTTTCACTCTACATTGCTCCAGTTCACTCAGCTGTATGAATGAGTAGCTGGCTATAGACAGAGGTGGATATGTGTACGAGCAGCCTTTCACACATTAATTATAGCATGTGGCTGGATGCTTCCTAGAGAAGTTGCGATGGTATTTGATTTAACAGGTCTGCCAGGGAAGTAAAGTGTAACAGCGCTTTGAGCAGTCCTAAGGACTGGATACTCTGCTATATAAAAACTTACCTTTTTTACTTACACAAAAATTCAGTAATTATTTATTTGAAATTCCCACCCGAAACCTTTGGTGGTCTCTTACTCTAAGGATGACTCATCCATATCCCGTCCACGATTACACTTACTGACTGTGTGTTGCTCAAACTCCTCTGAAGATATAGATGCTGTTGACATTTATTGTTGTCATTTGTGTTGCCAGACCTAGAGGGCCTCTCCGGTGGCTGGATCCAGGGGCATTCGGCACCCTGGGGGTTGGTGGAGGGTTTGCACTGGGGGCGAAGCTGTGTCGCCCCGACAGTGAGGTGTGGATTGTGTACGGGGACGGCTCCCTCGGATACAGTCTGGCTGAGTTTGACACATACACCAGGCACAATGTATGTTACTACGCACTCCTGGTATCATTCAGCTTGTGTGATTTAAATTGCACATTTGTATTTATAAATATATCAAAAGGCAAACTTGTTTCATTCAAATATTATGTAAATAAACCTGTATGTTTAATTAATTGGGGCTGGTTTTATAGAACTTACTTAAAATGATACAGTGACTTGGTATTATACATTTGGCTTTATTAACAGATATATCATTTATAGACAAGGATGTACAGTCATTCAATTATTATAATTACAAATATATATATATATATAGTATATGTATATATATAATATTTATATATATATATATATATATAGTATATGTATATATATAATATATATATATATATACTTATGTTGTCAAAGCTTCCAAAACATGAAGGGAAAAAGTAATATATATATATGTATATATATATATATATATATTTATTTATATATACATATACGATACTGTTTTATTTTCCCATCATGTTTTGGAAGCTTTGACAACAAAAGACTCCATCATTGTGCAGTCAGTGTTCACTGTTGTTATTCCTGCCTGTAGACTCCAGTGCTGGCGCTGGTTGGTAATGACGCCTGTTGGACCATGATAGAACGAGAGCAAGTTCCCATGTTGAAGAGCAACATTGCTTGCCCACTCGCTGTGAGTTGATGCTTGATTTGCAAATAATATTACTAAGCATTTATTTCGAAACTGGAAAAAAGATACACCATTACCACCATGGATGCACGCACGCACGCACGCACGCACGCACGCACGCACGCACGCACGCACGCACACACACACACACACACACACACACACGCACGCACAATTGCACATATGCACACACACATACATATTTACACACAGAGAATCACACACACACATACATATACACACGCACAACTAAAGTCGTGTGACATATTAGCCAACTAACGACAAATGAAGGGTAGGGCATATTTTATAAAAGGGCACTGAAGGTATGATGTAGAAACTGTTTCAATGCTAATTTTTTCCAAAACATTTAATTTCGCCACCCAACTCATTTTGTTGCGACATTCATCCAACCTACCCAGCATCATTTCTCCAGTTTGTTTTTGAATCCACCCTGTGCCTAACTGAAGTGTGCTTAGTTGCGTGTTTCTTCCAGTTTTCGGACTATCACGTCGTCGTGGAAGGCCTGGGAGCCAGAGGGTACAAGATCGACAGGATGAATGAGAACAAGCTGGAGGAGATCCTGAGAAGGGCCCAAGACATCTGCAGGGAGGGACAGAGCGTGCTGGTGAACTGTCTCATAGGCAAGACCAGCTTCCGTGAAGGAAGTCTGTCGGTCTGACCGATTTCACATCATTCATTGTGTTCGTCGACTTCTGCATTCCAGTTATCGTTTGAAATTGTGCCCACCCTGGGGTAGGTTGTGAATGCAGACAGTTGTGGACAACTCATTCTTGCAAAGGAAATCGTTTAGATAACTTGTTTCTGAATGAGAGGCAATTATATATGTTATATTATAATTATCCATGATGCTACTGTGTAATTTGCACTACAGTTGAGCAAATCTTTGTTTATATGCAACAACAATTGCCGTGTCTGGAATACATTAATGTCACATTTGGTATAATGTGATTGATTCTGTAAGTTTGTTTTGGGTTTCTTTAATTTTCAACTTTAAACTTGCTTGTCACAGATACAGCAGCATAACGAGGTTTCTTTGTGTTGGTTATATATATAAAAAGTATAATTTACATCTGTGTCACTTTTTTACATAATAGGTTTGTCCTACTTGGTCAGATTATGCAGCATTATCATCCAGATGACCAAGATCTTTGGCAGGAACCAAACATTTTCAGTAGATTCTGACACATTTATGTTGTGTATGTCGATGTATTTTTGTAAGTTTTTGAATTATGCCTTTGGAATGTGAATCCGTTATGGCGAAGTTGTTTTTGTAGTGTAAACCGTTTGAACCCAACTGTGTTTTTCTAAAACAAAAGTGAATTGAACATCAGTATGGTAACTACAACGTTTCCAATATACCGGTGTGCCTATCTGAGTACCAGTTTTATTAATGGTACATTAATTACCTCGAAGGATACTAAAGGTTGATTTTCCTTATGACGAATTTAGTGTTTACTGTTCCACACTTACATCTGTTTCCATTGTGATATGTATTCAATGATTTATTATGATTTGCCTACTGTTATAATGACCGGTTATGGTTAATAATAAATATATATAGTTACTAATAAATATATTTAGTTAATGTTTTAATTTTATATTAATTTATTTATAATTTTTAGTTTAGTACTATACATCTTTTAAACAGTGTTTAAGTTATTTTAAATTGATTTATATAATTTACCTACAAAGGTTTACTAGTGTACATCTTAAACCAAAATTTGATTTGATTTATATTAATTTATATTTATTAATACATTTATTATATGTCTTGTACAGCGCATCGATCCGCCATGTGGGAATTAGCTCTATAGAAAAACAGTTTTATTATATATATATATAATTATTAAATAAAAACTAGTGTGTGTCTGCATTATGACTGAACATGATCACATCAAATTGATAATGCACCTAGCACGGTCGTCATGTGACACGTGGCTGAATTGTTTTTTTACGATAACACAAAATTAGGCCATGAGCCTGACCCCGAAATTTGGGCAACGGGTACATTTTTAGGAACGAATGCTCATAATGATTTTTGGATAAGTCTACATCCCTAGAGATTGTTTCTCTTGTTTTCTGTGAGAAATCACTGTTTTTAGCACTAACCCCATTTTCACGACAACGCATTTTCAGTGAAATTGCTAAAGGGGTGGCCTAAGACAAAACACTATAAAATGATAAGTATAGAACTCAGGAGTATGACATTTTCACAAGATGTGGGCGAAACGTTCTGCTTCACAGTTATATTAAAATGATTTTAATACTTTGAAAATTGCAGATGTTATAACATTGTACAATGAACAGTAACTACACTGCTGCACCTGAATCAGATCAAACTTGTATGCTTTGTGGATAAAATAAGACATTTCTATGAATTTCAGTTGGTGTTCGATGGCATTTTCTTCCGATGTAACGAACGTAAAGTGTTTGTAAAATGATGCACGTGCTTTTTAGTACACATGAACGGAAAAATGAACAGGCACACACACCCCTAAAGTGATTAAATGTTTTAATTCGTAAACAACTCTACACATGAGGTCTGCACGCTTGGAGGTCTTGGCACATAATTTATGATGATGGCAACAGTCTCTTCGCTTGGAGGTCTTGGCACATATGACAATAGCAATAGTCTCTACGCGTGGAAGTGTTAGGACACGATGACGGCAACAGTTTCTCTACACGTGATGTCTTGGCACACACGATGACGGCAACAATCTCTACGCGTGGTGTCTTGGCACACACGATGACGGCAACAGTCTCTACACGTGGTGTCTTGGAACACACGATGACGCAACAGTCTCTACACGTGATATGTCTTAGAACACACGATGACGCAACAGTTTCTACACGTGATGTCTTGGAACACACGATGACGCAACAATCTCTATAGTGGTGTCTTGGAACACACGATGACGCAACAGTCTCTACACGTGATGTCTTGGAACACATGATGACGCAACAGTCTCTACACGTGATGTCTTGGAACACACGATGACGCAACAGTCTCTACACGTGATGTCTTAGAACACACGATGACGCAACAATCTCTACGTTTGGTGTCTTGGAACACACGATGACGGCAACAGTTTCTCTACACGTGATGTCTTGAGACACACGATGACGGCAACAGTCTCTACGCGTGGTGTCTTGGAACACACGACGACGGCAACAGTCTCTACGCGTGGTGTCTTGGAACATATGACGACGGCAACAGTCTCTAGGCTTGGAGGTCTTGGCACACATGATGACGGCAACATTCTCTACGCGTGGAGATCCTTGAACACATGATGACAGCAACAGTCTCTACGCGTGGATATTCTTGAACACATGATGACGGCTACGTGTGGTGTCTTGGCACATATGACGACGGCAATAGTCTCTACGCGTGGAGGTCGTAGAACACACGATGACGGCAACAGTAATCAAGTGCGCGGGATGTGAGATCTATTTAAGCGTGGGTCTGACAAATAAGCAGCTTGGTGTAGATGCTGCCAATGAGCACCAGTCTGCGGTAGTGGACAGCGGTGGATGCCCCCGAGAACTGTCGCCCGTCGTTGTAGTACACCTCGTCAACGTGTAGCACCCTGGAGCCGTCGTCGGTCATCGTCAGGCGAAACACCTACGATGAGCGACGGGTAATATATTATAATATATATATATATATATATATATATATATATATATATATATATATATATATATATATTACAATGATTTAAATGTAAATGGTAAATCTCTTATCTTTACTTATTTTACTTAACTTATACAACATTTGATTATCGTTTGTGCAAGAAGCCTGTGCGTGTGTGTGTTTGCGTGCGTGCGTGCGTGCGTGCGTGCGTGCGTGCGTGCGTGCGTGCGTGTGCATATATGTCAGTATGACGGCGTGTTGTGTGTGTGCGCCATAGAAAATGTTTGCGTTCTTATCATTGAGACAGCATATATAACCGTTCCATTCAGGCACACATGCTCGCGAGATCAACACCAATATACCTACTTCTATATATAAACAAATAACATGAACCATTATGTCCACAAGGCAACTCTCGCCATATTACCTGCGAGGATGATATAGAGGTGTGGGGTGGCGTTAAGTATTGCCCAATGATGTCGATGTCACTCTGACCAGCCACCCATATGTCTCCGGTAACCACGTCAACGTCGATGTTATCAACGACTAAACTAACTGGAACCACCTAAACATGAATTTGCCTACAGTAATTTCATAACTTCATACATTTATTTCATGGTACTACTTCTTCCAATGTGGTCTACGACATGCTCCCCAGAACCTGCGACTGTTATCATAATATGTAAACCGGTTTACCTGTCGAAGGACTTTACTTAATTCTGATGTGTGAGTTTAATTTGCCAATACTGTTATTATATTTTATTACAGACTGTCCACTTACGTATTTAACTGTTGGTGAAAATAAACATAAACAAACAAATCCAAGAATTGTTGTTTCGCCTTTCAAACATTATATATGCTAACTTAATTGCAGTACTGTAGTTAAATATGCTTATTACACGAATGTTATTATTGAAAGACATCTCAACATCACATGAACATCGTAAAAACAGCGCACGTAAACATCGAGCGTATCGATCGTGGGATTTTATGTAAAGAGTTTATACGAAAGCCGGTGAACGCGTCAAAAGCATTAGAACACATCACCGCACCTAAAAATGCTACATTTTGATATCAACGTTACTCTATTATTAGTAAGTGTCTGATTTTACACAGAATAACTTACCTGCGTCAATTTCAAAGTGTTGTCCGAACGCCGGGTGTAGATATTCACGCGTTTCTCGCATGATATTGCCAAGTACACGTGTCTGTAAAATATGATACCACACATAGTATAAATTACGGTTTTCACTTCTCAGTCAAACACATACCACATATCAGCTGTGTGTATTAATGTTACGCACATGGGAGTGTCCTTTGTTTGCGCAAGAGCATGTACGATCACTCACAAATCGCTTACCACGTATGCATTATAATCTGTTATACCCCTGGGTACTTATATTACGGCAAATTATTCCTGATATAATGACTACAATCAGGTTTGTATAATACACTCGATCTAAACAACAATACTTATTCTAAGCAATCATCCACTCATGGCGCAAATTGCTGCACAGAATTTAATTATTTAGTTCCTTCTACACTCTTCACAACAGCTACATGCGACGGTGCCAACTTGTAAAATCACCAAATCGGCTACAATCATTTCTCAGTTCTTTATTTGTGATCTTACTTTTGAACACATACATAAAGAAACACTGTTCTGGGGACTCATTAATGACTCACACCTTTCATATGAGGTCTGGCTCCTTCCTAAATTAAATGTCTCCTCCTTGTTGTTTGAAACCCGAGCCAGCCTAGCAGCTGCTGTACCAATGCTTGGTCAAACACATGAGACCAGTATCTCTAGTAGTACCTAGTAGATATTTTATCTCAAAACGTTGTAGTAACTGGTTAATCAATTATTATAATTATATAAATAAATTGTAATCAACACTTGGTAATTAAATCATACCGTCTCTGTCAGTGCATAGTGTAACATAATTATGAATATATGCGTGCTTAAAAACTACTACCTTACAAGTGTGTTGTCACAATTACCATCAGGGTCACTAATTTACAAACTGTTTATTTAAATTGATATTAAACATTATGAAATGTTGCGATTTAATAACTAGAGTTAATTATAAATTTATGAACAAATTCATGTATTTAAGATAGATAGCTTCGTAATAAATGATTTGTTTTTACAATACGTCTGATTTATAAATTACTTGTAGGTTTTTTTGTCACAATGAATTTATTTTAACCGTAATTATAGTTTCCCAAACTATTTTAGTGTATTGTTTTTATATCTTATTACTATATATATATAATTTTTGTTTTTATTAATTATTTATTTTATTATTTATTTATTTATTGCTGATAAGTTTAGCTTATACACTACGAGTTTTAGAAACAATATTTAATTAATTATTTATTATCATTTAAACAACTTGATCATATTTTATACATTTATATGTTACAAATGTTGAATGGTCGCGCCTCTGAGCAGAAACGTTTTCTGGATATACGGCGCTTTATAAATAAAAATTATTATTTATTATTAATTAGAGCACACCTACTTTCCATCTGGGGACGTCGCTATGCCGTTCGGAACACAGAATCCAGTTAATAGAATACGCCCCTTTGTGCCATCGTAGAAACCAGCATTGCCAAGGGGCATGCCACGCTTATATTCCAAGGTGAAATCGGACTTGAAATAGTTGGTGAAGTAGAAACTATCTTCTGCGGCAACTGCCAGGTCGTTGAGGCTGTTAAAGGGATACTCCAGTCAGTGAGAGGTTCACAGTAATAACTTACATCTGTATATTATATTCGTTGTGCCTAGTAGCTGTGCACAAAGATCGTTAATAAACAATTAGTTATAGTTTAATGGTATCAAAAACATGGTATCTTAGATTCAGGGCGCTGCCATCTTGAGACTTATGCGACAGTGACGTAAGCCAAATCGTTTACGTCACTGGCGCATTGTTGAAAAAGGCAAGGATTGGCGGAATCTTCGCTAATAATTTTGATTGTGACGTAAGCAATCCGCGACGTACTGGATACACCAAATACCATTGGACAGACGTAGGATGTTCGAGCGTGCATGCGCCAGTGACGTAAGCGGTTTACGTGAATCCAACATGGAGTGTTTCTGATACAATTAGACTATAATTAATGGTTTATTAACGATTTTTGTGCACAATTACTATGCACAACCAATATATTATATAGTTGTAAGTAAATGGTGTAAATCTCTCACTGATTGGAGTATCCCTTTCACGTAAATGAAAACATTGATGTCGTCGAGATCTTCCCATAAATTATTTACATCTGTACAATGTCTCCCAACGTAGAATTGCCGCATCTGTTATGTAGACATACTTGTGTTAACATTATTTGAAAGAGACGTAATAGTAATATGATTAACTTAACAAAACATGACTTTGAAGTTCAAAAAGCTTAACAAACTGGTTAAATAGACAATTAATAGCTTGCGATACCCTACGCTGATTGCTATGACTGTCGATGGTGGTTTAGTGAAACTGACTGAGTGAATGCCCGGTCATCCTTGAACGTCTTCAAGTGATACAGCGTTCTTCTCTTCTCGTCGAAACGGAACTTCTCCACCATGTCCTCTTTCTTCCCCTTATGGTTGATAATATATAGGTAGATTAACTCTGAAGAAAGAAACAAGTATAACACAACACAATTTCAAAGAGTACTCCCTTGGTAATTAAAAACGAGCGTTGTGGCAACGAAGATGCTTAGCAATTATTTGTATTGAATTAGTAACATGACGAAACAAACTAAATTAACAATGACGTCATGACATACTCCATAACGAAATTAGTGAATTGCTAAAGATTAGACAGACGCATAGTTACGAACATGGACAACTATATGTGTTAAACAGAACTGTTTGGCGTTAGGCACCCATTGGAGTTAATATACAAACCACTTGCAACTATTGCCATATTGTTTAACGTCGACAGCGACTTAGAAATCCAATAGGTCGGCATCCACTATCTCCAATGTCTAATAACTTCCACCTTGGCACTATATTTTGAGTATTAAACCACATCAACCTGACGTTACAATATTGATTGTAGTTGCAAATGTTTACCTTGTCAGTGTAGATTAAAATTTAAGTGAATAACACGAAGCAGTTGACATTTGTCGCCCTTTGACAGAAAACATCTACTGTATCTCGCCCTTACTGCGATTTGTGTCTGTCCAAATGCTGATGCCGTGAGGAGTGAATGTGCTTCTGTCGATGTCGCCTATCATTTCGAGCGAGTGAACGCCACGTCTAGGCTTCCAGAAATCGAACAGGAATACACTGCCGTGCGCTTGCGTACCCAGACCCTGCCAAAACGTCATTAATGAAAAGTTTTTTTTATATAAAACGACGTGAACTTATCCCCAAATGTCGTCGTTTTTGTATATTCAGGCATTTGTTTATATGTTTATGAACATTTTGCTATTGATTCCCAATGTGGTTTCTGTCCTTGCAATTGTATTTCAATCTTCTGTGGAGCTGTACATCAGCAGTGACATCGGAAGGAATTTAACATTATTTTGCCACTAAACATAAGGCTATTATTGGTTATGTCCGTCTTCATTGAAGGCGTCATGTTTTGAAGTTACTATTTTTATAATCGTTACAATTACCGTTGTCGCAGCGTCATCAGATTCACAACCGTTAAAATCTTTGTCTTAAGTTTTCATAATTACAATCACACGGAAGTCAATAGTTAAGATATAATGTAGGAGAAGCAATAACAGTTATCGCCTATATAACCTATATCACCATAACTTACTGATGTAATGAAGGCCAGCCCACTCGGTAGCACCTGGATGTCTTCAGAGCCATGATCTACCAGATAAGACACAAACATGATATTAAACTGGTGAGGCCAGTCAGTCCTTTTGATAGCAACTGAGTGTCTCCGGATTACCTAAAAATGGCATGCATTACATGAGTTTAAAAAATTAACGAATCCCTGTAATACTTTAAAAAAATCAAAATGGTAATACATTGTCAATTTTGAAGCGACACATTTAACATAACGTGAATGCGTTTGTGTATTGTGTGCGTGCGTGCGTGCGTGCGTGCGTGCGTGCGTGCGTGCGTGCGTGCGTGCGTGCGGCAGGGGCGTCGATCCGGTTTTAAAAGTGGGGGGGACGGAGGACCAATTTATATATACACATATATGTATGCATAATATATATATATATATATATATATATATATATATATATATATATATATATATATATATATATATATATATATATATGCCTATAAATTTGTTTATGAACTGAAAAGGTATGAGAACATTTGCTATGCTGACCCCCTCTGGCCGTGGGGTGGTCAGCGTCCCCCTCGTCCCCCACTGATTGACGCCCATGCTGTGCCTGTGTAGAACTTCTCAATCCAACATTTTGGCAAAGAAATTTGTCATCACTCAAATGGGAATATGTTACACAAAGTGCAGGAATCCACCGCTTCTGCCGTAGGCGATAAGCATCAAGCAGGCGAGGGGTGAAAGTGCAACACAAATTTCATCATTTAAAATGTGCTTGATGGCTAAAGCCTATTAATAATATCAGTACAAGGTTGATAGAGCCCGGCAGCGGCTTACATTTGTCCGGTAGTTATAAACCTTCCGATTGGCCTTTCTGCATATGCGCGACAAATTTAAAATCGTCAATGTGCAGCGAAATAACAAAGCATTTTTGGTATATATGCCACGGGCTGTTCGATAACTCTCCTGTGATGACTACTGTGAAGAGTTGTCTAAAATTGCGATCAATACATTAAAATATTACGTTTGTTTAAATAACTACCACGGATTATGGCGCATTAACAACAAAACATGCCTCAAAACTTGTTTGTCTCGTGTTAATTTGCGATAAATAACTTTGCTGAACTTCATATCGCGAGTTTATTGTCTAGCTAGTCCTATGTAACGCCTTTTAAGAGAGAGGAGTGTTGAGTCAGGCTATATGCCTCGCAATTTTTCTCAACTGAAAAGTGGGGGGGACAATTCCTATGCTGTCCCCCCACCCTGAAAAGTGGGGGGGGGGGACGCGTCCCCCCCCCCCGTCCCCCACCGATCGACGCCGGTAGCGTGCGGACGCACGCTGGCGCGGGTTTTTAGGATATCAGAACAAATCACGACTTACCGATGCCCGGCACAAGCCTACAGCGGCCTGGCTGGTGATTGCGTGCGTTCAACAGCAGAGGATACGTCCATCTAAAAGTGTACACTTATTGAACTAACCATGCCAAAATACGACTAATATAAGCGCGCACTGAGATGCACTTGAGCCATATTAGATAAAGCACTAGCTAACATTGTACTTATAATAATTTACTGATGCCAGGGGCGTAGCTAGACATAAATACATGTGGAAGCACTAATTTATTATATCAGTCTACATTGTATCATGAGGGTCTGGTGCTATCGAATATTGTGTAGCATGTGCGATCACCAAATCAGTTGAAATACGTGTTGTATTTAAGAGTCTGTATTGTCTTCAACATCGGTTCAGTTACTACCCCCGCCTTCATATTTTAATATATTGAACGACATTTTAGACAACTCTTCACAGTAGTCATCATAGGAGAGTTATCGAAAAGTCCGTGGCATTTATACCAAAAAGGCTTTGTTATTTCGCTGCACATTGATGCTTTTAAATTTGCAGAGAGGCCAATCGGAAAGTTTATAACTACCGGAAAAATATATGCCGCTGCCGGGCTCTATCAACCTTGTGTTGATATTATTAATAGGCTCTAGCCATCATGTACATTTTAAATGATGAAATTTGTGTTGAACTTTCACCCCTCGCCTGCTTGATGCTTATCGCCTACGACAGAAGCGGCGGATTCCTGCACTTTGTGTAACATATTCCAATTTGAGTGATGACAAATTTCTTTGCCAAATTGTTGGATTGGGAAGTTCTACACAGGTACAGCATGGGCGTCGATCAGTGGGGGACGAGGGGGACGCTGACCACCCCACTGCCTGAGGGAGTCAGCATAGGAAATCTCCTCATACTTTTTCAGTTCATAAAACAAATACATATATAGCGAGACTGATCACTCCCTTCTCTTAAAAACCCTACATCAGTAGTAAAATTAATAATAAGAACTAAACTTCCGACTACCTAGTGGAAAAGCACTAGATAAATTGCTTGGTTGGCAGCAGCCAGCCCGCAACTTGATCTAAGTCCAGTATATATTCATCATGGCTGGCTCTGTCATTTTGCACACTTGTATTTATATATAGCCATCAAGCACATAATAGATTATTAATGTTTGTTTGCCCTGTCACCCCTTGGATTGCAGTCTGGTCGCCCTGGTGGATATTTATATCGCTTACGGTGGAACCAGAGGATTTATGCACTTTGTGTACTTTGATCTCATTTTAGTGATGACAAATTTCTTTGACAAAAGGTGGTATTGGGAAGTCCTACACAGGCACCCCTGTAAGCTCTGCATCTTGTCACTCTTGAATCAGGCAAGCAGTGTTGGGTCCAAAGCATAGCTTTGTGTAGAGACCCGTCGACCCGTCATTTGGACGGGTGAAAACGAATATGGACGTGTAGAGTGTGGGTGGACGGGTGGTGGACGGAGTAAAAAAAAGCAAAAAAGCAAACCATATATATCATTAGTTATGCCTTCCTTGAAAGTGAGTGTAAATGAAAAAAAAGAAGTAAAGGCAAGTTCTTATATAGCGCAGTATCCAGTCCCCAGGACCGCTCAAAGCGCTTTACACTTTACTTCCCTGACAGACCTGTTCACTCAGACACCATCTCGGCTTCTCTGGGAAGCATCCAGCCATATGCTACAATTAATGCGCGAAGGCTGCTCGTACACATATCCACCACTGTATATAGCCAGGTACTCATTTATTCAGCTGAGTGAACTGGAGCAATGTAGAGTGAAAAAACTTGCCCAAGGTTTTAACACCGCAGCTAGGATTCGAACCCGGGTTCTCGTAGTCGAGAGTCCGAAGCTCTACCTCTGAGCCACTGCGCTCTGGTGTCAAATGTGTGTTTTTAGCCCATTTCAGATCATCAGGCACATTTGAAAGTTTGTAAACTAGCTTAACAGTTAACATCCGTGTGTCCACCAAGACATGTGTGACTGGCAATAATTGTATCCTGCATAAAGCCCAGGTCCAAAGTCTACCCCCAAATATTCACTGATTGGGGTAGGCCATGGCCCCTCTTCAAGTATATGTTGCCAACGTTTTATATTATAAAAAATACTTATGTGTATTTCAAGTCATATATATATATATATATATATATATATATATATATATATATTATGCATACATATGTCTATATAAATTGGTGCCCCGTCCCCCCACTTTTAAAACCGGATCGACGCCCCTGCCTGCAGCAAGTGGTCTATGAATGGTAGGTAGTAAGTAGTATATAGCCCTCTTCCAGTGTTGACAAGGGGTGTCAGCCGGAATATTTTCGCGGTGTCTTTGTTTTCCAACACGGCTTGCTCGGTTGAACCTCGAATTTCGCTGCCAGTTCTACAGCACCTTCATACAATGTATTCCACATCCCTGGACCTGCCCTCTCTTGTTGCAGCTGGGAGATGGCAGTGACTGCTTCCTTTGCTGTATCCACGAAATCACATAGTTTGGCTTGTAGAAATGTTTTCGGAGGAAGCAGGCTTTCGAGCACATGCTCAGTATCGTTACCAGTGTGACGATAATGTCAAACCTTTGGACTGACAACAAGTAGTTCCGGCTTTGCCTTCCCAGTGAGCTTCCACATATGATATACCAGACGCGACACTACAACTGGCAGACTTGAATGTGTACAGTGCGTTGTCACAACTGGCCCAACTCATTTCACAGAGCGACTGAAGTTTGGTCCTGTTGTTTATGCCAGTTTTAGCTTCTAGTCTTGTAATTTTACCCCATGGTCGCTAAAACATTGATAAATACAAGTTTGTCAAAATGTTGACAACTTATTCCAAGTGAATGATGATGTTTTCGTTGCCAAAGGCTATGAGCATATCTGGACATCCTCTGCCCCCCGTTTGAAGTGGGTATTTTGTGGTTGTCTTATTGATGTGGAAGGACGTGCGCAGGGGCGTCGATCCGCTTTTAAAAGTGGGGGGGACGGGGGACCAATTTATATATATATACACACACACACACACACACACACACACACACACACACACACACACACACACACACACACACACACACATATATATGTCATATAACATATTATAATATGTCATATATATATATATATATATGTATATGGCATGTGTAATATATATATACAGTATGTATATATATATATATATATATATATATATATATATATATATATATATATATATATATATATATATTATGACCTGAAATACACATAATTTTTCTATATATAAAACATATAATTCATTGTTGGTCTGGTACTAATTCTAAACTAAAAAAAGCCTTTATGTTATGCTATTTATAATAGTTATGTTGGCAACATATATTTGAAGAGGGGCTATGGCCTACCCCAATCACCGAACATTTGGGGGTAAACTTCGGATCCAACACTGCTTGCCTGATTCATAGAGTGTTAAAGATGCAGAGCTTTAAGGGGTGCCTGTGTAGGACTTCCCAGTCCTACCTTTTGGCAGAGAAGTTTGTCATCACTAAAACAAGATCAAATTACACAAAGTGCATAAATCCGATATAAATATCCACCAGGGCGACCAGGCTGCAATCCAAGGGATGACAGGGCAAACAAAAATTAATAATCTATTATGTGCTTGATGGCTATATATCAATACAAGGGTGCAAAATGATAGAGCCCGGCATGACGAATATTTACTGGACTTAGATCAAGTTGCGGGCTGCTGCCAACCAAGCAGTTGATCTAGTGATTTTCCACTAGGTAGTCGGAAGTTTAGTTCTTATTATTACTTTTACTACTAGACCGATGTATGGTTTTTAAGAGAGGGGAGTGATCAATCTCGCTATATATTCGTATAAATTTGTTTTATGAACTGAAAAAGTACGAAGACATTTCCTATGCTGACCCCCTCAGGCCGAAAAGTGGGGTACGCGTCCCCCTCGTCCCCCTCGTCCCCCTCGTCCCCCACTGATCGACGCCCATGCTGTGCCTGTGTAGAACTTCCCAATCCAACATTTTGGCAAAGAAATTTGTCATCACTCAAATGGGAATATGTTACACAAAGTGCAGGAATCCGCCGCTTCTGCCGTAGGCGATAAGAAACAAGCAGGCGAGGGGTGAAAGTGCAACACAAACTTCATCATTTAAAATGTACTTGATGGCTAGAGCCTATTAATAACATCAACACAAGGTTCATAGAGCCCGGCTGCGGCTTACATTGGTCCGGTAGTTATAAACTTTCCGATTGGCCTTTCTGCGAATGCGCGACAAATTTAAAATCATCAATGTGCAGCGAAATAACAAAGCTTTTTGGTATAAATGCCACGGGCTGTTCGATAACTCTCCTGTGATGGCTACTGTGAAGAGTTGTCTAAAATTTCGTTCAATTCATTAAAATATTACGTTTGTTTAAATAACTATCACGGATTATGGCGCACTAACAGCAAAACATGCCTCAAAACTTGTTTGCCTCGTGTTAATTTGAGATAAATAACTTCGCTGAACTTCATATCGCGAGTTTATTGTCTAGCTAGTCCTGTGTAGCGGCTTTTAAGAGAGAGCAGTGTTGAGTCAGGCTATATGCCTCGCAATTTTTCTGATCTGAAAAGTGGGGGGGGGGGACAATTCCTATGCTGCCCCCCCACCCTGAAAAGTGGGGGGACGCGCCCCCCCCCCGTCCCCCACCGATCGACGCCCGTGCACGTGCGTATACGTGCGTACGGCTAGCTACGCCCCTGGATGCGTAGGTAATACATATGTTATTTTTACGTGTTAGGAGTAAACATTTCATGCAAAGAAAAGGCATTAATGGAATCTTCCTAGTAAGTTTCTTTCAAGCTACACCATATTCAACAAATGAAGTAAATCCAATAACAACGACGTAAAAATGCTTAGGTTTTACATGTCTCTGAACTCATCTTTGAAAAATACGAATTTATCAAGAAAACATCGCCGCGAATGCCAATGAAAACGTAGCAGGGTACAACATATTATGTAAGACTTACACTGACTGACTGCACAAGGTTGCTATGAAGCAAACGGCAGTGGCAACGACAATCTGTTGTAGCATGACAATGTCGACCGAACAGCTTCGAAGACACGGGCAGTGAGCGCCTTTCTGCTGTGTGAGCCTAGCAAGTGACATCGACGACTTGGCGCGGTCCAAAAGTCACCAGACCGAAATAAATTACGGAGGCCTATTATAGTGAAAATGATTATAGGCCTAGTAGGTTTGCACCAATTCGCCACCAACCCTTCTCCCTTATGTTCACAACAATGAGCTATGAGGTTGTTTTTTGAACATTGACAACGAACGGGGACCTACGTATGTGTACCATAGTACAAAGTCGCTACGTATATATATGCATGTATATGGCACATGACAATTATTTTATATCGTTAAAATCCCTGTCCATTTCTATGTAAATCCACACTAGATGTTCTGAAAACCAGTAACATACAACATCGACACACTAAATATGATATGTTTTTGACAACTGTCTTCAAACACAGCAGGGCACTCAAGTACTCGAGAACTTGTGTATTCAACTAAAGAAAGTACTATACTTGGATTTACACTTGCCATTTTGGTGAGGGCAGAGTAGTTTGACTTGTACTTGACCGCCAAAGTACTTGGACTTGGCAAGTACCTTTTACAAGTACGTTTTGTGTTTTTGTTAAGTATAGTGGGTTCTATTGAAAAAAGAATACATTGTAAATTACTGTATATTTATTTACTAACGCTAACAATGCATGTAAGTAGTACACACACATACACACACACACACACACACACACACACACACACACACACACACACACACACACACACATACACACATACATACATACATACATACATACATACACACAGGCTATACATACATATATATGTATATATGTATATATATATATATATATATATATATATACATATATATATATATATATATATATATATATATATATATATATATATATATATATATATATATATATACTTGGAAGGGAAGCACACGATATGGCAACGTAACACTAACTTGTTTTATTTAGTTTCGTGACCGAAGCTTTTTGTTTTATTAGCACATGGTGATTACTGTATCTTAACAATCCCAGTTCGTTTCACAAAGTTGGGAAAACACGTCTGTAATGACGTAACTCCTGTGATTTCCTGTCCGATTCGTGTGCGGCTACATTTTGAATAGCTACATGGACCGATTTAGTTTGACACACACACACACACACACACACACACACACACACACACACACACACACACACACACACACACACACACACACACACACACACACATACATACACACATACATACATACATACATACACACAGGCTATACATACATATATATGTATGTATATATATATATATATATATATATATATATATATATATATATACATATATATATATATATATGTATATATATATATATATATATATATATACATATATATATATATATATATATATATATATATATATATATATATATATATATATATATATATATATATACTTGGAAGGGAAGCACACGATATGGCAACGTAACACTAACTTGTTTTATTTAGTTTCGTGACCGAAGCTTTTTGTTTTATTAGCACATGGTGATTACTGTACCTTAACAATCCCAGTTCGTTTCACAAAGTTGGGAAAACACGTCTGTAATGACGTAACTCCTGTGATTTCCTGTCCGATTCGTGTGCGGCTACATTTTGAATAGCTACATGGACCGATTTAGTTTGCCGCATCCGTATCCCTCCACAAACGACACTTAATTTACATACGGAATCACTCCTGTTATACGCGTTCCCACTGTAGCCATTTGTAGTCGCATTTCGAGATTATTTTCAGTGCGTGATCTAGGGCAGGGCAAACGACGCAGCTGTCCACAACCCTCGGCAAGCAAAATTATGGGATCTCCACTTGCATGGCCCCGGACATTGATGTCAAATAAACCAAGTTAAAAACATTCTCCACTCACTGTCGATGAAGCGCAACAACTGTTCTATAGAGTATCGGTTTCCAAGTTATGTAATTTGTGGAGAAAAAGTAACCAACATTTTACACAGGAATTTTACCGCTGACCGACTTACTCAACATAACCTCGTTTACTGGGTTTTAGCAAATACGCCGTTTGGTTTTTCCAATTCACGTTCCAAACTTACTCTCAGTCCATGCCTGCATGTGTGTGTGTGTGTGTGTGTGTGTGTGTCAGTGTGTGTCAGTGTGTGTCAGTGTGTGTCAGTGTGTCAGTGTGTCATTGTGTCAGTGTGTCAGTGTGTGTCTGCGTGTGAGTTGTATTTTCTCTTCTTTCTGGGTAGCTAGTTAGCTACTCACACTTTCAATTTGTCTAAAAGATTCAGTGACATGACATATCACTTATACAGTAATTACATAACTGAAGCCCAAGGCTAATGAGACCAAACTACACCATGCAGTCTCACTGCGACTGTGGTGATGGCAGCTGGCCACTGTCAGTTGAGTTATTATGCCAGCTCTTTTTAGAACATTAGTTGCTGTTGGTCTACTTTACATTGCTGCACGTCAAGTACGTCATCTCTCAGACTCAGTTAAGTGATCCAATTTTTTACTCTACCTGACTAACTCCTAAGTCCAAAAAAGAGGTGGTCAATGCCTATACTTGCCTTAATGACTGCGTCTTTAAAATCCGGACAGTTGCAACTTACAGACATTTCTGCCGTCGACTAACTGAAATTTCCCGCTCACCACATGTGCAATAAACACCAGCAGAACCACGTGGAAATATTGTCACGTGTACCGTGTAAACATAGGCTGTCCACGTGGACACATGCTCGTTACTCATTGGTCGCAAAATGCCTTGTTGCGGAACCTATACCTTGTGAGTCAAAACGAGCAGGCCGTAACGGTGGGGGGGGGGGTCGCTGCATGGGACGTCTCCGAGAACGATATGACACCTTCGAACATCCTTTATTTCCACTCGCGTTTCATTGGACCTGATATTTTCCATTCTTTGATGTGATCCGTCGATCTACTCTACTGGATTCCTTCTCTGATTCTCTCCTCGTTCTCCTGTCTCTCCGCGCATATGATGAAGGTTTTGTTTCGGCCAGACGAGTGGATACTGTGACGCGTCAAATATCGGGATACGACTATTTTCACGATTATTTCATTATAATCTGGTCAACTCAGCTTTCGTCTTCTTTCTGCATATAGTATGTCGTCCGATGTTTGAGCTGATACCGTATCGCAGACTTAATCTGGAAATTTAGCGACACCACTATCCAACAGAGGGCCAGAAGGTTCTGTGCTCGGTCGCCAGATGGCAGCAAGAAAGCGTCGTGCCCGTGATCGCTGCGGCTTGGTTTCTCTCAATCGATGGCATAGCAACGAAATCTCAAAAGATGCTCTGGGTGTCATATTGACAACTTTTCAAAGATGTCACTGACTGCGAAGTATTGTGAGTCTACAAGCACGTAAATATAACAAATGGGGTTGTGGCATTTCGCTTGTTGAACTTAGCGAACGGCTGCGCCAGTGCGAAACATTTGCCTGGCCACTGGCAGGGCCGTGCCTGTCAGTGTAGCCGTAGGTGACTAGGTGTCAGTGACAGTGTCACTCGCATAGCATAGCTCGATCGAGACTAAACTGCTATCACTGTCTCACTGTCAGGGTGTCCACAATTTACGTTTAAAGTCGGTGGTTATTACAATTAATGGTGACACAATGCGGACTATTTCTGCGTTTTGAAGATTACTTAAAAATAATAATTAGGCCTAATTAACATAAAAAACGTTTGTTAAATTATGTTATTTTTGTCAGATATAAATAATAACGGGGCCAAATAATAATTATCATGCTTTTGATATTTGAGACGGTCATAAATGACTTGAGACATGACATCTATAAACCACTGTAAATTTCAGTGATCGAGTCTGTCAACTCGATCAATGTCACAAAAATTAAGTTGCACTGTTCCCAGCAAACAAGGAACCATTTCTGAAACAGTTGGCAGGTGTCATACTGGTTCATAATTGGTACCGCTCCACCAGTGCGTGTTTTCATGTGTATTCACGTGAATACACATGTTCTGCCTGTTGTCACGAGTTTTGAACGAGTTTGACACGAGTCGTACTGCTGGGTCAGAACTGGTACGGTTTCACTGGTATGTTTCATCACGTGAAAAACTCGTGATTTCATGGTAAACACATATTGACACACCAAATTTGTTCACAGAATCTAGTGAATTCACGTGATTGAGCCAGTTGAACTCGTGAATTCACTTACAGAACATGTGAAATCACGGGTCCTTGTTTGCTGGATTTGCATAAATATAGCTAGGGGAGTGATTGTCTCACATCTTTCACCCTTATTCAAGATGATAGTGGTTTGATCCCATCTATGATAATTTTAAAGTCTCGAGTCATTTTATTCACCCAACTAACTGTAAGCCAAGCATGGCTTCCCTGAGGCAGTCTAGACATTATTCAACTTATTGTACAGAGCAAATTGACCAGGCATAACATCGACACAGTGATCATTCATTGTAACCGCTTACCTGTAATCTTCATTTAATTACTGTTATTACCATTGAAATGTCAGGATAATTATTCTAAAGGCTTATACACAGTGATGTAACTGTATATCTAGATTCTTGATCAGTTGTAACTGTTGACATCTTATTGTTATTGGTTAATTATGCACATGCATTAACCAAGTTCACATATCACAAGCTACAAGGTTTCTGGATACACATACCACTTAATATATTTGGAGGCATCTTACAGGTTGTTACTGGGGCTGGTATCTGACCCACACATATAGGTATCTATGACAATCACATGACGAGCTAGCTATATGGTTCTGAATGCCACACTGGTGATAACGTTGTGTAGAACGGTTGCCATGTCACAAAGAAACTCACCATCTTGTGGCAATATCTGAAGACATTCTAGTAGCGATCAAAATGTTACAAGATAAAAATAACCATTTTTGAATTATTGTGTAACTTTGCAGAACCAGAAATTTGACACTGTAGTTATTTGCTACTCGTTAATATTTTTTAAATACCTAAGATTTCCATAATCTTTAAGTTTCTTTATATTATCGTCATTGATATGAGTTTCCTGACTTGTTAAGGACAATTTAATGGTTTAATTTAGATATTTCACATTGTCGTCATATCTGTCACTAATCAAGCATGGCCCAGATAATTAACTACCATATATGGTGGTTACTACGTCATGATAATCGCGTGATCAATACTACACAAATATTGATGCACCATGATCAATAACCACCTATCCTAACCGGTAATCCACCATTACGCACATAACTACAAACCATAGTCTGCCGAGATCATTAAATCCAGTTCAATCCGTAGATGTCAGTCTTTACAGATGATTCCGACGTGAACATTCTCAAACGGAGAACGTCATACTGACGTCAGTGACGCGTCATCAAGATGAGTGTCGATGTCCTGCGTCATGACACAAGTAATGTGTACAAACCTCCGATGGAGATTCACATTGTACGAAGCCAACCAAAGCGACAGACCAGACAGCTTCTGTACCGCCATCGTCCTCAGTCGCCAATGATTGGCAGGAAGCAGCAGCCAAGATGCAGGTTAGTCTTGTGGCCTGCAACTTCAACAATCAAATTAACATTTTAATAATATATTTTATTATATTTAATATAGCGCCACATCCAATTTCAAATTGTTCGTGGTGCTTTACATACATTAAAATCGTGGAATACAAATACATACCAGAATAAAAAAACAAATATACTAGTGACATATATAAACAATTAAAAATATAACACAAATTATTTAAGCTGAATAAATGTATATATGTATAATAAATATATAGATAGGTTAAATAAAATAGTCAATCCTTTAAAGTATAGGCTTAGTCATATTATGAAACACACTTTGATGATTCGGAAACAAAAACACTGTCGTATAGATTTTTACATTTAACTTTATTACGCCCTATACTTTGCAAGTTGTGTTCATTTGAATGATAAATTAATTCTTCTCAAGACAATCGCAAATTTACTGATCAACCTTTAAACAAAACTTGAAAAATATAGTACATTGTGTCTGGGTGTGGTTGCATACAATATGCATGCATATCTATGAATTCTTTATCAGTAAATATTTTCAAAAATATTCACTGAAAACTACCAATATGAAGCCCTTTATGAAATAACCCTAATGCACTAATGAATCCAGTGACATAGGTTACATAAGTATCAAGAAGATTATGCATGTCCACGCGTTGTCAAAACTTAGAGATGCTTTCAACTGGTTTAAGAAGTGACTTAAACTTTAATCAATTTACGAAAAACAAAACAACGTTTGCATCCACTACAACTTTGCAAGCCAGAAGATACCCCTGGCAGAAACTCTTTGCACTATGCAGAAGTTCACTGAATTAGACGTACAACTTTACTCAGAAATAAATCTTTCAGACTGGCACACCCATACCTCAGGACATAGGACATTTTACTTTATAGTGAGTGACCTGATTAACCATTCCTGCAAACGGCAGAGATGTTATCTGGATTCAAATAATGACTTCTTTTCTTTTTCCTGAACGCTTCATGTACTCTTAGACATGATTGGCTGAAATTAAAACAGCCAATTCATGGATGGCAACAAGATTATTCACTCTTCTTAAATTCAGGATTCTTATACAAGGATCATCCACTGCACCATGCTACTTCATTTGTGCAACTTTTGTAGGTGATTTTGGTATAAAAAATATAAACTGTTAGCATATTAAATTTAAGTGATTCTCAAATTTGGAATCTTCACACAGATCTGTGATATGATTATGTGTGTACATGTATTTCTAATTTAATGTTGACGTCGTTGATTTTCCTCGCCAAAAAAAAAACACAGCAAAACACATATCAATGTCAGCTTGGTAATTTACTTAAATATCAATTACAAGATGTTTTTGTTTAGATTGTTTTGAGGATGTAAACAAGTATATGTATTCTTATTAAATTGTCTGTTGATACTATTTAAACTATATACACTGGTCATATGTGAATTTTGGGCATTAAAAATCAGATTTATGAACTGAATACTGATGACAATTACATGCAGGATTACATTTACTGAGTACAATTCATCTAAACTCTGCCATTTTGCAGTCTACATACAGCCATATCAGGTTTCTTTGAGGACGTCCAAGTATTACATAAAAAACATGATGAATTATAATAAAACTATATATCAAATATGGCACATTGTTTGTTATTCTGACTGTGTATTCAAGGCCAGGTGTGTGTGTGTTGGCTTGGCTTTTATCTACGTTTGGTGTCTATTCAAACCACGCTTTATCCAAGTAGCGAGAATTTCTATGAGTTGTGACTGCTGTTGCTAAGATATCTTTTATGCTGACTGGTTGAATGGTCATGCGACTTAGGCAGCAATCATGTGTCAGCATACGTAGTTTGTTTAGCCTTCTCGCAATAGGTTTGTGACAACCTATTCTTGCAGTAGTGCCATAAGTAGAGGTAATCTATGAAAGTGTCTTCACACACGAGTTTCTTTTGTGAAAATGGTACTACACTCTGCTGGTAGTCTACATATCTACATGCAGTTACAGCTGTACATTGAAAGTATTAACCTTAATATTATTGTTTTGTTTGGTTATAAAAATGTTAGATGCTGCATGGATTATACAATATACACAGAGGAATTCACACCATTGAATAAGACTCAAGTTGTGGCATAAAATAAAACTGTGTGTGTATGCATGCATGCGTGCGTGCGTGCGTGTGTGCATGCTTGTGTGTGTATGTGTGTGTGTTCATGCATTTGTGTGTGTGTCTGTGTGTGTGTATGTGTGTGTGTGTGTGTGTGTTCGTGCGTGCATGCGTGCATGCGTGCATGCGTGCATGCATGTTTATGCATGTTTATGCATTCATGTGTGTGTATGTGTGAGTGAAAGGAGAGGGAAGACTTCTGTTGAATGTACTGTTTTTTAATGTGCAAGCATGCACCCACATACATGTACGCATGTTTGCAGGTGCTTGTTTTTTAGTGTGTGTCCATATCTATATATATGCATTAGTGCCAGTACAATACCCAGACTACTGAATGTTCTGACCAGAAGCTTCTATCACGTGTTGGTCTCCTCTTTGGTGGGCCACCAGTTGGATACATAATAGTCAACAAATGGATTAGATTGATTGCTCTTAAAATAGCTTTCCTCCTTTCCTTAATGCACCTCAGACATCATCTCATGATTAGGTGCAGAATTCACCTAGTAGCAAGATTTAATTGTAGCTCCTTTAAATAGACCAGCTTGATTTAAGCTGTCACATTGTATTGTGGACTCAGTGTGTGCATATGTATAATCATTGCATGGTGGAGGCTTTCTTTGCATTTGGGAACAGGAATGTATGCTATAGAAAAATTAGGGTAATTAGTCACAGCATTAGGAACCGTGCTGGAAATTTGACAATAGGTTTCAGCAACAAGGGGAGTAGTGTAATGAACCATAGACATCAGGATTACTAGTGTGAGGGGAAATTTAAATCTGTAGTTGAATGCTCTGGGACTACTTTGTAACCCAGCTAGCATTTTCACTGGCGTGCATTTATCATTCTTACATTTATTGCCTTAATCCCTGTTGTTTATCGTTGAATTTGCTAAGAAATGAAAACAAGAATTAGGTGTTAAGAAGTGTTGTTGTTCACGTATATAAATGCTTCTGTGATTTCTAAGCCCTTTAAAATGGTAATTATACATGTAACAGTAAAATAAAACGCAAGTAATGCGGTATTGTTTCAAGATAATTTCAAGTTGTGTAACAGTGGCCTTTAGAATATATTATGCTTTAATGCTAAGACAAATGCATGATGTGTGTGCATCCGTGCGCATCTGTGTGTGTGCATGCATGCATGAATATGTGCATGCGTGTGTGTGTGCGTGCATGAGTATCCATGTGTGTACTAGGGTGTGCATGTGTGTAACTGTATATACACATCAGACTTGTGCATGTGCTGTGCATACAATGATACATGCGTGTACATGCATAACATTACCCAGCATATCATCTGATGGTTTTGCTGCTGTAATGGTTTGTCTAGAAGTTCTGATGAATTTATATAATATTAAGCTTTCGTGGTATATTAATATGCTCTGCACAACAAGAATATAGTAATTAGTAAACATAACCACTGGCATGTGAAACATGTTGAGATAGAGTGCATATATAGGACACGTCATATTTGACTGAATTTCAGAGCATTGCATTCATAACTGCTGACATATGATTTTCTTTGAATAAAGGTCAAAATCAGTTTACTTGGTAAATCTTTGCAAACTGTTTTTGTTAACATAATACATTTTTCCATCTTTTAGAAGGAATAAAAAGGCACATTTTTGTATATGCATTTTTAATCAAAACTAACCATTTGCAGTTACAATGAAGAATATTATAGTAGTAGTTTACTTGAATAACCTTGTTGAAGACATCAAAATTAAGTTTCACAGAAAGGCTGATGTCTCGAGTGTGACTCTTCCTTCTGAGTTTGCTGCTACTAAACTGGGAATATCATTCCTAGTATTTGTAATGTTCACAGCCGATTTTACCCCTTTTCATTATGCAAGTTGTTTAAATATGTACAGTCAGATGTTATTGTCCATATACTGATAGCCAATACAACAGTTTATGATGCTAATAATCACAGAATTTGCTTTGTTACAATAATTGAACCAGTGTTGTATTTGCTTGGTGCATGTTATGGCATTATATCTGAGTAATTCAGTTATGCATTTAAAAGCACAACTGGGTTTCTCAAATGGTATATGGCAAATGAATCAGCCTGGCATATTCATATGGCATATTGAATATGCCAGCAAAATTTGGAACCTGCCGTTTCATATGCAATGTCAAAGCTCATCACTGACTGGACAGTTCACTGCATCTTGTGCAGTATCACCTTTCATGATATTGCACATTTTACTAGTCTTCCTCTCAGTTATAACACTGACGTGAACATTAAAATTAATATTTAACACATTTGCTTTTTGCATCCCTTTGACATACATCATATGTATTTTGTTTTACCCTTCTGCACATTTTAAAGTGTTTTTTCTATAATTTCCAAAACAATTCTTAGGTAAACCTTTCCAAAATGGCTGACATATAGCTGGGTTTCTTTCATGCAAACTCACACAAGACAGACAAAGTGAGACACTTATACTTTACCTGTGAACCATTTAGTTACAAACAGATGATTGAATGAGACACATTTTTGATAAAAAAATTATTGTGAATAAACTGACGGTGATACAAAGTAGAAACTACTAACCTGAGAATGTTGAATGACGTGTTGATGCAAGCATTCTCTGGCCATCTGTGTGGGTTTAAATATTCCCGTGAGCAGAGCAGCAGGTATTCCATGCAATAGTCCACCCTCATGAGTGGGTTTCTAACAGTAAATGGCATCGTGTGAGATTTTCTCTACAGGTATCTAATCTTAAGCCCACTTTCAAGTCCTTGTTCTGAAGTGCCTACAGTACACTAATCCCAGCTCACCTTTGCACAAGATTACAGAACCAGTAGGCAAGTGTGAATTGTATCATTTTTAAGCAGTGCTCAATCAGTTTTCTCTGCAGATTATGGTGGTCAATGCCACTCATTAGAGCGTGCCAGCCTTATTGTTTGTTGCCCCGCCTTTTCCCGGCTAATCATCAGGGATCAGCCAATCACTGTGTGTTCCCACGCTGGGTCACAATGCAATATAAAGTCTGCCATCGGATGTTTGACAATGTCGAGTTGTTTTCCAATATTTTGGCTCAAGCAGAGCACCGAAAGTGTTGAGTCCAGTGCGTGAATGTGGGTGTTATACAAAACATAGGAAGTTCTTATTTTACATGGATGTGTGTGGATTAATAGACACCTGATTTGCTTACTTCGGCTTGTTTTTGAGTCAAGTATGACAACAATGGATACCATACCATGGCTGTAACGAAGAACCATTGAGGTGCCTTGGATCTATGACATTTCTGCTTGGTCAGAGGTGTATCACTTTGTGGAGTAGGTTAAAAACATACAAGTAATTAGTAATATTTTCGCAGAAGGAATATGACGCTGACGTTGAACTTAGTAACCTTATGAAAAGATGATTGGTACTGGAATATACCCATGAAGAACACGAATCGGCTACATTGACTGTAACTTCTTTAGACTGACATGTCTACTCCAAGGATTCAAGTTGTTTCTAGTAACCTGTATCACCATTTCTAGCTGAAACACTGCATTTAATCTTAATGATCATGACAGCAAAATGAAGACGACAAAAACACGGTAGCACTCAAGAAACAAGTTATATATATGATGCAAATTTGAGTGATTATTTCAACGAATCTCCACAATGCGAGACAGGCCACAGTTCAGTCGCCTAGACCGTGTACACAGGACGGTTGTGGCCCCTCTGGGCTCCCAGTACCATGTCTGGAGCCCCATGCCTGGGGTGAGCTTCTTCTCAAAGTCTCTCAGCATTGTGTCCAGGCAAGTGGCTGTGTATATTAAGTCATGTGGAGTAACAACTTAACTGGGCACCAGTGTTGGTACACGGCCCCTTACGACCTGATAATTAACCAATTTCAGAAAAGCAGCAACCCATGTGAATGTTTTTCAACGTTTTGTGTATCCAAAATGGCCGACACCCATGATAACAATATCTTGCTGAGTTCTATGAGTCAGTGGGTATGTTTTCAATGTAGGATTGTTAGGTCATTTCTTTTTATGCTGGACTTTACAGTATATTACAAATGTAAGCTATGCCACAGTAAAAAGACAGTATTTATTCTAACAAACACCCCATTTTCAGTAAACATCATGTATATTTTAATACATCAAATAGTAACATTGATCTGCCACTCTTAGTGTTGCCAGTTTGTGCATTGCTCTCAGTGTGTCTCAGAAGCAACTCGTGGTTGTAGCCATCAAGACTGACAAATGGCTGATAAATACTAGAGGAATTCACCACCCTCTTTATTATAATTATATTCACACTTCTCTGGGTCTTTCTAGGTTAAGCCATACATGCACACTGTTCTCAGGCTGTCTGGTGTCTTTTTCACACCTGCAATATTCTCAGTGTCTGGATTACATCAGAGTACTATAATTACAAATACAGTGCTAAAGCAGTGTTAAGCTATGACGTGGTTCTCATTTTCTGCTTATGAGTTCCCCCTCAGCAAGGCTTGTGAACTCAGGAATGTTACAAATAACCTGTTTATATAGAACTAACATAAAACATACTTACTTACTTATGCCTTTTCGCTCGCTCGGAGCATAGGCCATCGACTAAGGAACGCCACTGTTTTCTGTCTGTGGCCATCTTCTCCATTTCTTTCCAGGTGTACCCCATCTCTTTTGTATCTTTTTCTGTGTCTCTCTGCCAGGTGTTTCGTGGCCTACCTCTTCTTCTCTTCCCTGGGGGGTTCCATGTGATGGCTTGACGGGTGATTGATTCTGGTGGTTTCCTTAGTGTATGTCCTATCCACCTCCATGTTCTCTTCTTTATTTCATTTTCTATGGGTAGTTGCTTGGTTGTTTTCCAGAGTGTGGTGTTCGGTACCTTGTCTGTCCACTTCAAGTGTAGTATTCTGCGCAGGCATTTGTTGATGAAGGTCTGTATTTTCTTTAGTGTCTTCTGTGTGGTTCGCCATGTCTCCGCTCCGTAGAGCAAAACTGCCTTCACATTTGAGTTAAACAATCTCAGCTTGGTGTTAATTTTGATTCGTTTTGCTCTCCAAATTTTTCTCAACATGATGAATGCCACTCTTGCTTTCTGGATTCTTGCTTTGACGTCTTCTTCTGTCCCTCCAGTTTTGTTTATTGTACTGCCCAGGTATGTGAATGCATCTGTCTCTTCCAGTGGCTCTCCGTTAACATAAAACATGATCAGAACAAAATCTTGAAAAATAATGCATTACTGTTCTTCCATTTGCCATGGTCAAGCAAACATAAACACTCATGCATGTACACATTGTTGTCCATATGCACGTACGCATGCATGCATGCATGCACATATGCACATGCATTACCAAGCACGCACATGCACATGCACACGCACACGCACACGCACACGCACACGCACACGCACACACACACACACAGTAAAGTCACAAAGACCACCAGGGTAGTGCAACAATTAAAACTTCTCACTCTTCTGCCTCAGGTCAGTTCCCCTGTCCATGAATCACCAGTCACGTGACGTGTCGAACGTGAGGGCGGCCATACAACACCCCAGACGGCCACAAACAGCGGTCAGCGCAGTGACCGATGTCCAGCGCCCAGCATCCAGGTAAGAAATATATGCTTGATTGTTCTCGCCAATGTTCTTAGAGCCCAGCATCAGGCTGCCATTACCACTGAACTCTCACTGTCTGTATCGTTCGTCATCTGTCACTGGGCCTGTTTCATCTGTTTCAACATCTCAATCTCTTTTCCCATCACTATCCTCATCCCACTTCCCATCCCAGCCGGGCTATTCCCTCCCCTCTGAGGATGTTATTGTTTTATTTTAGCTGTTCATGTCTCCAGCCCACTGTAAACCTCTTATTGTCAACTTTCTCTAGAAACTCTCTCTTACAGTGTTTCCCCTGAGTATAATGATGTGCAAGGTGGTAGGATGGGCTGAGTGAGCACCAAAGATGTGATTCAAAGCTATGTTGGTCTGGAGCATGGCTCCCGGAATAATTTTTAAACTATGTTCATAATGACGCATTCTGAAGTGTGTTTTAACCTATTCCCTGTTATATAGATGGGAACCAAATACATAACTACAAGGTAGCAGCATGTAAACATGTTTATGGCACGAGATATCTTTGAAGAGGAAATTTCGGCATATTTTGAGTGAGTTGGCTTAGAAAAACAGTGAGGTGGCCCCCCCTCGTCATATAGCAGGAGAAACACTGCCCCTGCTCTAAACTCCTCCCTTAGCTCCTTATTTCTCTCCTTGTCTAATGTCTATCCTCTTTGCTCCCACATTTCATCCTCCCCATTTGTTGTTTTCCTCCAGATTCCCTATTGTCAGACGTGATATTGGCCTCGGTTCCATTCCCCGATTTCAGTCTTCTTTTTCATCCTCTTCCTTTTCCTCAGTTTTCTTGCACTAATTTCTCTATCAACAGTTTCCAATCTCCTATCTTTTGCTCGTTTTCTCCATTCCTGCATTCCTCCCATCTCAATTTAGGTGTTCCTCGCCACCTGTCCCCTCCACTCTCTGGGCTTCTGTGTTCCCCGCCACCCATCCTCTCAGTCCGTCCACCTCCCAGCCCACACCAGTCATCTCCCAACCAATTTATTCTTAAATCTGTCTTTTTTCTTGAACACATACTTTCTAAAATTTCCTTTTGTTTAATATTTATATATTTTGTTAATTTACAAGGTATGAATGTGTTCTTAGTGTGGATTGCTTCATTTGTGATTACTACCATAATTATTATAGTTAATAAAGTGAGTTCTGATACAGCGCAATACCTAGTGCTTAAGACTGACTTTTAGTAATTTCTGTGTTAATCACCATCTTGACATCTCTTGCAACCTGTCAGTGAAGACTTCATTCATCTACATTCAACACTGTTTGTAGCCAGGTACTCATTTATGTAGCTAAGTGAATGGAGACAATGTGAATTTGGATAAGTGTTGATTGTTCACTTGAATTTGGATAAGTGTTGAAAAAGCAGTGTTCAAGTACCATGTGTTGTTATATGCCAGTACCATTGAGGTAGAGCTCTTATTTTATACAGTGAACACCACATAGTCTGTAAGGTTAATATGTAATTTATTATGAGATAAGTCTGGTAACATAGGCAGTATTCAAGAAGTTACCACTGTCCTAGTATAACACACATTACACAGGCTGTGCTGGGTAAATATTGCCAATAAAGGGCCTTTGGTTAGACTAGACATGCTGTGCAAATGTTGCTATAGTAAACTTCACAGCATATCAAGCAGTTTGTGCTAAGTTTGTTCTACAGTCAGAGTCTCAGAGTGTTCTTGAAAGTTTCAGAGATTAATTAGCCTCCATTCACATGCATACTAGGTAAAATCCCAAATAATTACTCATCCAAATAATCTCATGAGCCAGAGATGATTTTATACTTGATTGTCCTCATGAGCCAGTGGTTATATCTCATCTGAATCTACTCATGTATTGATATCAGTGAAACCAGTGCTTGTCCACATACATTGGTGCTGCCTCTGGTGGATAGTCACATTACTTTGAAGTGACTGTTGTCCTCCAGGTGGCAGCACTGCTACAGTGTAAAGTATACTGGTAATCAATACTGGACAAGCCTGTTGATCCACAATAGCAAATATTTGAGGAAAATAGTTCATTTGTGCACTATGAGCATTCCGTTTAGAGCTGTATTAGTTACCAGTGTTTTGTTTACCAATTGTGTATGTGATTAAATAATGGTAGCATATACACACTTGTGTATTACTGATAAACACGTATGTGCGTGTGTAGGGATTTTTCATCGCGATAACTATTATAATTATATATAGATATATCTATCACTATTTAGGGCTACTAAAGCCATGCATATATGCAAATACGTACATAATCACAAGGAGGGTGTTTACCCGGTTAAGAGACTATAACCAGTATGGAAGGTTTCCTATGCAATTTATATGGTAATTTTAGGGCCATCTGGCTGAGGCAGAGGACCAACCCTGGTATTTTGGGACGCTACCAGGGGAGGGAAAGTTCACTAGCACTGCAGGCTCGTCTATGCTAATTTCTAGGGCCATCTGGTTTAGGAAAATGCTCCACTTTATTGTTGTTGGGGGAAACCACAGGGTGCAGAGTCCGCTGGCACCCTGCCAAGATTTCTAGGGGTAGACGCGCTGGACAAAATATTAGGTAAGGCGTCTAGCGTCTGTCCTCGGGCTACAGTACCACTAGTATAAATAGGGAGTATTTTAATGATTCGAGGGAGAAGACTGGGGCTTATTACCGGGGGAACATGTATTGTTCACCCCGGGACACGCGCTCCAGAGCACACTGCGACAGACTTACTGTCACAGAATATACGATGTGTGTGTCATATTGCACGGGGAGACTTCTGGGGCCTATTACCGGGGGAACATGTATTGTTCACCCCGGGACACGCGCTCCAGAGCACACTGCGACAGACTTACTGTCACAGAATATACGATGTGTGTGTCATATTGCACGGGCAGACTTCTGGGGCCTATTACCGGGAACACCTACGCTGTTTACCCCGGGACGCGCCGCTCCAGAGGGCCCTGCGACATGCTTGCCGTCAAGACACATACTGTGTGTTATTGACGGGCTATACTGTGTGTTATTGACGGGTTGACTACTGGGGCCATTTGTCGGGGAACACACACATACGCTGTTCACCCCGAAACACGCCGCTCCAGAGCGCCCTGTGACAAAGATACTGTCACAGTCCATTGTGCTGAAAGAAGTTGTGCCGTACGAGGCATATTGTGCTCTGATTGAGGAACCACACCACACCTGTGGGTGAGTTCTTTGCTTGATCGCGTGTCAAACACGCTGTCAGTACCGTCACATTTGTATTGTGTTTATATTGGTTTAGTTAGTGAAGTATTTTAGTGAGTGTCTTATATTTGTACTGGTAGGATTTTGATGTAATAAACTGTAGAAACCTTATATATATTGTTTGTGTTAGACTGGTTAGACTGAGTGAGTGAACGTGTGCCCGAGTCCGCCACTAGACGCCTCCGTGCCGACCGCTCGCGCCAAACGATACGATTTGGTGGCGGGGTGTTATCCCGCAAACGCTACAATTTGGTGGCAGCCGGGGTGGGATTTCGGTAGATAAACCTGACCGTATTCCTCTACGTTCCGTAGTAACGGTTTTTGGTTAATCTATCTTGAAAATCTCACTTGAAAGAACTCACACGGGCCGCACGTTCACTCGCTTCAGATAGATTAAAGTAGAATAGTTTAGTGAGAAGTTACTTCTCTGGTGGCAGCAAAATAAATACGTAAAATGTTAAACTCAAGGTGATAATTCCTCAGTGGCGATAATTCCTCAGTGGCCGATGTTTATTTTCGGTACACTGGACACTGTCTGCAATGGCAGGGGGCCATCCAACCCATGCCAGATAAAAGGCCACTGTTTACAGCTTGTCGCCCTGTGGACAAAGCTGGCTACAGGCTGGCTAATGACGGTCAGTGGGTCGGTCAGCAGACACTCACTAGATAGTGGTTCTGCTAATGACCCCTTGAGCCGTGATGCAATCGACAACACAGCAGGTCAATGGTTGTCCTCTCTTCCCAGCATCAGGTTTTCAAGGGTCAGCAACTCAGGCCATGGTAGATCGTTTCTTCAGGGGATATAGCTGGATGTTTTGAAGAGATGTTATATCTGATATAATGTCAAGTTACTATTATAGGTGTTTGCTTAGTTATAGTTTCATGGAATTAGGGTATACAGTAGAATGTTTGGCGGATTCTGGATTTGATGTATGGTCATATAGAAATAACGGCTTAATTCGCTGTCTATGACAGACAGCGCTAACACATATTATCATCAGGATATGTCACACCCAACTGAGTATGATAGTCGGCAATGGTATGTTTTATTGCCTAAGAGAGATTCACAAAACACGAGGTCTGCTAGATGCAGAGCCAGACCTGACAAATGTCACGGTGTAATCGTTCATATGATTTGTGAGATTCACAAAACACGAGGTCTGCTAGACGCAGAGCCGGACATGACAAATGTCACGGTGTAATCGTTCATATGATTTGTGAGATTCACAAAACACGAGGTCTGCTAAATGCAGAGCCGGACATGACAAATATCACGGTGTAATCGTTCAGATGATTTGTGAGATTCACAAAACAGGAGGTCTGCTAGATGCAGAGCCGGACCTGACAAATATTTCGGTGTAATCGTTCATATGGTTTGTGAAATAGTCACAAAACGCGAGGTCTGCTATAAGCAGAGCCGGACATGACAGATGTCACGGTGTAATCGTTCATATGATTTGTGAGATAGTCACAAAACGCGAGGTCTGCTACAAGTAGAACCGGACAATACATATAAGTCGGTGTAATCGTTCATATGGTTTGTGAAATAGTCACAAAACGCGAGGTCTGCCCCGTGCAGAACCGGACATGACAGATGTCACGGTGTAATCGTTCATATGGTTTGTGAGCTAGTCACAAAGCGCGAGGTCTACAGTTTGTAGAACCGAACATCACAAAACACGAGGTCTGTGACAAACAGAACCGAACATGACAAATGTTACGGTGTAATCGTGTCTACCCTATGTCGTTGTAACCAATTATTTTCAACACATGAAAGTTTGGTTTCAAAGATTGTTTAAAAATAAGTGATTGTTTTCGTTCAAGCACTTTCCAACAAAAAGTTCCTGCACATATCTGCCCAGTCAAAGTGGACGGAATCACTTGCTGACATGGACAGCTATATTTATTTTATCATCATCATCATCACCATCCTCATTGCTATGATGCCATATACAGCTTTCAACTTTCTGCGTTTTATGTCATCACTTCGAATTGTTCATCTTCTCATCCTGATTTTTGCCAGCTAGGTCTTGAAGCATAGTTCATGCATTTATTTCAATTATAGAGAGTAGTCTTGGTCAAACAGAAGTAATTTGACCAGCCAGTCAGTGAACTGGTCATTGTGGCTGTTTCGGGCTGTGAGACCATCTGGTTAGATTATGTCAACACACAGCATGGCTGCAGTCTAGGGGTCAATGACTGGCCCAGTGGTGTAATGAGAGAAGTTAACGAGTATCAACATAGTTCTGTTCAGGGCAGCTTCTGGCTTAATAGATATTTAATTGGCACAGGGTGTGTTCTGCTAAACAGAATAGGATGAAGTTGATTAGAGTTAGTTTTCATGTGTTAGCTCTTGTTGGTCATATATATAGATATCTTGGAAGATTATACTGTTACATACACAGAGAAACTATACTAGAAGAGTTAGTAGTGCATAGGCCTGAGAACAGTATCTCAGCCGTAGTTGGCCACAAGGAATCTGTATCACAGGGCAGCTTCAAGTCCCTAAGGTGCAGACACTGTCTGATGGCAGAGATAGCGATTACCCTGGTCAGGCCAGGCGACCTTAATGGGCACATTCTGTGTCTGAGGGCAAGGATATGATGAAGTTCTATCTTTGTGGATGTGACAAGGGTTGTCCGTTATTCTCCTGGTACATGTCAGTGCTGTGACTTGTCAAGCAATGGCGAACGATGTATGACCACGACGGTCATATGACATTAATTATGGCAAACACCATAACAGTGCTGCGTACGAGATACGTACACAAAAAAAATGCAGGAACCAGAATTCATTCTGGTCAAACCTGCAGCGTTATCTGCAAAGAAGATGGAAGAAGACGCAGGAACCAGAATTCATTCTGGTCACAACCTGCAGCGTTATCTGCAAAGAAGATGGAAGAAGACGCAGGAACCAGAATTCATTCTGGTCACAACCTGCAGCGTTATCTGCAAAGAAGATAGAAGATGGAAGAAGACGCAGACGAGATTGAGCTGAGCGTCCACTACTAGCGGTGAACTGACGTGCGTCTACCGTGCGTCCATGAAGTGGGTTACGACGGAGGATACCATCGGCTCAACAGATGCGACTGACGATCGCGTAATGGAAGCCACATCAACCGGACATGAACATTTGTGAAAAGTGAACATTTGAGTATAAATTGTATGCTTTCTTTTTCAGCATTGTATTGATTATTATAATGTTGCATGCATGTTACCTGTTATAATTTCGGGACGAAATTTTAGTGGGGCGGGGGTAATGTAGGGATTTTTCATCGCGATAACTATTATAATTATATATAGATATATCTATCACTATTTAGGGCTACTAAAGCCATGCATATATGCAAATACGTACATAATCACAAGGAGGGTGTTTACCCGGTTAAGAGACTATAACCAGTATGGAAGGTTTCCTATGCAATTTATATGGTAATTTTAGGGCCATCTGGCTGAGGCAGAGGACCAACCCTGGTATTTTGGGACGCTACCAGGGGAGGGAAAGTTCACTAGCACTGCAGGCTCGTCTATGCTAATTTCTAGGGCCATCTGGTTTAGGAAAATGCTCCACTTTATTGTTGTTGGGGGAAACCACAGGGTGCAGAGTCCGCTGGCACCCTGCCAAGATTTCTAGGGGTAGACGCGCTGGACAAAATATTAGGTAAGGCGTCTAGCGTCTGTCCTCGGGCTACAGTACCACTAGTATAAATAGGGAGTATTTTAATGATTCGAGGGAGAAGACTGGGGCTTATTACCGGGGGAACATGTATTGTTCACCCCGGGACACGCGCTCCAGAGCACACTGCGACAGACTTACTGTCACAGAATATACGATGTGTGTGTCATATTGCACGGGCAGACTTCTGGGGCCTATTACCGGGAACACCTACGCTGTTTACCCCGGGACGCGCCGCTCCAGAGGGCCCTGCGACATGCTTGCCGTCAAGACACATACTGTGTGTTATTGACGGGCTATACTGTGTGTTATTGACGGGTTGACGACTGGGGCCATTTGTCGGGGAACACACACATACGCTGTTCACCCCGAACCACGCCGCTCCAGAGCGCCCTGTGACAAAGATACTGTCACAGTCCATTGTGCTGAAAGAAGTTGTGCCGTACGAGGCATATTGTGCTCTGATTGAGGAACCACACCACACCTGTGGGTGAGTTCTTTGCTTGATCGCGTGTCAAACACGCTGTCAGTACCGTCACATTTGTATTGTGTTTATATTGGTTTAGTTAGTGAAGTATTTTAGTGAGTGTCTTATATTTGTACTGGTAGGATTTTGATGTAATAAACTGTAGAAACCTTATATATATTGTTTGTGTTAGACTGGTTAGACTGAGTGAGTGAACGTGTGCCCGAGTCCGCCACTAGACGCCTCCGTGCCGACCGCTCGCGCCAAACGATACGATTTGGTGGCGGGGTGTTATCCCGCAAACGCTACACGTGTACACATTTTGTGTAATGCTGATAAATAGTAGCTGCTTCAGATTGTTCATTTGAATCAACTAAAATGTTAACAAGCATTTACAGTGACTACATTCTTCAAACAGATCAGCTTTCATTCATTTACCGACCCACTGAATTCATATGAAACCATGTTTATGTATCTCAGTGTTAATGGAAGAGTATGCGTGTGTGAACGTACTACTGTGATCCTGCCTCATTCTAAGTAGCGAGAACAGTGCTGCCCTCTTGTGTGCAACAGAAGGTTCTTCTAGTGGTTTCAGTTATGTGGTGTGCTACTATAGGTGTTGTTGGTTGTAAGATTTATATCAATGGTTGTTGGCATCATTCAGGGCCATCCATCCATCCAGGGCCACATGAAGCAGAGTACTAAACTAATCAGATATCTGTATTTTTTACTCATATAGTAATACAATGCTATTGAGATGCATGATTGACCTTGCTAACAACCTTAGAAATTAAATGATTACATAAAACTGTGGGCATACCTGCCAAAACTACCAGGTTTTCTGGGAGTGTCCCAGATTTTGTTAAATCTCCCCAGGTCCTGGAATAGATTCCCAACAGTGCCCATGTCTTCTGAAATTGAATCCATCAGGACAGAAATGTTTCGACTCACTATAAATAAACAGGACCATACTGTTGAGACTAACATAAATTCTCCCCGATCTCAAAGCTCAAACATTTGCATGATTGGAGTCATTGGACCTAGCCAAGTATGCTTAAGGTGGTAGAGATCTTATAGCATTCATTTTCCAGCCTTTTTTGTGGTAAATTTCACCAAAATTACAACATGGAAAGAACATTGTATTTTTTATTATTTTTACGGATTTCTGTTTGAGTGTAAATAATAAGGTAATACATTTAAGCATCAAATATAATTATTATTGATGTGAGGATCATGGTAAAAAAAACAGAATTTTTGGGAATTGGTGGGTCGTGATAATATCCACAATAAGTCTGATACACTTTGAGTGACCCCTATTTCATGCAGAAACATATGCCACTGTTGTGTTTTCATATTTTATGGTTAACTTCTTTCTTACCTGAAACTCTTACCTCAAGACTGGTCAATATTTGCCCAATATTGAGCAGTGAGACTGTCTCAATGTACAACTGGTATTAATTAAGTCATTATATGCAATTTTAGTTAAAAAATTGATGCATATTTATTCTTTAAAATCTAAATACTAAACAAATCTGTCTAGTTTATCATTAAAGATTGCAATATTTGTCACACTAATTATTATGTTGCTTACTTAAATATTAAAACAAATTCAAGTAGGTTCTTGACAAAATTGAATTCTGTTGAAGTTTCCAAAATGATTTAATTGTCATGACATACAAAAAGATGTGCCATGTTTTTCTGCACAGTCTGGTTATGTTCATAGCTTTCTCAATGTACAACAGTTATTCAATCAATATACCCTGGTATAATAGTATACTGCTAATTCCCTAGCCAATTATCTGGAAAGAGACAAACGATATCGTGATTGCTATAATAAGCTATCAAATCCAAATGCTGAGTCTCGATTCTACAAAGCACACTTCATCAAATATTACTTAACCATGTCAAAGAAATCCACTCTTCAGTAATAGACAGATCTAATCTGAGTACGCTATATTAACACACACAGCCAGACGCTGTTAGATCATAAGTTTAATTAAGCCACTATCCTGTGGCTGTTGTCAATGTCCCGACACACATTCTCTGGCGTCCAAAGCTGTTTATGTCGACAGTAACCAGAGCTGATTCGACCAACATAACTTCACCTGGTCTCACTTGAGGCAGGTGCATTGATACGCGGTAGTAATTATTTCTGGATTATCCTCAATGCATTGTCTTTGTTTGTGGTCTTTGTGTGTGGCCGTGGAGGTGTTGCCGCAAGACAGAACCAGTGTAGTAGTCGTTGTAGTCACTGCTGACATCAGTACGGATACTGCGACAGAGGAACGTATGATAGACTAGACAGTGTAATATGTTAGTTATGTAACTTGTGTGTCGTGTCGACTGAGAGATGTCAGGGTCTACATTAATCGAGGTGCCTACAGAGAATTCGGTGGTGATTATAACCACAGAGCCTCTGCTTCGCTCCAGGACAGTCTGCACGACACGGTAAATACTGACATGTACCTTACGAGGCGCTGGAGCACAGTGGCTAGAACGTCAGACTGTTTTATATACCCTTGATGGAATTTCGAAGATTGCACAGTATGCACCCACTGTCATACACAATCTCCTGTGCAAAGCAGCAACGCAATATAAATAATGATTGAAATAGGTTAACACACACATATACGTATATATATATATATATATATATATATATATATATATATATATATAAATAATGATTGAAATAGGTTAACACACACATATACGTATATATATATATATATATATATATATATATATATATATATGTATATATATACATATATATATATACATATATATATATATGTATATATATATATATATATATATATATATATATATATATACATATATATATATATATATGTATATATATATATATATATATATATATAGTAAATAGTAATATGTTTAGGAGTTGTAGGTATTGCTTAGCAATACCATTTGGGCCAGCATGCTGTATCTATTGTGTGTGTGTGTATGTACGTGCGTGCGTGCGTGCGTGCGTGCGTGCGCTCGCACACATGTGTGTATTGTATATATATATATATATATATATATATATATATATATATATATATGTATATATATATGTATATATATATATGTATATATATATATACATATCACAGCTAGCAAGCTAAAGAAATGAGAAAGAAAAGTTAGAACATAATTATTGTCAACACGCAACAGTGCAACAGAACTACAAAGACCAACCAACAGCCGCGTCAGGAACAGACCTGGCATCTGGAATTAGAAAGTAGTCCCAGGGTACTACATAACATGGAGCACTGTAGCTCATGGACTGACACACTGTCTCTCAGTCTGGAGGATGTGGATTCAAATGCTGTTGTGTCAAACCTTCGACAAATGTATTCACTCCACATTGCTACTGTTCACACAGCTGCATGGATACCTGGCTACAGACAGTGGCGGCATACGAATGGTGTTTGTACATTAATTGCAGTGCAGCTGAATGCTTTCCAGAAATGTCAAGATGGTGTATGATTGAATAGGAATAAAGTGAGCAGTGATTTGAGCACTGGATATTGTGCTGTACACACAAGAACTTACCATTATTTTTTACAATTCCATATAAACATTTCCTGTTAGCATGCATATGTCAGTTTGTAGGCCCGGACACAACCTAACAGAGTAATACGTTTATTCATGTAAATAAGTTTTCACATGCCTTTAACAACATAGCCATCCCAAATTTCAAGTTGCAGCCGGCAGGTAGACATGGAAATCTTTAAGTTTAACTCTGACATGATTAAGAATTTTTCTTAAGACATTATTTCCCGACTTCGTGAAGCAGCTAAATTCAGTACTCGTCGTCAATTTTTAAACAGTGTATGTTGACAGCAGGGGTTGATCCATGCAGTGTTAATGTGTTTGGGGTTTTCAAACAGTATCGCTGTAAACCTGGTTGTCCGTATTCAGTGGGCATTGTGGGTGAGGGTTTTTGGGGTTTCCAGATGACAGAAAAAATCACTGGGCTGTACCCTGTAATAAACTAGGGAAGAGTGAAAGTGGAGTTAATGTTGTGAATGGAATCGGTGGATGTAGGATGTGATTTGTCTGACTTCAGCTGTGAGCGTCTCGACTCAGTAGAACATGAGCCGACCAGGAAGCACCAGCTGAGTTCTCACCTCCCTCTCAAGAAGAACAGACTGCCGCCATGGCAGAAGAACCTTGAGGTAGGTGGCGCCCTCTACTCGACACTGGGCGGCCATGTTGCTTGGTTTGCAGATCGGTTGTGGTCCACTATCTGATGGTAGTTGGTAATAGTGTACGTTCGTAATTTTGCTGCAGTGCAAAGTAGACACGGCTCAACACATGACCGTCAACGTTTATACAGCAGCTAGCATGTATTTCAGGAAGTATGTACAACACATATTTAACATTAATAATAATTTCTGTTGTGGCTAAATCTTTGCAAACCAAGCTCAGAGGTCCATAAAGACAACAGAGTTCATCAATCTTAGAGTCGATAAATATTCCAGCTGTCAACAAAAGGATTGACATGCCAAGGATTTATGTGGATAAGCACGGTTAAAAAGAAATATTTTTAAATGATAGTGGAATTGCATTACACATACACACACACATATATACAGGTGTATTATATATATATATATATTATATATATATATATATATATATATATATATATATATATATATAATATATAAGTCTAAAGGCAGCTTATGTCGACCAGTGCCTAGAGGACCGGCTTATGCAGTACAGGCATATTTTGTTATTTAATACATTTTCCAAAGATGTAAAACTGGAACATTATTTCTAATGCTAATGTTTAACACATAATGAAAGTTCATCAAAATATTTCAATAAATAAGGTACATATATGCAAAATAAATCGGTCTACATAAATCCGCGTATGCATAGATGCCGATTTATGTAGACTGGAACAACGCAACTATATATTAACAAAAGCAATGCATACATGTGATTAACTATGTTAACAGGTATTTGATGGTACATGTTTGTACATTGTATTTAACAATTTAGTGAATGTTGTAAAATTAGTTGCCGAGTACCTACGACAAATCCAATATTCGAGGGATCTATCGGTTCGCAACAAAGACAAAATGCAAGTTTTACTAATTTACACATAATAATTTAGCCTTTTGCATCAGTATGAAGCGTATCATACACTGAACACGAAACTCCAACCCTTCGTTCGGTATATACAATAAATATAGAGTTATAAGAACTTTGACCTGGTATACATAACCAGGCACACAATATACTCATAAATATGCACGACGCTCAAAAAAACATGCTCAAAATCACTTAAGATGTTGGTCATTTAAAAATTAATTACGCACAGTACTTCACTGTCACATGAACTGTGTGCACAAGCAATGACCCTGATAAATTCAATTGTGTTGGTTGTGAACTAACACGTCGAATCTTTATGTAGACCAGTTTTGGTCTACGTAAAACAGCGGTCTATATAAGCCGGTCCTATATGCATAATCGGTCGACATAAGCTGCCTTTAGGAGTATATATATATATATATATATATATATATACAGTAATAGCAAGAAATAAATTTTTGTATTTCACCATATTTGTTTCTTTCAGCCATTGTCTGTGGCTCTGTCGGTGACATATGTATGTGACAGCCAAGTCACTAATTCCCTAATTTAGTCATCCCTATGCCAAATGGGATTGGTCATGGTATAATGCCCTGTAAGGTTTCACAATCGTATCAAAATGAATTTGTTTTGGGTGGTTTCTGGGCCCCACATGTATTTCTCTTAAATAGTCAGTTATTAGCATTCCCCATCGACAGCTATGTATGATTCATCTACACTTGTAAGGGGAATTGCCTTGTGCTCTCTAAGTGGATGACAGTGCCCATTGTCTTGTCTTTAATGTTTAGATTATTATTTACTAAATGTTATTAAAGGGTATTATTGTTTGCACACACATTTAGTGACTCTCTTTTGCCACATAAATGTGGCAATGTGCAGCAAATTCAATACACATCACATCCTATAAGAGTTCTATTGATGATGCGTGGAGTCAGTGGGTAAAATGTATTTAGTTGAAAATACCCATTTATCAGTAAGTGATTGCTATGAATAAATGTCTCCCAGAACATGCATTAATAGTTATAATATTGGCATAGTAAGCATGGATTATCTGTATGAGCAGGTTTGCGTATCAATAACCAGTAATTGCAATCATAAATGTAATCCCTGCATAAATATTATGGGGATGACAATTACAGCTGCAACACCTCTGTCAGACATACATAATTACACGGCAGCCATGTTGGAAATTACAGGTCATTCGTGTTTACTTGTTAGTTTCTTGTGGGTTATTGAAAAAAGCATTGGTACAGGGCGATGTAATACTTGTAATAATAAGAGTACACTGAATGCTCATTTAAGCTTATAAGGACATAGGGACCATTATGCTTAAGAGTAACAGTATTGAAATTCATGTTCTGGCTTGCACTGTTTTATGTGCTCTTGGGTGTGATTGAGGAGAATAAGAATTAAAGATAAAATATTTTCGATAGCGAGCATCCCAGAAGAATAATTAATCATAGTGAACAAATAACACGCACGCACGCACGCACGCACGCACGCACGCACGCACGCACGCACGCACGCAGGCAGGCATGCACATACACACACAGGCATGCACATACACACACATTTGTTTATATGTATATATATATATATATATATATATATATATATATATATAATACACCTGTATATATGTGTGTGTGTATGTGTAATAAAAACTGTGTACATGTATACATATATGGTTAGTTTTGCTCACTATAATTAAATATAAATAAATAAATTAAAGATTATTTACATATATATATATATGTAAATAATAAAACCAGTTCCAAAGTTGTGGATCTATACATAATATGTGTGTTATACAGTCAGTAATCTTACATCACAAACAATACAAAACCATACAAAAGAAGAGAACAATACAAAATGAGGGTTTGTTTGTGTGTTCAGGCTCAGCCCGTGCCGTGGGGCATTGGGCCGGGCTACGTCATCTCAAAGAGCAAGAGTAAGATTGCCATGTACATCAAGGCTCAACAGTTCTTTGAGTCGCAGCAAGCTGATGAAAAGTAAGTTACGCATTCTGTAAGATGTGTCTGTAATCTTACGAAAGTAGTAGTCTTTTCACTCTGCAGGTGTTACTGGTTGTTCTACTTTAAAGTTTGCTTACAGATATGTTTTTGTTGTAAGTTTCATTTATTGTATTGTGAATGTGAGAAAAATACAGCCATGTGTGAAGACATTTTTATACAGGTGTGTATACTATAAACATGCACACATATTGTCCTACAGACACAAGCATGCTGCTGGGACAAACATGTTTGCATGCACATCCACATATATCACACACGCACACATGCACGCACGCACGCACGCACACACACATGCGCATATATATATATTAAAAAGTTGACTTTGTTCACGTGTTCAGTATAGTGGTGTGTGTCAGAAGATAGATGTTTATTACGGATTATGTTTCTGAATTGTCGTGTGTGATTTACTTCTTTACAGTGAAAAGAAGGAAGACCCTGAGAGGTAGGTCATTCTCTAACTTTATCGTTGTGATTTATTGTATTAACATGCAACCACATAATCAATATTTCAGTTAACTTTTAATATTTACACTATATTTAGAAACCTGCTTAGAAAAAAACAGGTCAGGTTAGCAAAATATCTAACAAACTGTTGAAATATGCACATGTGCAATGAATTTTTATTGAGAAAAATTCAAACTATGCAGTTATTTTAAATTAATATTATGATTACAAATTTAAAATATAACAAAAGGTATGTTTGCAGAACAGATAATTAGATTGATAATGTTTGTCAGTTGTTGACTAATATGTCCTTTCTTTTTCATGCTTTCATTGTGGATTCCCAACAACTGGTTATAATGTCATTGTCACTGCTACAATAAACATTAGTTCCCTTTCCCGTATAGCAAAATCCCACCGTCCCATCCAGCGCCCAATATCCTGCCTTGCCCGCCGTAGAACTACAGTGGCTCCACCTATCAAGCAGTTGACAAGTTCCCTGCGATTTCCCCCTAGTGGCAGTGTTTCCTTCATCGACGCCTTCTCAAAAGTTCCCGGTTGCGACAAGCTAAACTTTGTGAGATCGTTGCAAAAACTCGACGCCTGTTCCACTCATGATGATTGGACGACAGAATGCACCAATAGCAGCCCGTCCATTGGGCAGGGCTCGCTGCGGAGATTCCAGCTGAATCTCGCGAGAACAGCTCTGACCCCAACTCTCTACCAGTGGCACAGCAACAGTGGGATACGGCTGCGTGTAGCACCAGTGCCTCCACCTAGTAGACCGCAGAGCAAACTACGATCCATGTGGTCGACCAGCAGCGCTTGCTCTGAAAGCGCCGGTCGGACGACCCCTGTGGATTTTCCACATTTCTGCGTTGACCCCGAAGGTGACCAGTTGCAGCCGTGTCATATTTTACAGCGACCGCGGGCGCAGTCGGCAACAGTGCTGCCACGTGGTGGTGTCCGATGGCCGCTCAGGACGCAGTCCGCAACCCTCCCAAAGAGGGCGCTGATCTTGGCCAATCAACAGGCTTTGAGGAGGGAGAATCCAAGGGTGAACGTCCCGTGTAAGGTTCAGACGAGACACATTGATACCAGGCAGAGAGTCATTGAGATAGCATACGGAGAGGAGGAGATGGAGGTTAAAGACCATGTCATGTGCAGGAGAGCCTCTATGCCGAGGCTTAGGTTCTACCATGCTCATCCAGTGAGGGACGGTCAGTGGTCAGTGGCCTGCCCACTGTCCAGACAAACTGTACGGCCAGACAGAGCCTCTCTACCTGACTTCTGCGGTCTTCCCCACAGTGATGACCATGATGAGAGTCTGAGTGTAGAGACAGACATATTTTCTACACAAGCTGCTCATTCAGATGATGGAAGTACTCCCAGTGAGAATGCAGCTCCCAGGGTACATTTTGAAGAAGACAGAAGAGAACGGCTGCTGGAGAATGCAGCAAAAGATGTCAGGTGCATAACTCCAGTGGTCAGTAAGACTCATGACCTTCACATCCATCTCGACTGCGGCCACTGTGTGGGGCAGACCGACTATGACATGGTCAGCACTAGCAGTGAGAGCACGTGTCGAACTTGCAGAAGTCATGATGCTGCCAGCGACAGGACTCACGATCCCAGAGACAAAGGTTTTGATGGAACACACGAGAGTCATGATTCCATGGGTAGTGGAAGTCACAATCACAGAGGCAGATGTCATGATGCCCCTGGTGGAAGTGACGATACAATAGTTGGTATAGTTGGTCATAGTCACACAGGGAAAAGTCGTGATGACACCGACAGAAGTCATGCTGCAGGTGTAAGTCATGATCCATTGTGTGGAATTTATTATCATAAAGATGAAAGTCATTTGACAATCAGAAATCATGATGTCAATGAAGGAAGTCATGATAACAAATGTGGAAACCATAATCTCCTGGGTATAAGTCATGATGTCACAAAAATACGTTACGACATCACTGACAAAAGTCATGATCCCAAACGGGAAAGTCATAGTGGAAACCATGTTGCTGCAGCCGACGCGAAAATACTTGAGCACACATTGAACGATTCAAAACCTGGTCAATCGTCCAGTCAAGAAGATAGAAATAATGACACATGGTCAACCAGAAAAGACCTCTTCATGAACACAGCAGGTTGGTCTGATTCTGTTGCCCCCCATGGTCTGGGTGTAGAGGATCCCTCTGATGCTGTGTCCACTCCAGGACTGGACACTGTCCCTGCTGTTGCAACCAATGACTTCTATGTGAAGGACCACGTCTGTGGTGCCAGAATACACACTATTCCCATGACAGAGGAACACACCAGGCATTTTCAGATAATTCCTGACGGTGCCTGTTCTCCCCAGGAACATCACCCTATTGTGGGAACAACAGATACCACAGTACATTGTTTTCCCCCATCTACACATTCCCACCAAACTCCCATGACGACACAAACCACACTTGAAGCAGACACAGGCGAGGGCACGAGTCCATGGGTCACTGACTCGACCAAGAAACATGACATTACAATTTCTGTGTGTGACACAACAGAAAGTAACATTGTGGGGAAAGACACTGTGACATCTGGGAAGAGATTAGAAGACAATGTCACCAATGAACATGGACGGAAGGAGCAGGACACTTGCTTTGATGTCAACAGAAGTGAGACAGACATGTCTCAGGCACATGTGTCATCTTCCTCCCAGGATCACTATACTGATGACACTTCCCACCACATGGATCTGGTGACGTCAACAGAAGACCAGGTATTGGAACATGAGGTGACGTCCAGCAGAAGTGACGATTTTAAAAACGAGGCTGATGTCATGTCATCTTATGACAGTTGTGTTGATAGTAATATGACGCCAAGAACACAGCAAAATGTGGCTGTTGACGACAGCACCTCTTTGGGAATGTCACAAGATTCTTCTGACCTACATCCACTATCAGTTTGTGGTAACTCTCTACATGGAGTCACCACTGACGACATGTTACCTTCCGTGAATCACGGCGATGTGTCAGACCAGATTGTGGTCACCAACGAATCGGAATCAACCACATATCACCTCCTCCGAGAAGGTCAAAGATCACTGGAGCACAATGAAGTGACCATGGCAGCTGATAGTGCAGCATGGGAGTCCGAGACACAAGATGATGATTCCATCGCAACTGAAGCCTACCTCCTTTCTGCTCCAGACATCATCGATCTCTTCCCGAATTCAGGAGAAGACATTGCATCAACCTTTGTCATGTCGTTCCATGAACGACTGCAGAAGATACAGGACGGCCATGACCTGGTTCCACAGTTCAACACCAGTGATGTTCAGGTGAATCCAATGTACCCTGACACACCTCAAATGCCTGTATCAAAACCAGACAATATAGTCTCATCGAAGGCCAAGAGGAAGCATGTCCTACACAGAGCCAAGACCCCTCAACCCAGCCACGATGGAAGAAGAAGACAGAGTCTCACAGCCCAACCCCCACCGAAGCCCAAAGGTGTGAAACTGGAGCATGATACGTTTAAAATCCAGAGTTTACGGACACGACATGATTTATCCGATTCGCCGAGGAGCGCACGCACTCATAGAGAATATCACAGCTCCAGCATTCCTGTCATTGTCCTTACCTCCGACACAAACGAGGTGACGTACTTGAGCGTCAGTCCTCGACGGCGGATGTCACATGATGCATACTGCTATAATCCCTAGGAGTGTCACTGTGTCATACGTTGGTCAGAAGGATTTGGATAAAGCACACATTGGTCACTGTAAGATATGCTGCACCTTGTAGTGAGATTACAGTAGTGTTCTTGTTTCCTCAGTCACTTGCAGTAGAACCAAGCACTTACTCCTTGTATAATACCGGCCTGTCCCCTCCCCCTAGTGGATTGTTTACAAGGCTGATACAGAGATGACCAATGCTTCACATTATGACATATACATATAATATGGGTCTTGCAAGCATTGATTATAACATTCTGGTGAGGAAATAAATATACTAAAGATTTTATATAGTTCTGTGGTATAATATATTGTATGCATAATATATTTTATAATACTGAATATTTGGTATAAAAATGTACAAATCCAATTGAATATGTATATGTATATATATAATATATATATATATATATATATATATATATACAGTATATATATACAGTATATATATACATATGCACATGTTTTGCTAATGTTTTTGTTCCACAGTGGTTATTTTGGAGATTGTGATGTGATGTGATGTGATGTGATGTGATGTGATGTGATGTGATGTGATGTGATGTGATGTGATGTGATGTGATGTGATGTGATGTGATGTGATGTGATGTGATGTGATGTGATGTGATGTGATGTGATGTGATGTGATGTGATGTGATGTTTCACAGTGACTAGCATTTTGTAGTGGTTAAGTTGTTGTTGGTATGATGAGCTTTTACCATAACTGCAGTTGTTGTAGATTTAGTGTTTTTATTGTTGATGGTTATGTTATGTGGTCTCACAGTGACAATGGTTGTTGTAAAGATTATGTTCTTGATATGATGTAGTCCTAGAGTAACTGTGGTTGTCTTAGAGATTGTTTTGTTGTTGTGATGTGGTTTTACTGTGGGTGTTGTAGAGACGGTATTGTTGTTGTGATGTGGTCACAGTAACTGTGCATGTTGTTAAGATTATGTTGTTGTTGTTGTTGTTGTTGTTTTTGTTGTTGTTGTTGTTGGTGGTGGTGGTGGTGGTGGTGGTGTTGTTGGTGTCACATGACTGGATTTGTAGTGATGGTGTAGTTGTTGAGATGTTGTCACTCTGTGGGTGTTGTAGAGACGGCCTCATAGCCCAGCTCCAGGAGCAGATAGATGACCTGACAGTCTCTCTGGAGGAGGAGAGACTCAACCACAAGGAGACCAGGAGACTGGTGTGTGTTGTTGTTGTGTAGGAAACAAAGCCCTTGAACTAGTTGTAGACAGGTCACAGGATGAGTCTGTTCTTAAATATAAATTGTGACTGTTGTGTTTACAATGAAAGATGAACTGTTATAACATAATACGAAACAATCTTTATTGTTTCTAGGGAAGAATTCTATCTACAACAGTCTCTCACACATAAATAATTTCAATGTCATGAAGCACAAATGCTTCCTTACAATACTGGTGTAGTATTTTCCAGTGACCAGCATGTAACAAATAACATTGTAATAAGCTGATACTCTTTGTTATTATTAATTTCTTGTGTCTGTTGGTGCTTATTTTATGCTAAACTTGTTATTGTCCATATCACACGGAATCATATATTTGTATTTTACCTTGAAGTATGTCATTATTTTGTAGGCTGCGGAAGAAATTAAGCAGAAAATGGATGAACTGACCAACCAGAACGTGGATGACATACGGTGAGACTGACCGCTGTGTTCTGTGTGTGTCTGGTCTAAGATGTGAGTGAGTAACTCAGACATCACCTTCTCCTCTTGGTCCACTCACAGCCGTGACACTGGCCTTGACCACCTTCATCAATTTCAGTTTTCGTTTTCTTCCTCTTTTCGTTTTCCTCACTAAACTTGCACAACAAGCACAATGACTCAGGGGTAGAGCTTCGTACTCTCGACTATGAAAATCCGGGTTCAAATCCTGTGCTGCAGTGTTAAAACCTTGGGCAAGTTTTTTCACTCTACATTGCTGCAGTTCACTCAGCTATATAAATGAGTACCTGGCTATAGGCAGTGGTGGATATGAGTATGAGCAGCCTTTGTGCATTAATTGTAGCATATGGCTGGATACTTCCCAGAGAAGCCGAGATGGTGTCTGAGTGAACAGGTCTGTCAGGAAAGTAAAGTGTAAAGCGCTTTGAACGGTCCTGAGGATTGGATACTGGGCTATATAAGAACTGATTTTTTGACTTTACTTTGTCTACCATCTCTCTCCATTCCCTCCGTCTTCCCTGTCAGTCCTCCCGTCACTGTCCTCTCCTCCTTTTCCCGTCCTCTCCAGTCTACAAACATGTGACTCCACGTGGAGACACGCAGACAGGACAACTAGGACAAACTGGTGAAATGATCAAATAGACTTAAATTAGTTTGGTTTTGACGGAACCATGCCTCTGCAGAAGAGATAATAATTCATTAACAGTTTATGTGATTTCTTTTCATCGAGGCATTTCTCTTCCAGTATTAAAGTCTATTTTGACAACTAGAAACAGGACACACTTTTGTTACTTGACAACTTCAGTACAGCTTTTCACTTTTCAACCGTATTGTTTGGTGCACGTCTCCGCCTGATCTCCAAAGATTTAGATGCAAGAGAAGTCTGCTGTATTATTATTATTAAATTGAATGTATTATTTAAACTGTTAACACAATATATCTTTCAGCAAACCAGACTAATGTAATTGGCTGAGTGTATTGGGGAAGGAGCTGTGATGTGATGTTGTACTTGTAGGATGCTGAGGTATGAGTTGTGATGTGATGTAATGTTATAGGATGCTGAGGTATGAGTTGTGATGTGATGTAATGTTATAGGATGCTGAGGTATGAGTTGTGATGTGATGTAATGTTATAGGATGCTGAGGTATGAATTGTGATGTGATGTAATGTTATAGGATGCTGAGGTATGAGTTGTGATGTGATGTAATGTTATAGGATGCTGAGGTATGAGTTGTGATGTGATGTAATGTTATAGGATGCTGAGGTGTGAGTTGTGATGTGATGTAATGTTATAGGATGCTGAGGTATGAGTTGTGATGTGATGTAATGTTATAGGATGCTGAGGTGTGAGTTGTGATGTGATGTAATGTTATAGGATGCTGAGGTATGAGTTGTGATGTGATGTAATGTTATAGGATGCTGAGGTGTGAGTTGTGATGTGATGTAATGTTATAGGATGCTGAGGTATGAGTTGTGATGTGATGTAATGTTATAGGATGCTGAGATGTGAGTTGTGATGTGATGTAATGTTATAGGATGCTGAGGTGTGAGTTGTGATGTGATGTAATGTTATAGGATGCTGAGGTATGAGTTGTGATGTGATGTAATGTTATAGGATGCTGAGGTATGAGTTGTGATGTGATGTAATGTTATAGGATGCTGAGGTGTGAGTTGTGATGTGATGTAATGTTATAGGATGCTGAGGTGTGAGTTGTGATGTGATGTAATGTTATAGGATGCTGAGGTGTGAGTTGTGATGTGATGTAATGTTATAGGATGCTGAGGTATGAGTTGTGATGTGATGTAATGTTATAGGATGCTGAGGTGTGAGTTGTGATGTGATGTAATGTTATAGGATGCTGAGGTATGAGTTGTGATGTGATGTAATGTTATAGGATGCTGAGGTGTGAGTTGTGATGTGATGTAATGTTATAGGATGCTGAGGTATGAGTTGTGATGTGATGTAATGTTATAGGATGCTGAGGTGTGAGTTGTGATGTGATGTAATGTTATAGGATGCTGAGGTGTGAGTTGTGATGTGATGTTATGTTATAGGATGCTGAGGTATGAGTTGTGATGTGATGTAATGTTATAGGATGCTGAGGTATGAGTTGTGATGTGATGTAATGTTATAGGATGCTGAGGTGTGAGTTGTGATGTGATGTAATGTTATAGGATGCTGAGGTGTGAGTTGTGATGTGATGTAATGTTATAGGATGCTGAGGTGTGAGTTGTGATGTGATGTAATGTTATAGGATGCTGAGGTATGAGTTGTGATGTGATGTAATGTTATAGGATGCTGAGGTATGAGTTGTGATGTGATGTAATGTTATAGGATGCTGAGGTGTGAGTTGTGATGTGATGTAATGTTATAGGATGCTGAGGTGTGAGTTGTGATGTGATGTAATGTTATAGGATGCTGAGGTGTGAGCACGGACAAGAGATTGATGCCCTCGGTGTGAAGCACTCGCAGGAGCTGAGTCTACAGAAGGAGGAGGCTGAGGCCACGCTCAGTGAGTCTTGTACACAGTGTGTGTAGGCTGAGGCCACGCTCAGTGAGTCTTGTACACAGTGTGTGTAGGCTGAGGCCACGCTCAGTGAGTCTTGTACACAGTGTGTGTAGGCTGAGGCCACGCTCAGTGAGTCTTGTACACAGTGTGTGTAGGCTGAGGCCACGCTCAGTGAGTCTTGTACACAGTGTGTGTAGGCTGAGGCCACGCTCAGTGAGTCTTGTACACAGTGTGTGTAGGCTGAGGCCACGCTCAGTGAGTCTTGTACACAGTGTGTGTAGGCTGAGGCCACGCTCAGTGAGTCTTGTACACAGTGTGTGTAGGCTGAGGCCACGCTCAGTGAGTCTTGTACACAGTGTGTGTAGGCTGAGGCCACGCTCAGTGAGTCTTGTACACAGTGTGTGTAGGCTGAGGCCACGCTCAGTGAGTCTTGTACACAGTGTGTGTAGGCTGAGGCCACGCTCAGTGAGTCTTGTACACAGTGTGTGTAGGCTGAGGCCACGCTCAGTGAGTCTTGTACACAGTGTGTGTAGGCTGAGGCCACGCTCAGTGAGTCTTGTACACAGTGTGTGTAGGCTGAGGCCACGCTCAGTGAGTCTTGTACACAGTGTGTGTAGGCTGAGGCCACGCTCAGTGAGTCTTGTACACAGTGTGTGTAGGCTGAGGCCACGCTCAGTGAGTCTTGTACACAGTGTGTGTCGGCTGAGGCCACGCTCAGTGAGTCTTGTACACAGTGTGTGTAGGCTGAGGCCACGCTCAGTGAGTCTTGTACACAGTGTGTGTAGGCTGAGGCCACGCTCAGTGAGTCTTGTACACAGTGTGTGTAGGCTGAGGCCACGCTCAGTGAGTCTTGTACACAGTGTGTGTAGGCTGAGGCCACGCTCAGTGAGTCTTGTACACAGTGTGTGTAGGCTGAGGCCACGCTCAGTGAGTCTTGTACACAGTGTGTGTAGGCTGAGGCCACGCTCAGTGAGTCTTGTACACAGTGTGTGTAGGCTGAGGCCACGCTCAGTGAGTCTTGTACACAGTGTGTGTAGGCTGAGGCCACGCTCAGTGAGTCTTGTACACAGTGTGTGTAGGCTGAGGCCACGCTCAGTGAGTCTTGTACACAGTGTGTGTAGGCTGAGGCCACGCTCAGTGAGTCTTGTACACAGTGTTTGTAGGCTGAGGCCACGCTCAGTGAGTCTTGTACACAGTGTGTGTAGGCTGAGGCCACGCTCAGTGAGTCTTGTACACAGTGTGTGTAGGCTGAGGCCACGCTCAGTGAGTCTTGTACACAGTGTGTGTAGGCTGAGGCCACGCTCAGTGAGTCTTGTACACAGTGTGTGTAGGCTGAGGCCACGCTCAGTGAGTCTTGTACACAGTGTGTGTAGGCTGAGGCCACGCTCAGTGAGTCTTGTACACAGTGTGTGTAGGCTGAGGCCACGCTCAGTGAGTCTTGTACACAGTGTGTGTAGGCTGAGGCCACGCTCAGTGAGTCTTGTACACAGTGTGTGTAGGCTGAGGCCACGCTCAGTGAGTCTTGTACACAGTGTGTGTAGGCTGAGGCCACGCTCAGTGAGTCTTGTACACAGTGTGTGTAGGCTGAGGCCACGCTCAGTGAGTCTTGTACACAGTGTGTGTAGGCTGAGGCCACGCTCAGTGAGTCTTGTACACAGTGTGTGTAGGCTGAGGCCACGCTCAGTGAGTCTTGTACACAGTGTGTGTAGGCTGAGGCCACGCTCAGTGAGTCTTGTACACAGTGTGTGTAGGCTGAGGCCACGCTCAGTGAGTCTTGTACACAGTGTGTGTAGGCTGAGGCCACGCTCAGTGAGTCTTGTACACAGTGTGTGTAGGCTGAGGCCACGCTCAGTGAGTCTTGTACACAGTGTGTGTAGGCTGAGGCCACGCTCAGTGAGTCTTGTACACAGTGTGTGTAGGCTGAGGCCACGCTCAGTGAGTCTTGTACACAGTGTGTGTAGGCTGAGGCCACGCTCAGTGAGTCTTGTACACAGTGTGTGTAGGCTGAGGCCACGCTCAGTGAGTCTTGTACACAGTGTGTGTAGGCTGAGGCCACGCTCAGTGAGTCTTGTACACAGTGTGTGTAAGCTGAGGCCACGCTCAGTGAGTCTTGTACACAGTGTGTGTAGGCTGAGGCCACGCTCAGTGAGTCTTGTACACAGTGTGTGTAAGCTGAGGCCACGCTCAGTGAGTCTTGTACACAGTGTGTGTAGGCTGAGGCCACGCTCAGTGAGTCTTGTACACAGTGTGTGTAGGCTGAGGCCACGCTCAGTGAGTCTGGTACACAGTGTGTGTAGGCTCAGGCCACGCTCAGTGAGTCTTGTACACAGTGTGTGTAGGCTGAGGCCACGCTCAGTGAGTCTGGTACACAGTGTGTGTAGGCTCAGGCCACGCTCAGTGAGTCTTGTACACAGTGTGTGTAGGCTGAGGCCACGCTCAGTGAGTCTCGTACACAGTGTGTGTAGGCTGAGGCCACGCTCAGTGAGTCTCGTACACAGTGTGTGTAGGCTGAGGCCACGCTCAGTGAGTCTCGTACACAGTGTGTGTAGGCTGAGGCCACGCTCAGTGAGTCTCGTACACAGTGTGTGTAGGCTGAGACCACGCTCAGTGACTCTCGTACACAGTGTGTGTAGGCTGAGACCACGCTCAGTGAGTCTCGTACACAGTGTGTGTAGGCTGAGGCCACGCTCAGTGAGTCTCGTACACAGTGTGTGTAGGCTGAGGCCATGCTCAGTGACTCTTGTACACAGTTTGTGTAGGTGGAGGCCACGCTCAGTGAGTCTTGTACACAGTGTGTGTAGGCTGAGACCACGCTCAGTGAGTCTCGTACACAGTGTGTGTAGGCTGAGGCCACGCTCAGTGAGTCTCGTACACAGTGTGTGTAGGCTGAGGCCACGTTCAGTGAGTCTCGTACACAGTGTGTGTAGGCTGAGGCCACGTTCAGTGAGTCTCGTACACAGTGTGTGTAGGCTGAGACCATGCTCAGTGAGTCTTGTACACAGTGTGTGTAGGCTGAGGCCACACTCAGTGAGTCTCGTACACAGTGTGTTTAGGCTGAGGCCACGCTCAGTGAGTCTTGTACACAGATGTACACAGTATGTTTACGATAATGGCACCCGCAGTGTGGTAGGTTGATGCCTCCCGCAGTAAGATTAGACTAATGTATGTAGGTATAGGTTGATGCCACCCTCAATAAGTTTAGGTTAGTGTCACTCGCTTAGTGTCATTGGTGTCATTCTTAGTATGTCTAGATTTATGCCATCCTCAATATGTTAAACTGTCTGTAAGTTTAGTCTGCTGGTACTGTCAGTAGGTTCAGCCTGATGCCATCCTCTGATGGTTTAACCTGATGCCACCTTCAACGGGTTTAACCTGATGCCACCTTCAACAGGTTTAACCTGATGCCACCTTCAACAGGTGTAACCTGATGCCAACTTCAACAGGTTTAACCTGATGCCACCTTCAACAGGTTTAACCTGATGCCAACTTCAACAGGTTTAACCTGATGCCACCTTCAACAGGTTTAACCTGATGCCACTCTCATTAGATGCAAAACAAACCATAGTGTATTCACACGTAATGTTTACACAAACTAGACACCAGTAGAACCTCTCAGTTACAGCCACCCTCAAGACTGAACCAAAGTGACCTGTGTAGCCAGGTGTCCATATTAGCAAGACCAATTTTCAGATGAAAATAACTCGGGACTCCTAGATTGTTAACTGCAGTGTGGCTGCATTAGAGAGGTGACCACAACTACGGCTGGTTTATATTCACCTGATGATGTTTGTCCGCCAGAGAAACTGCGGGGGGAGCATGAGTACCTACAGGCCGCGTTTGAGTCGTACAAGAGCCAGCTCCAACAGGAGCTGGAGGAGCAGTGGCTCAAGCAGGGTGAGGAGCAGAAGCAGAAGACGTCAGACGACCTCCGGGAGGCGATCCTACAGACCAGTGAGTGACCGAACTAGAATCAAATGATACGTGAGCTAGTCTAGTAGACTAGAGCATTGGACTCTCAACTAATTCAATTGTAATTGTAAATATAATTTTTAATGATATTTTAGTCCTCTTATAATGTATGTCTACTAATTTAAATTATATTTTTAGAAGATAATTTATATATATATATATATATATATATATTAAACAATTTTAAAGGACATTTTATATATTTATTTATTTATTAACTAGTTTACATCACAATTATTGTCAAATAGAAAATCTATTATTTTTATTTTGTCTTTATTTATTTATTATATTAAAATAATTGTTTCATTTTAAAGAACAAATCATGTACAATGTATATCTTATATCTATATCGTATATTTATTTGTCGTATTTCATTTTATTGTATATATAGTCAACACCAGACTACATTCCAATTCATCATGTTATGCACGTTGAATATGGCAATAAAGCTTTATTATTATTATTATTATTAAGAGATCCTGGTTTGAATCTTGTGCCGCCATGTCAAACCTTGGGCAAGTTGTTTCACTCTATATTGCTGCAGTTTGTTCAGCTGTATGAATGAGTACTTGGCTATAGACAGTAGTGGATATTTGTGTACCAATACTCTTTGTGCATTAATTGCAGCATGGCTGGATGCTTCCCAGAGAAGTAAGATGTTGTTCGATTGAATAGGTCTGCCAGGGGGCAATGCACCCTGAGCAGTCCTAAGGATTGGATACAGCGCTATATAAGAACTTAACCTTTACCGTTTACCTTTACTAATACCATTTGAGGCTTGTATGCGCCACTGTCACGTACATCCTCCTGTGCAAAACAATAGTGCAAGACTAATGTAGATTGAACTAAGCATTATATTTATTTATTTACTTATGTTATAAAAACAACACATTATACATTAATACATATTCACAGCAAGCATATCGCCCAGAGTGTGACTGCTAATCAATACCTACAAGTCCCAGCCCGCCAGCTCTAACTATATCACTACACTGTGTTTACAGTTACAGTTATTAGTGGTTCTTATTAGTTGTAATTATGCTGTAGAATGCAAGTTGAGATCAGAATATGACGCTGAGAAGGCAGAACTGAAGTCGGAATGGCAGAAGGAAGTTCAGGGTCTGAAGAGGACACACAAGAAGGAGATGGATGTGAGGCCTTCATATGTCGACATGTGGCAGGATACCCTATAGTTTATATGTTTGTATACAGTAATAGTAACCTAGGGAGTCTGAGCTCAGGCATGCACTATACAAAATGTTTCCATTTGGTCCTGAATGAGGACAGGGAAGAGTCGTTATTGCTGTATGATTCATTGCCACTACAGCGATATATTTTGGTCATCTCTTACCCAGTAGTCACAGTGTAGCCGAACACTCCCAGTATATATCTGTAATGCCCTGATATTTTATACTATGCATTATTCAACAAATGCATCTCATACATGGACTTGTGAAAGATCAAACATTGTATCGTTTAACTGATATTTTGTGTGGATGTGGTGATGGTTCATGGATTTAGATTTCAAAATCCATCTGGGGCTAGAAAACTTGTGTGCTTAATATTGCAACATTTTTCAAAAGGGTGTATGTGGACTTCCATCCACAGAATTTCATGTTTTCTATGTCATTGTAAAGATAATTATGCTATCTACAAATATGCCTCTGGATGTAGGAACAAGTGTGCCTACTTTTTAAATGGGTGGCTTTTTTCAGTTACAATTTATCAATGTTGACAGGCTGGAAACAGGGTTGAGTTTGTGGAGAGATTCAAATGCTGGCCATTTGAAGTTCGGTCTATTTTTTAGATTCAAAATTATGCCAACAATACGTTTGTTAGATTTCAATGCAAATTATTTGACTTTGTCATATTCCAGAGCAGAAGATTATGGGGGTGCTCTCAAAGATTTACTTTATAGATATCATTAGCATAAATATGGTTTCATCCAAACAGTTTATTTTTCCAGTGCAATAAACTGAGCAACTCACCTAGAATACTTACCCAGGACAATGGGGGAGTTACCGCAAGGAATCACATTGGGTAACTCGGCTGGTGTAATATAAACATTAATTATTGAAATAAGTGATCTAAGTGATGATATGTTGTTACCATGGTTACAGCTAATGATCAGACGATTCTCGAGTGCAGCAGCCGACCTTGCGAGACTGGAAGCGATAGAGAAGACTGAGGAGGTGGGACATCTGGGAAGATGTGGGGAAGATGTGGGGAAGATGTGGGGAAGATGTGGGGAAGATGTGGGGAAGATGTGGGGAAGATGGGGGGAAGATGTGGGGAAGATGTGGGGAAGATGTGGGGAAGATGTGGGGAAGATGTGGGGAAGATGTGGGGAAGATGGGGGGAAGACGTGGGGAAGACGGGGGGAAGACGCGGGGAAGACGCGGGGGAAGACGCGGGGGAAGACGCGGGGAAGACGCGGGGGAAGACGCGGGGGGAGACGCGGGGGAAGACGCGGGGGGAGACGCGGGGAAGACGCGGGGGGAGACGCGGGGGGAGACGGGGAAGATGGGGGGGAGACGGGGGAAGACGCGGGGGAAGACGCGGGGGAAGACGCGGGGGAAGACGCGGGGGAAGACGCGGGGGAAGACGCGGGGGGAGACGGGGGGAAGACGCGGGGAAGACGCGGGGAAGACGCGGGGGAAGACGCGGGGGAAGACGCGGGGGAAGACGCGGGGGAGACGGGGGAAGACGCGGGGAAGACGGGGGAAGACGCGGGGGAGACGGGGGGGAGACGGGGGGAAGACGCGGGGGGAGACGGGGGGGAGACGGGGGGAAGACGCGGGGGGAGACGGGGGGGAGACGCGGGGAAGACGCGGGGGAAGACGCGGGGGAAGACGCGGGGGAAGACGCGGGGGGAGACGGGGAAGACGGGGGGAAGACGCGGGGGAGACGGGGGGGAGACGGGGGGAAGACGGGGAAGACGGGGGGGAGACGGGGGGAGACGGGGAAGACGGGGGGAAGACGCGGGGGGAGACGGGGGGGAGACGGGGGGGAGACGGGGGGAAGACGCGGGGAAGACGCGGGGGAAGACGCGGGGGAAGACGCGGGGGAAGACGCGGGGGAGACGGGGGAAGACGCGGGGAAGACGCGGGGGAAGACGCGGGGGGAGACGGGGGGAGACGGGGAAGACGGGGGGAAGACGCGGGGAAGACGCGGGGGAAGACGCGGGGGAAGACGCGGGGGAGACGGGGGAAGACGCGGGGAAGACGCGGGGAAGACGCGGGGAAGACGCGGGGAAGACGGGGGAAGACGCGGGGGAAGACGCGGGGGAAGACGCGGGGGAAGACGCGGGGGAGACGGGGGAAGACGCGGGGAAGACGCGGGGAAGACGCGGGGAAGACGCGGGGAAGACGGGGGAAGACGCGGGGAAGACGCGGGGGAAGACGCGGGGGAAGACGGGGGAAGACGGGGGGAAGACGTGGGGGAAGACGCGGGGGGAGACGTGGGAAGACGGGGGGAAGACGTGGGGGAAGACGCGGGGGAAGACGGGGGGGAGACGGGGGAAGACGCGGGGAA